>JAZDVW010001294.1:0-506586 GCA_037367395.1 Lithobates pipiens
CTATATAGGAATAGAGGTGAGGGGTCACCCCCTTAGATCTATATAGGAATAGAGGTGAGGGGTCACCCCCTTAGATCTATGTAGGAATGGAGGTGGGGGGGTCACCCCCTTAGATCTATGTAGGAATGGTTACTATAGAACTCGGTGACACTTACAGATTATCTGAGTCTCACCTTCCACCAGGTAAATCCTGGTATTGGGGGAGGGGAGTGTAGGAGATGCAGCTTACACTTGGTGTCCTGGGGGGGGGGGGGGGGGACACTTCTCTGAATAGATTATGAACGTCTTTTTCTCGATGTCCAGACATCGCTCTACCGGTATTGATGGAGACCAGATTACTGTAATGGGATTGGTACATCCTCCGCCCTTCCCCCACCATACAAGGCACCACTTTATCATATAATCCCTGAGAAGCAGAATATACACCCGCTTTACCCCCCTGGCACCTTTCACCCGCATCTCTAGATGGGATATCACAATCCTTCAGATGAGTTCATGGGAACAATGAGGATCTCAGATCTCCCAAGAAGGAGCCCACACGCGGTGCGTCCCTACGGTCTCTCTGGAAGGAGGCGGACTTCACTCTCTCACACCATTTATCAGTGATAGGGAAGGGGGCGGAGCAAAGCCAAAGAGGAGGAGCATTCAGAATGCTGTCATCTGTCCTGGAACCAGCAATGAGGAACCCTGCAGGACCCCCCCCCCCCCCCACAGACCAAGCAGGCCTCCAGCTTTGAATATATGGAGAGGGTGGGGCTGGGTGGTGACCAATGATGGGCTTTCTATAGTATAAATGATCTCTAATGTGTTTGAAGAATAAGAGAGGGTGATGGGAGGCATTTTACCGATCTCTGTACTGTGATTCTATCTGCTGGTCCTCCATTCATCCAATTTTCTCCTCCCACAGAATGGAAATCCAAATATCTGGCATCTGTTACAAAGGTCTTCCAGCCTATTGAAGAGCATGGCTGCCACCTGGGGAAGGTTGTAGGTGGGAGATACCCCAGACTCCGCCCCCTGAAGATTGATAAGGGGGAAGATCCCACAATCCCTTTTTCTGGCACTTTACTTGAGCAGGCGGAGGTCACCAAGTCCTCGGAGCGATATTCCCCATCCGGTGTCCAGGACCTGTTTGTCCCTGATGGCAGCGGATTTGCCCCCAAGACTCTGGTGTTGGTGGGGCCTCCTGGAATCGGTAAAACTCTGACCACACAGAGGATCATGCTGGACTGGGCCTCTGGAAAGCTCTACGCCGACCAGTTTAATTTTGTGTTCTATCTGAGCGGCAGACAAATTAATAAAATTACCGGCAATATCAACATTGAAGGACTTGTGACCAAAAGCACCAAGCTGCCGTTCTCAGAGAATCTGATCCAGTCGGCTCTCAATGATCCTTCCAAGGTTCTGATCATTCTCGATGGGTTTAATGAGTTGAGGTGGACCCTGGAAGATGACGATGAGGACTGTGAAGACCCCTTTGCGCAGACCCACAAAGAAACTCTTCTAAAATGCCTATTGAGCAAAGAGATCCTCAGCGACACTTCATTGCTTATTACATCTAGATCCATATCCCTCAAGAAGATGAAGGACTTCGCTCATGCCGCTTCTTCTGTGGAACTTCTGGGCTTTTCACAGGGAGATCTTGAACAATATTTCCACCATTTCTTTAACAAAGATCAGGCAGAGCAGGCTGTGTCGGTACTGAAAGAAAACCAAGTTCTGTTGGGTTTGAGTTCGGTTCCTTTGACCTGTTGGCTTGTCTGTAGGCTACTGAAGGTGGGAATGAAGGATGAGCTTAGCTCAGCAAACTGTAAAACTCTCACCTCCGTGTATCTGTCTTATCTCAGAAGCTTCCTCATCAATCCAGGCAGCAGCCAGCCAATACTTCAGTGTCTGAAGAACCTCTGTGCCTTGGCCAATGATGGGATCCTGGATCGGAGAAGCTTGTTTGATGAGGAGGATCTTGGAAGGAATGGACTGACTATATCAGAGGTGGCTTCTGTTTTCCCAAATGACAGCATTTTCCAGAAGAATGTGGCAGACCCAACCAACTACTGCTTCATTCACCTGAGTGTTCAGGAATTCTTTGCCGCTTTGTATTATGTGCTGGGAGAAGATGCTGAGGTTAAAGAGACCAATGGGGTAAATGGAGATACATTCCTCCCAAGAGTCTGCAGTGGAAGATCCCTGTTTTATGAGTCTGAACGTCACCCATACTTGAGCTCAGCCATACAGTTCCTCTTTGGCCTCCTCAATAATAAGCAGTTGAAGGAGCTTGCAGATGTCGTTGGGTCCAGCGTTTCTTTAAGAGCCAAATCCGCCATGGAAAAATGTCTAACAGCCGGAAAACCCTCTGAATTCTGTCCTGATGTACTAACCTGCTTCTACGAAGCTCAGGATGAGGCGTTGCGTAGCCGAGTGTTCAGTGCCCCGGACCTGCTGTTCCAGTCCTGTTTTTACAGCTCATTCATGGAGAATGTTCGTATTCGAGAGATGCTGTATTGTCTGGCAGATCGGACAAGCTTTGTCTCCATCCGCCTGGAGGATCACCTGATGCGACCCAAAGACTTGGAATCGCTGTCTCCCTTCTTCCATGCATCTTCAAAGCTTTCGTAAGTATTAACCCATCTAGTCTGTTTACTCCAAACTAACATCTGTTCATTATGTCCAACAAGATATGGTAAGTTTTCTCATATCGTCTTCCAGGACAGCCTTTGAGATATAGGGCTCCTCCCTCCGGGACAGGAAACACGTCAAGCCAATTAAATAAAAGGTGTGGTCCTCCAGGCCCTCCTCAGTTTTTGTGTTTCCTGCCGGACGGGAAGGAGCACGTCTGGAACTGGTAAGGGGAGCTCCTTCTCAGGGGTTTTGCCTGGGGAGAGCGCCTTGATGGACCTGGCCCTTAGCACCCCTCGGTCCGTTCGGAGGGAGGAGAGGGTAGCTTTCAGTCCCCGCTGCCATTTAAACGTTCGGAGAGAACGGGACCCCGATACGCGCCAATCTCCCCCTCGGAGCGCTAACCGCTCGTACCTGTCGGTCGGAGGCGGCGGGAGACGTTCGTTCTACCGACCGGCGTTCGGGTACTGTGAGCGGTGCGTTCGTAAGGAACGCACGGCGTCGGGGGCGGAGTTTTTGCGCTCTGGCGTACGGAAGTGGGAGAGACGCACTTCTGCCGGATTCGCGTCATCAGGGGGCGCCGCAGGACCCGTTCCAGTCCTTTGGGCGCGGCGGTGTGACTACAGGGTTGCCTGGAGCGGTGTGAAGGCTCAGAGAGACTGAGTGAGACACAGGAACCATGGAGAGTGCAGTTGTGCAGGTGGACTCCGGTTCAACAGGCTCCAGTACCTCTCAGGTAAGCTTGGTGAGGGCAGACCAGGACTTACACTGGGGGGTGGGGGGTCACTCTGACCCGTAGTACCTTCCCGGGGTGGAGAACCTGCTGGTGAAGGGGGGCACTTCCTAAACAGACCCTAGAAGCACAGTGGTGTGGTCAGGGGTGGTATTTTAATGGGACCCTGTTTTTCTTTGTTTTTAGGTTAAACAGGACAGAGCCCAGATACCTTTACCCAGAAGGAAATGTGCCGTGTGTGGGGCTAAGTTAGGCACCGGTTGGGAGAAGCCGCTTTGCCCAGATTGTGTCAGTAGCCTGGTAAAAGAGGACTCGGTGGCAGCTTGTCACAATGTTTTAACATCCGTAAAGGATGAGATTGCATCCACCTTCCAATCTTTTAAAAACATGATGGATAGGATGCAGGGTCCCTCTGTCTCTTTATCCAGAGCCGTGAGTATGCCTTCCTTATCCGAACCAAGTCAGGAGGAGGAGGTGGATAGGGAGAGGTTACCCAGGTCATTAGCCTCCTCTAGGACAGAGTCTACTTCAGAATATGAGGGGGAGGAAGAGGCCATTAGATCAGCCAGATACAAGCTGTCTTTGGATGATGTGGGTGACCTCCTCAAGGCTATATATGACACCTTGGAGATCAGAGAAGAACAGGTCCAGCTTTCAAAACACGACATGATGTATCAAGGGTCGAGTGTAATGAAAGACAGGGTATTCCCCGTCCATAAGTCGCTAGTGGAGGCGATTCTGCTGGAGTGGGAACAACCGGAAAAAAGGCCATTTTTTTCAGGTAGCCTTAGAAGGAGGTTCCCTTTTGAATCGGATGCGGTGCATCCCTGGAACAAGGTTCCCAAATTAGACGCTCCCTTGGCTAAGGTCTCTAAGAAGACAGATTTGGCCTTTGATGATATGGGTTCACTCAGGGACCCTATGGATAAGAGGGGAGATCTGCTGCTCAAGAGAGCCTGGGATGCCTCTTCCATTGGGCTTAAACCGGCCCTAGCAGCTACCTGTGTGGCCAGAAACTTGGAGTGTTGGCTTACAGTTACAATCACATATTTCTGCAGGTACTTCTAGGCAACAGCTGTTGAAGTCCTTTCCGCTACTGTTTAAGGCTGTGGGCTTTTTAGCGGATGCCTCTGCAGAATCAGTCAAACTGGCTGCTAGATCAGCAGCACTAGTGAACGCTGCCAGAAGGGCCGTTTGGCTTAAAACCTGGTCAGGGGACGCAGCTTCAAAACTAAAGTTGTGTGGATTACCCTTTTCAGGGGACCATTTGTTTGGGCCCGGCCTGCAAGAGGCGTTAGAGCGCACGCAGGATAGGAAGAAAGCTTTCCCAGAAAGGAAAAAGAGACCTGAAGGGAAACGCCTTTTTCGAAGCCCCAGGCAGCAAAACCTGCAGGAAAGGGAGGTTCGCCCCAAAAAGCATTGGACGGGTCACAAGGGAAGAGGCAGAGGAGGTATCTTATTCAATCCTCCTCAACCCTCCCCTAAAACCCAGTGACTCCTGCGTCCCGGTGGGAGGAAGACTGGGGAAGTTCCTCCCACAGTGGGAAGCTTCAACCGAAAGTCCGTTCATTCGAGATCTTGTAAGGAACGGCTACAGGTTGGAGTTTGGTTCAGTTCCCCTCCCAAACTTTCAAGTAACAAGGTTACCAAGGGACCAAGAGAAAGCAGAGGCTTTGGCTCTTCTTCTGGGGGATCTGGTGGACCAAGAAGTAATGGTGCAGGTACCTCAGGAGGAGCGAGGCTTGGGGGTTTACTCCCACGTATTCGTGGTAAAGAAACCTTCGGGGAAGTTCAGGTTAATACTGAATCTCCGTCCCCTGAACAGATTTATAAAATACAAGCGGTTCCGGATGGAGTCAATCTTCTCGGTAACCAAATTCCTGTTTCAGGGCTGTCACATGGCCACAGTGGATCTCAGGGATGCATATTTGCATATCCCGATTCATCCGGAATCTCAGAGATTTCTCAGGTTGGCGGTGAGGTTGAACACGGGTGTGTTACACCTCCAGTTTCGAGCTCTCCCCTTCGGGCTTTCAGCCTCACCAAGAGTCTTTACAAAAGTTCTGGCAGAGGCACTGGCCCCATTAAGGCTCAAGGCTATAACAGTGATCCCATATCTGGACGATCTACTGTTCATAGCCCAGTCGGCCCAACAGCTGCAGAGGGACATACAGGAGGCTTTGGGGTTTCTGCGCTCACTGGGGTGGCTGATAAACCAGGAAAAATCCCAGCTGACCCCCTCACAGGAGGTCCTGTATTTAGGATACAGGATTTCTTCAGTGGAAATGAGGAGAAGATCGGCAAGCTAGAGCAGGCGGTAGCCCAGCTTCAATCTGGTCGGGAAGCCCAGATCAGGGAGGTGATGAGTCCTAGGGTTGATGACATCATGCTTTCCAGCGGTGGCCTGGGCAAGACATCATCAGCGTCCTTTACAGAGACTCATGCTCCGTTATTGGGATGGCAGGCAGGAGAGCCTGGATCAGGTTATGCCCCTATCCTCGGCAGTCAGGAGGTCTCTTTGGTGGTGGCGGGCCCAGGTCAACCTAGACAGGGGTCTTCCCTGGTCCCCACAAGCTACGGTGGTGGTCACGACCGATGCCAGTGCGCTGGGGTGCCCACCTAGAGGGAACCTTAGCCCAGGGTTCCTGGTCGAACCTAGAGACAGGTCGTTCCTCAAACCAGAAGGAGCTTCTGGCAGTCTGGAAAGCTATAGAAACCTTCCAGTCCTGGTTACATGGCAGGGATCTGCAAGTTCGCTCAGACAATGTGACAGCAGTAGCCTACCTGAACAAGCAAGGGGGAACCAGAAGCCCTGCACTACAGGTAATTGCGGACAAAATCTTCTGCTGGGCAGAGAAGAATGTGTCCTCAATATCAGCCATTCACCTAAAGGGAACCCAGAATTTCCTGGCCGACTTTCTTAGTCGCCAGAAGATAGGTCAGGACGAGTGGGCCCTCAACAAGGAAGTGTTCGAGGAGATCGTGTCATGCTGGGGAAGGCCAGAAATAGACCTATTTGCAACAGAAGGCAACCGGAAGGTGACACAATTTTTTTCGGTTCACCCACAGGATCGGGCCAGGGGGATAGACGCCCTTGCCAATCCATGGCTGTTTGGCCTGTGTTACGCCTTTCCTCCCGTAAGGATGGTGGCGGAGGTTCTGCAGAAGTTCCGTTCGGAAACTACGGACCTCATTTTAGTAGCTCCTTTTTGGCCAAGGAGACCCTGGTTTGCCAGCATAAAGAGATTGGCCGTACATCCTCCGCTGTTTCTACCAGTCAGGGAGGACTTACTTTCCCAGGGGCCGATCCTGTGCCCTCAGATAGAGAGGCTCAAGCTTGCGGCCTGGTATCTGAGGAACAAATCTTAAGGTCACAGGGTTTCTCAGAGAGTGATTAAGACCTTGTTAGAATGCCGTAAACCTGTTACTAGGGCAATTTACGCCAAGGTAGGAAAGAGGTTTAATTCCTGGTTGCGAGAACAGGGGATTGCAAGTCCCGGGGTCCCGGCAGTCCTAGATTTTCTACAAGCAGGGGTAGAACTGGGCCTATCTATCAGCACTCTAAAGGTACAGGTGGCGGCCTTAAGTGTTTTCCTTCAGTCCTCCCTTCAGCAGAATCCATTTGTCAGGAACTTCTTCAAGGCTCTATCTAGATCCAGGCCTGTGAGAATGAAGACCTGTCCTACTTGGGATTTGGCCTTGGTTCTTAGGGCTCTGACCCAAGATCCATTTGAACCATTAGAGGGAGCTTCACTTAAGTGGATTGTACTAAAGACTGTGTTTTTGATAGCGATCACGTCAACTAGAAGGGTCAGTGATCTACAAGCGCTCTCGGTCAGAGAGCCATTTCTGTTAATCTTAGAGGACAGGGTAGTACTTAAGACTGATCCTAGTTTTCTTCCTAAAGTGGTGTCCACTTTTCATAGGACACAGGATATTATTTTGCCAACTTTTTTCTCAACCTCAGACAAGGATGAGGCGAGATCTTTAAGTTTGTTAGACATCAGGAGAAGTCTATTAATTTTTTTAGAAGCCACTAAGGTCTTCAGGAAGTCAGACTCACTTTTTGTTAATTTTTCGGGCGCCCGCAAGGGCTGCAAGGCGTCCAAAGCGTCTATCGCCAGGTGGATACGAATGGCGATAGTTAAAGCCTATGAGTTAGAGGGGAAGCAGGCACCCTTAGTTAAGGCACACTCTACAAGGGCGGTTTCCGCATCATGGGCAGAGAGGGCTGGAGCCTCTCCGGAGGAGATCTGCAAAGCAGCAACATGGTCCAGCTACTCAACGTTCGCAAGACATTACCGTCTGGATTTATGGTCTGATAAAGAGCAGACTTTTGGACGTAAGGTCCTCCAGGCAGTGGTCCCGCCCTGACAAGGTGAGCTCCTTGCTTATCATCTCAAAGGCTGTCCTGGAAGACGATATGAGAAAACCGGAGTTAGACTTACCGGTAACTCTTTTTCTAGGAGTCTTCCAGGACAGCCTGGCTTCCCACCCAAAGTTGTTTAAATTGGACTAAGTGGTGAGGATGTGTATTAACGTGATTGTTAGTGTGTTATGTCTTTCAGAGCCTTCCGGCGGTTCTTGGAGTAAAACTGAGGAGGGCCTGGAGGACCACACCTTTTATTTAATTGGCTTGACGTGTTTCCTGTCCCGGAGGGAGGAGCCCTATATCTCAAAGGCTGTCCTGGAAGACTCCTAGAAAAAGAGTTACCGGTAAGTCTAACTCCGGTTTTCATTCACACCAACACATGTATCTTCCATTTGTTATTCAGTCCAAGTCTTCATGCTTCATTTTGGCTTTCCTAGTCTGAGACATATGTGGGCCCGCCACATGTAGGTGGGTGCTAAATAGGTTTAAATAGGTAAGTGTTAGATACATTTAACCAGGGCCTTATACGTTTTTAGGCCTGGTTTGTTTGTTTTGGGAGAGGGGAGTGACAGAATGGGGGGGTGTGGCCACCTACACTCCCCCCCCCCCCCCCCCCCCCCTTACCTTCCATTGGAAATGTTCTGGAAGGGAGGTGGACTTGGGATGAGTGCAGGCAGCTTGTATGGAGAGCTCTGGACCAATCATTAATTTGTGTTGGCAGGGGCAGGACTTGCATATAAGCTGGGGGGTCACATGCTTCCTGGGGGAGATGGGAGGAGTCGGAAGCAGAGAAGGAGGAAAGATGTAGTGAACATGGAGCAGGCTTGAAGGCCTGAGGGTTCAGAGACCCCAGCGCTGGGTAGCAGGAATAGGCTTGAAGGCCCGAGGGTTCAGAGACCCCAGCGCTGGGTAGCAGGAATAGGCCTGAGGGTTCAGAGACCCCAGCGCTGCGTAGCAGGAACAGGCTTGAAGGCCTGAGGGTTCAGAGGGTATGGATAGTCATAACCGCTACAATGTAATCTGGAGGAGCGGACCGGGCATCCCAGCCTGGGATGTATCCGATCATGTGGAGGAGGAAGTAGATGAGAAGAGGACGGAGAAAACTGCGATTGACCTTCTGTGGCAATCATGGACTGTCGATGGGAGAGAGCAAAGGCTGTGCAACCCAGCAGTGCTTATCCGTCAAGGACACTTTCCTGAACTGACGCCGGGAGGATTGCAGGAGCCAAGATAGGCAGGTGAGGCCTGGGGCTTCTAATAGCCATAACCCACAGTGTCTTTCAGAGGGGCATTGGTCAGTTCACAAAAGGAAAGGACATGGGGACAGAATCAGGAACCAGATCATTAGAGGAAACTCATATCCTCTAATTGCCATGTAACATCCTTCAAGTGAACAAATAAAAAGTTATCATGGACTGTCAACTGTTCCCGTTCTTCCACCCAATGCACAAATTACATAAATGGCAAACAGAAAGGTATGAACACACCCAGCAGCTCCCAAGGGAGTAGTGCCCTACACATAATATAGCTTTGTGTTTAGTATTCAGAGGCCTTAAAATTAAGCATCATGTAAAATTGACTAACTACTAGAACTAAGCTTCCTTGAACTGCCTTCAGCCAGTTAACCATTAGATTGAAAGATCTGGTATGACAAACCCTTCCAGAATTGTCACCAACAAACCATTCACCTAAAAGCAAGGCTATCCTGACCATATGGTACTTGTACCCTGGGCATTCTGTATGGTCCTCATCTGTAATGTCATGGCCTTCTACGATGCTGCACCCAATCCAGTGTCAGTTGAGTTTCTCAGAGGTTTGTGCTCTGATCACGGTTTATGTATTTTGGGTTTTCTTCATCCATGGGAGACCTCGTTGTCTAACTGCTTTTTTTGACACTTTAACAAAAATCTTTTAAGGAAGGGCTCCTGGCTTGAAAAATGTCCTGTAAAAATCATTGCTGGGTTTTGTTTTTCTCTCCTTTAGCTTTACACGGTGTGGCTTTGCTGAGGACATTGAGACCGGTGGAAAGTCTTCCTGGCTGTCCAACCCAGACAGCAAGATCAAAGAACTAGAGTAAGTTTTGTGGCCTCCTTGCCTCTCGAACGAGAAAAGGGAATTTTGGGACTTTGAGTGAGGCTGTAGACATGGTGAAGGTGATCTGAATGGAAATACATATTTATTAATCATAAATGCATAATACATCTCAGATAGAACCACATACAAGGAATAACATAGTGAATGTGATCCTAAATGTGTGCATGTGATACAGGCATCAAGGGTACGACAGTGCATAACAACCAAGCGCCACATAGTAGTCTAAAATGATAAGTAATTACATTTGATGAATTAATCTATGTACATAAGTCATCTGAACAACATTGTGGAAAAAATACAAAATTTATAAAACCAGTTGCCTCTCATCTCTGGTCAGGCTGCTGGTGACCTAGATTTGAACCTCTCTTGGTGCAGTCATAGTGTTTTTCAGATGTTTAGAAGAGCTCATTAGCCTAACTGGAAAAGTTCTCACTGGTGGACAGACCTCCTGGAGTATACAGTCTGTCACCATAAGGCTGGACATTGGTTGCTCCTTCCTTTATGGACTATCCCTTGGGGTCTGCAGTCTGTTCACTACATGTGAATATAGGCACCACCAGGTCTTGGGTGGTCTGGGCTTCTTGGCTAGGAAGGAAGTGAGCAGAGTAGTTCTGTTGGACATTTCTACATCCTTGGATTACAATTTTAAATCTTCTGCTCCCCTTGCAGGTTCCATGTTTGTGTGGTCGCCCCGTCCTTCTTCCAGGATCTTTGTTCTCTTATTTCTTCCAGCCGATCGCTCACCAAGCTTGTCATAAGTCACCACGCTTTGGAGGACTCCGCTTTAAAAACCTTCTGCAATGGTCTACGCCAGCCGGGCTGTACCTTGCAGGAGCTGTCGTAAGTATTCTTGCTGGTATTGGGCAGTTGTGAGCAGATCTGGGTGGTGCTAAAAACACAAATATTGGATAAACTTTAGGTTTTTATTTTAAACTCCTATTCAATTTGTAAAAGTCAATTGCCTGCTGATTGCCATTAAATGTAAAAAAAAAAGTAATGTGCTGTGCATTAAGATGGCCAATGACAAAGCGTCTGGATGTCTACCTGTCTATCACCCAAGGCTGGTCCTCCCTCTACTCCAGTAATGGCCTCTACTCTGCTGGGGAGGCTCCACCAGATGGGACATTGTTGGTTGGCTTTTTCTCCATTAGTGAGACTGGTAACTGATATTGTGGGGTCCAGATTATGTCCTCAGGTGAGAAGGATTCTGACTTCCTGTAAAGGCGTATTTTTCTTTCTCTTCTATTTTATTTTTTCTCCTTTTTGTTTCTCTTGTTTTTTCTTCTTTCTCTTCTGTGTCGGGGTGATAAGGGGTGTCCTTCATCGTTGCATATTTGTTGGCCTCCTCCCCCTGCATTTTGACATGTTCATTTGGTCCATTCTAAACAAGCTGGATGTCAGATTCACAATTCCTGATTTTTATCTGCAGGCTTGATGACTGCAACTTGACCGCCACAGGCTGTGAGATCCTCGCCTACGCCATGAAAGAGAACCACTCTCTGCACAAGTTGGATCTGGCACTTAATAAAGTTGAGGACAAGGGAATGTCCTTTCTATGTGAGGGGCTGAAGGATCCGGGCTGTACCCTGCAGGAGCTGAAGTGAGTCCTCCATCATATTTATAATGAAGTGAAGGATCTGGGCTGTACTCCGTGGGAGGGGAGTCCTCCATCATATTTATAATGAAGGATCTGGGCTGTACTCCGTGGGAGGGGAGTCCTCCATCATATTTATAGTGGAGTGAAGGATCTGCAGAGTGTTGGGGTTGAGATGTTCAGGTGGATCTGACTCTGGAATAAAATGTTTGGGGTCTTTACTATGAATTATTGGGCTCCTGTTTGGCATTCAAGTTTCTTAATAACCGAAGGTTCCGATAAACCAGTGACTGGGCGCCTCATCACTTGTCTATGTATAGTATGTCACACTGTAAGGGTGCCCATAGACCTCACATCCGAGTGTCAGGACCTGCTGGGATCATCTCCCCACATCTTCTCCTTACCCCTTTCCTCCGGCATCTGGCTTATGACCTCCCTATGGAGGGGGAGGCCTTGATGTGAGCACCAGTAGACATGGTGCTTGTTTGGACCCAAGTAGCTTATAAATTGCCCAATAAGCACCATCCTTAGTAACGATCACATTGTGTATGGCCGGTCAGACTTGTTGCTCTTATGTCTTCATACATTCGTTCTCAGCCCAGACCAATGTGATGGAGGCAGCCAGGAGCACTGGGAGAAGCCTACTGAAATTGGCTGCACTGGAGTGTATATACGGCTCTGAATAGGTTATGGTAAGGGCCCCACAAGCTGATCGCCTAAATTCAGTAATAGGAAGTGGAGTTGACGGGTTTGTCGATTCCCATTCCAGGACGTCTTCATCTCCTATAATAGAAATGCCAGAAGAGCCGTGTCCCCTCTTGAAGATCTACATCAATTTCCTGTCCTGTAGACACAGCAGGAAGAGAATTTCAAGTGATGGCAACTCCCTTGTAGACGGCTGTCATCAGAACAGGGGTCCCCATTGGAAGATTTCCCTTTTTTATTCCTGTTCTGGTGACAACATGCTATTGGATTTCCCTTTCAGTCTTACATGGAGAAAATAACACTTCCTAGCAGGAAGTGACGGCAACAAATATCAGACGGGTTCCAAGATCTCCCCATCTCTACAGCTTTCCCCTCCTTACCATGTCTACAGCCTGATAAACACTTCTAGAAGGTAAGGACACTCAATGGAATTACCAAGTTCTGACCAGACTTGTCCTCTCCTCCAGGATGGAATTCTGTGAGCTGACTCCGGCCAGCGGGGACTTCCTGCGCTCTGCTCTGATGACCAATCGATCGCTCACCACCTTATATCTGAGAGCTTGCAGCCTCCAGGACTCCGGGGCCAAGCTGCTGTGTGAGGCACTCCGCCAGCCGGGCTGCACTCTGAAGGAGCTGGTGTAAGTTCTGATGGGTGCATTGTATAGGGGGGGGGGGTGGGTGGGGTCTGCATTATATAGGGGTGCTGGGAGGGGGTGGTCTGATGGGTGTTTAGTATGGTATGTCTGGGTACTGTGACAAACCACCTGGCACACCCACCTGAGTGCCTCAGGCAAGATACAGCTTCCTCCCCTCAGGAACCAGGTATTGCTGAGCACCCAAGAACTAGACGACACTAGCTTGGGTGCAAACTGGAACTGACTTTATTGTAAATTCACACACAATATATAGCACACAATTGGGTAAGAGCCTGATCACATCCTAAACAATGCAAACTTTAAACAATCAGCACATCTAATGATTGGCCAACAGTGATCTAAATTAACAGTAAGCTAATCCACAGCCAGATACCCAGAAGATGCTTTGTTTGGACAGGAAGTCCACCACACAGTCTGGAAATTATCTCACCCCTGTATAGAGTACATCACATGTGCTGTCTTTTGGGTAATTGTGTTTTCTGTCCACTAGAAAAGTCTATCAAAGTGGAATTTATCTTCATAGATTTCCAGAGATTTTGTTAAATATTCCTGTCCCAAGTAAAGGAGCCTCTCCAACCCAATCTGCAGGAAGGCCACCATATTTGGTCTGATGGGTATGTTGTATCAGGGTGGCAGGAGGTCTGATGGGTACATGGTTCCATGGGCTGAGAAGTGTTCTAATTTACTACTGGTGAGGTAGGTGTTGGGTGGAGGAAGATGTGGTGAGGTAGGTGTTGGGTGGAGGAAGATGTGGTGAGGTAGGTGTTGGTTAGAGGAAGATGCAAAGTATGTACTGCTTCCAATATTGGACCTCAGCAGATATTGGGGTGGCCATGTACATTGTACACCTTCTGGGGGGGCACCAAAACCAAACTGAGTAATTCCACTTCCTCCTCGCCTCTATACACCCACCAATCCCAGAATGATGGTGTAGTATGGATGGCTTTCTGTATTTCCCACCAATGGACTGAATGCTGATTGTCGGGTAATGAATCTGGTCACATGGTCTCTCATCTCCTGCAGGTTGTTTGAGGCGAACCTCACCAGCGTGTCCTGCGAGGATCTACGATCGGTTATTCTTATAAACCGGACCCTAACCAGCCTGAATGTGAGGGAAAACAACCTTGGGGACTCCGGAGTGAAGCTCCTTTGTGAAGGGCTGAAGGACCCGGGCTGTACCCTGCAGGAGCTGACGTAATGATTTGGCCAATAGAGCTCTAGTGCCAGGTCTGGGAGGTGATTGGGTGGAAGTTCTGATACGGTTCTCTTTACAGATTATCTTCCTGTGAGCTGACCCAGGCGTCCTGCCAAGACCTCCGCTCAGTCCTCCTCACCAACCGATCTCTGACCAAACTGAGCCTCACCTGGAATAATCTGGAGGATTCTGGAGTTAAAGTTCTGTGTGAAGGACTGAGAGACCCGGGCTGCACTCTGCAGGAGCTGGAGTGAGACTTCTTCTATACACTATATGATGGACAACTAAACTCTCCGTATATTTGCCCTGCAATCCATACCCCCCCCCCATTTCCCTGAGTGCAGACCACCTTGAAAACAGCCACAAAATCTTCCCATCTGGTCCTTCTGTCATTGCACATGCTCAGTGGCCCCATTCATTCCTATGGAGAATCTATACAGTCTGCTTACACATAGTAATAAATGGGGGTATTATGAGCAGTGGGAGAACCTTCCCTGGACTGGGTTCTTACAGGTGGCCCTGGCCTAGTCTTTATAAAGGAATCTTTGATTTGGGTGGTGGGGCTGTAGGCGCCGGGGCCCTTACAGGTAGCTCCTCTTTTGCTCTGTTGAGGTTTTTATAAATGTCTGGAATAAATCTGACTCCATTGTTTCCTCCTCAGTCTGTACGGATGTGACCTGTCCTCCTCCTCCCTGGAAGATCTCTCCTCTGTGATCACCACCAACCGATCGCTCACCAAACTGGATCTGGCAGGAAATAGGTTCATGGACACCGGAGTAAAGCTGCTATGTGAGGCGCTCCGGAATCCCGACTGTATACTGAAGACATTCAGGTGATTGCTCCATTGTAACCTGGAGGTCTCTGGAGTAAGACTTCCCATATTTATCTTCTATTCCTCTATTGTACAGGGTGGGGTATTGTGAGCTGACCACTTCCTGTGCTGAGGAAGTCATGGCCGTCATTAATGCAAACCGTTGTCTGAATGAGTTGGAAGTAACAAGTGAGGTGGAAGCGCCCCCTACAGATCTGGACTCGGTGTTGGCAAGATTCAAACACCCGTCCATCACTGTGGAGAAGAACAAGTAAGTTTAGACTGCCTTGGGCTGTGCAGGGGGTGACCACCTCAAGTAGGTCCTCCTTACATGAAAGGACTCTGCCCATAGTGGAGGCCTTACCAATCGGGGTGCACCACCCCATACTGAACCTTTTGTCTTTCCTTGTAGTACCCAGGATGGACTGTTCATCTACATCAAATACAAGAAACAAGAGTGGCAGACATTCCGGAGGATCCCGACCTCCAATCCAAGGTAATCCCAGATCTAAAATGAGGATGGCTCCACCAAAATATATTTCACTTTAGGTGGAGAAATGTGATTGGCGAGAGCTCTGCTGCTCCGGTAAGCCAGTCATGTGTGGGCGCAGTATAAATCAGATGGCCTTTGTGATCAGGTCCAGCCTCTCCACCCAACACTGACACAGTATGATGAATGGAGGCTGAGAAGTGGAATCTCCTAGTCAGTGCCTTCAAGGCTGGGGACAATTAAATTCCCAAAACAAGTTGGGAGTCTCACTACTCCTTGCATGATTTTTTTTCGGGTGTTAGGATAACAATGCTCAGACCTGATGACTGGTGATGAGAAGCTATGGTATTGGCTGAATGTTGTATACTTTGGAGTGGGTGTGGCACTGCAGGCCTTTCATGAATAATGGGTGGCAGCAGGTCCTCTAGGATGAGCATTGTGTGGGAGAGCTGCAGGGTCCTTCCAGGATGAGCAGTGGGGGTGGAGTAATGAGTCTTCCAGGATGACTCATGGGTGATGGAGCAGTGGTGGTGTCCTCTAGGACGGGCGGTGTGGTGGGTCCAGGTTGGTGGGCCCTTCTAGGATAAGTAGGTGTTGATGGTGTCCAGAATGAATTAGTAATGGGACTTCTTATCTTCTAGGTCAGGTGATGGCCTTCAGTTCTCCCCTACTCCACACCTACAACACCGGACTCCAAAGACTCTCAGGATGACACTCAGATCATGGGTGGGGTGATCGGCCCCCCATTCTAGGATTACTCCACTGATAACTGCACTTTGTCTGGATGGGATGAGACCTTCACACTGAAATGGAATGACCTGATCTGAGGACGATTGCAGCATAGCCGTATCTAGCGCCACCTATTTTTGGATGGAGTAGTGAAAGTTTGTGTCTCTGCTGAGGACATTTCCCCCCCCCCCCCCCTCCCCCCATGGTGACCATTGTTGGTGGGACAGGAAGTGATGGAGAATCCAAAATGTTACAAACAGGAGCAGCGGGGGGATCTTCCACTCATCCTGTTGTGTCACTAAGACAGGAAGTGACGGGGTCACAGACTGCAGTGAACACCTATCTGGGGTTCTGACCCTTCTGTGCTCCGTCCAAATCTGAAATACAAATTTTGGCTTTAGATATAAATTCCAGAAATGTAGCTGATGCTTTGTATGATGTGTTCAGCCCTGCCCCCAACCCAAGTGCCTTACCGGGGCCCCTGAACTCCTCTGTATAACTGCTGTTACATGAGATACATTTGCACTGGACGGTTATTCACCATTATTTGCACTATTGGTCCCCATGGCAACCTGCATTTGTATTGGAGTTTTCAGTGATTTGGATCGTTCGGATTTCATGCTCACTTTTTGTATCAAATGTTTCCATAAAAGTCTAAAGAGATTGCAAAGATGGCTGAATTGTGAGTGATTACTATATAGTGTGGTGATGTCACATGACCTGCAGAGGTGATGTTGCGGGTCACATGACCTGGAAGACAATAATGCCACTTTTCCTGGTGAGCGGTGATGTCACATGGTGTCACATGACATCCAGCAAGGTCTAAAGATGGTCATAGAATTTCAGATAAATTCTCAGAACGTTCATTTGTCATTCAAAACAATTTCATTTTGATTGACATTTGATTTTGTGATGAATGAAAATCATTTGTTAATGTTTGGCGTGATGAACATTGAGAACTTTTCCATCCCGCTCCTTCCAGCTGAAAATGAACGTTCATTTGACCCAATAATGAGAGACTTAGAAAAATGAATAAACTTCCTTGGATTGGACAGTTGAAGGGGCTCATTTTTCGGGTAAATCTAAAGTTTAGAAGAACAGACATCTCGTGGTCTGGTAGGAAGAGAATTCTGGGACGTGAATACTGAGCCCCACCCAGAAATATCATCTCTTTTCATACAATCCAGACTGTCCGGGATGAAAGGACAAGGAGACGACCACACACCAGAGCTGTACAGCACAAAACTCTCATCCCACACTATTCTTGGAACCATTTTGAGGCTGGAGATGCAGCTTAAAGCCGAGTTCCACCCAAAAATTGAACGTCTGCTTTAAGTGATGGTGACTGAGGAGGAGCGGATACCCAGTTTTTTTATGGGCTCCCACTTCCTCTCCACAGCACTGGAAGGAAGGTCACTTCCCCCTCCAATCTTCTGGGATATGTCCCAGAAAATTGCCTGACCACTCAGTGCGTGGCTTGCCCGGCTCTGAGCCCACATTGCTGGACCATGGGACAGGTGGGGCTTATTAAAAGTTAGCAGCTACAATTTTTGTAGCTACTGACTTTTAAAATGGGTGGAACTCCACTTTAAGTGTGAGTAATCTTCTAGAACAAACATGTCACATAGGATATAAATGTTTATTACCTGGGGGGAGGGGGGACGCCATCTTGGAGATCCTGCCTGACACCACAGTCTAAGGTCTACCCCCCCCCCCCCCCCCCAACCTCTTAAAGCATCCTTCATACAGTGTCTTCTGAAGGATGACTTTCATGTTCCATAGGAATCTTGAAGGGCATCCATCATAAACCAATCCCTCTGATCCCTCACATGAGGTTTGTGTATTGATCTATCACAGTGATGACTAACCTTGGCACCCCAGATGTTTTGGAACTACATTTCCCATGATGCTCAGCTACACTGCAGAGTGCATGAGCATCATGGGAAATGTAGTTCCAAAACATCTGGGGTGCCGAGGTTCACCATCACAGCTGATGGCTAAGCAATGTATGGACATTTGTTCTTTTACGATAACGTCTGTCTTTGAATATGGACTTTGTTCCCTGAAACGTGTTGGATGAAAGTTCCGTGCTGTACATCTATGGTGTGGATGTCTCAGAACCCTCTTTATGAGAAAATAAAACTGGAATCCTTTTATATATCAGTTGGTGTTTCATGTTCACATCCATAAATATTCCCCTGTTCTTTGACATTTTGGTTCCCATAATATTTTTTTGGAGATATTATGTGAAACACGAATCATTCCCTCTGATCTTCTATTCTCTAACACTCCCCAGTTCGGGTTCGCATCCAGAACAGGCAAAAAATTGTGTGCGAACACCGCTAAAGTCTATGGGACACAAATGTGAAAAATCAAAAGTGCTAATTTTAAAGGCTTATATGCAAGTTATTGTCATAAAAAGTGTTTGGGGACCCGGGTCCTGCCCCAGGGGACATGTATTAATGCAAAAAAATTTTTTTTTTTTTAAATTGCTGTTTTTTTGGGAGCAGTGATTTTAATAATGCTTAAAGTGAAACAATAAAAGTGTAATATTAAATTTTGTACCGGGGGGGTGTCTATAGTCTGCCTGTAAAGTGGCGCATGTTTCCCGTGTTTAAAAAAGTCAGAGAGCAAAAAGACATTTCTAAAGATGGGGGGGGGAAGAAATCGCCGGTCCCGCAATGCAGATAAAAAAAAAAAAGGCATGGGGATTCCTCCCAGTCTATTACAAATGTGGCATGGGGTTCCTTTAACCCCCCCCCCAAAAAAAAAAAAATCCATACCAGACCCTTATCCGAGCACACAACCTGGCAGGCAACAGGAAAAGAGGGAGTGGAAGAGAGCGCGCCCCTCCCCCTCATGAACCGTACCAGGCCACATTCCCTCAACATTGGGAGGGTGCTTTTGGGGTAGCCGCCCCCCCCAAGCACCTTGTCCCCATGTTGATGGGGACAAGGGCCTCACCCCCACAACCCTTGTCCGGTGGCTGTGGGGGTCTGCGGATGGGGGGGCTTATCGGGATCTGGAAGCCCCCCTTTAAAAAAAAAAAAAAAAAGACTCCCAGATCCTGGCGCCCCCCCGTGTGAAATGGTGATGGGGTACATTGTATTCCTACCATTTCACCCAAAGAGAGTGACAAAAAGGTAGAAATAACACGCACACAGCTTGGCACAAGTCTTTTTAATAAAAAAATTTTTGTTTAAATTCCAGCGATGTAATCCTTCAATGATCCACGAACGATACAGCCTCCTCCATAGGAGGTGCCTGGCAAAATGATGCACGACTCGGGTGACAGTTCCTAAATAACCGAGGGTGGGGTCACCGTCCACGTCACGGTTAGCCCCGCCCTCGGTTATTTAAGAACTCTCACCCAAGTCGCAAGTCATTCCGCCGGGCACCTCCTATGGAGGAGGCTGGATCATTGAAGGATAATATCGCTGGAATTATCTTTTTTTATTAAAGGACTTGTGCCAAGGTGTGTGTGCGTGGGGGGGGGTTTCCTTTCTTATTTTTTTTTGGGCGAAATGGTAAGGGTACTATGTACCCCATTACCATTTCACCCAGGTAGGCAGGAACTAAGAGTCCCTTTACAGATTCCGATAAGCCCCCTGCCTGCAGACCCCCACAACCACTGGCAAGGGTTGTGGGGATGAGGCCCTTCTCCCTCTCAACAGGGGGAGGGGGGGAAGCACCCTCCCAATGTTGAGGGCATGTGGCCTGTTACGGTTCAGGAGGGGAGGCCTGCGGCCTGCCAGGTTGTGTGATCGGATAAGGGTCTGGTATGAATTTTGAGGGGTACCCCCTATGGCTTTTTTTTCTCAATTTGGTGCAGGGTTCCCCTTTAATATGCATACCAGACCTAAAGGTCCTGGTAATTGACTCGGAGGAATCCCCTGCCATTTTTTTTTTTTTTTTTTTTTTTCAATGAGTTTTATCTGTATTGCGGGACCCAACAATTCATTAATGGCCGCAAGTAGTTTTTAAATTTACACTTTTTTTTTTATTTTTTTTATTTTTTTTTTTCCTTTTTAGAAATTACATTTTGTGCAGGGACTTTTCTAAACACGGGAAACATGCGCCCCTTCACGGGAATACTATAGACACCCCCAGGTACGAAATTAAAAGGAATATTACACTTTTATTGTTTCACTTTAAGCATTATTAAAATCACCGCTCCTGCTGCGCTTTATAAAACTTTTTCTTTTTTTTGCATTGATACATGTCCCCTGGGGAAGGACCCGGGTCCCCCAAACACTTTTTATGACATTGGCTTGCATATTAGCATTTTAAAATTGGCACTTTTGATTTCTACCATAGACTTTTTTTTTTTTTTTAAAAGGTGTTCCACAGCTTTCGAATTTGCCGCAACCACCCTAAATTGTTCGCTATTCGGCAAACAGCCGATGTTCGAGTCAAACTCATGTTCGACTCGAACAGACAGCCCATCACTAGTACTTAATCTAAAAGCTTACAGAACAAAGACTGGCTGTCCACCTACCTCTGGATCTGACACTTGCCAGTACCTCCACCTAGCAGACATGGAGCTTGTAGTCTGAGGTGTCCACCTGGGCAGACATGGAGCTCGTAGTCTGAGGTGTCCACCTGGGCAGACATGGAGCTCGTAGTCTGAGGTGTCCACCAGGGCAGACATGGAGCTCGTAGTCTGAGGTGTCCACCTGGGCAGACATGGAGCCCGTAGTCTGAGGTGTCCACCTGGGCAGACATGGAGCCCGTAGTCTGAGGTGTCCACCTGGGCAGACATGGAGCCTGTAGTCTGAGGTGTCCACCTGGGCAGGCATGGAGCCCGTAGTCTGAGGTGTCCACCTGGGCAGGCATGGAGCCCGTAGTCTGAGGTGTCCACCTGGGCAGACATGGAGCCCGTAGTCTGAGGTGTCCACCTGGGCAGACATGGAGCCCGTAGTCTGAGGTGTCCACCTGGGCAGACATGGAGCCCGTAGTCTGAGGTGTCCACCTGGGCAGACATGGAGCCCGTAGTCTGAGGTGTCCACCTGGGCAGACAAGGAGCACTTCAATATACTGCAGTAAAAAAAAAAAAAAAGCATTGACACACTTGAATATACATGGTGCCCCCATGTGTATGTAGTGACATGGGGGCACATTTAAAGTAATCAAAACATTCTCAGCCCTTTCTTTTCTCATTCATCAAGCCAATTGATAATAATTATACAACGTTCTGTTCACTCCACAGTGCAGTCCACCTTAATATCTCCCATCTACCTCCTCAAAACCATCAACTATTTCTGCCACACGCTTCCTTTAACACCAAGGCATGCTAAAATAATAAAGCAACCTGGTGTTATCAGTGTACCATCCAGGCACACAGAACATGAGATGTGAAGAATGATTATTTTTTTGCTGGTTATTTAAGCTCCTATTATCAACCCATACATTTTTTGATCTTTGGGTCCTAACAATTTAAGTTTATCCACCAAATCCTGAGACTTTTTTTTTTTTTTTTTTTACAGTTAGTTTACTATTGAATCCAAATTTCCCCTCCCTCTTGGCACATTAGGAACACAGCAGTCTCATAAGCAGGCACAAAACATTATTTTACAGAGACTATTCCCCATTGTCAGCGCCAGTCGGGTCTCTCATTAACCTATAAAACACTGGGATAGTGACCCTCGTCCCAATAGGAATACAAGAGTAAAAGTATCAGCACTCTATAGGGAGAATCAAAACAATAATTAAAACTTGTCTCTGCATTACTGTTTTTTTTCCAATAAGGTTACAGCATCAACACAAAGGGTAAACATGAGAAAGGAGAAACTAAACACACAGAAGAAAGTTAGCCTTGCGATCTTTCTAGATCACTTAATAAAATAGCGCTTAAATCATCGAGCAATCAACCTCTGACGTTCGGTATACCTCAAATCTTTTTATCTGTCCGGACAGCGGGTGGCGTAATTTTTTACCTTAGACAACGTCCTCAAATGCCTGTGTCTACGAGCACTGGATCATCAAGATATTATATGATCAATACCAATGTCGGCAATTACAACACTTTAAACCAGAATCAAACAGAGAAGAAAAGACTCTTTGAAAGAATTGAGAATAATTGAAATGATCTTACCTCTCAAACACCAGAGGACTGGATCACGCAAGTTCGAAAACACAGTGGATCTGGATCTTAGGCCCTGCCTCTATTTCACCACTAACGTTGAGTGGTGAGACTTTAATTCTCGGTGAGCTTTGAAGTCCAATACTCACCGAAGTTTTGTTGGGACCATATGACCCGAACCAGTTGTTTCCGGGATAGAAGGACCAAAAATTTTAGGATTATTCTTCTTGTGATCAGTCAAACTCCAGTTGTATTGAGAAGCAGACAATTTATTTCTGATGTGTCACACAAAAGGATGAAGCTCACAAGCCAAAAGATTCAGTAAGAATCACACAAAGAGATGTACATCCCCCCTCCTAATAGCTACAATAATTTAGCCTCAACGCTTCTATTGGCTGAGGAAACACAGCGTGCCTGGTACAAAATGGTACTTTATTTGGCTAATTAGTGTTTCCTGTACAGTCTACCATCTATGGTTAAGCCTAATCATCCTACAACTTAATATGAAGTTAGTTAAAGCAAAATGATACAGCAAGTTAATACAACAGCATGCTCAGAAGTCATTTTAAAAGTCTCAGGGTTATTGTTTTTCTAATAACTTTTCTAATAGGCACACAATAAACATTTAAAACTTGTCTCCCCCGCCTGGGCGGGGTGGTGCGGGGAGAGGTGTGTTCTGTTGGCCGGATTCAGGGGACTGGTTGAGGTGCTCATCATCGTCGCAGCAGATACTGGGTATGACTAAGATGGGATACTGGAGGAGCCTACTACCCTATTGGTATTGAGCGGACTGACTCTATGCGGTCTATCTCACGATTAGCACCAGGGATGGGTGGGTACTCTGGATGTGTTCTTATGAGTTACAGTCTTATTGATACGATACGACATACAGTGTAAGTGTGCTATTATTCTGCTGCTGTTCTACTGGATCTGAAATGTATTTCTATATATCAATGTACTGATTTTGTAGATTGTTGTTCTACTTTGTTGGATGTACCAATGATGTTTCAATTTTCTTTCCTTCTTTTTTCCTGTCTACTGGCTTGTATACCAATAAACTCGTTGTTTTAAAAAAAAAAACATTTAAAACTTGTCTAACAATAACGTCTACACCGTGTTTACAGATTGGCTTTATTACCCCAACGAGCTCGCTCCAGTTCATGGATGTAATCATTATGTTTGGATGATCTCACCAGTCAGGAGACTTTCCTGTCATCCTACATGATCCCTTCTGAGGATTCTTCTATCCTTCCAAACAAATGTATGAAATCCTCGATGAGTCCTCCTCCTCTGTGATATAGAAGAACTAGAATCACAATTAGTGATGGACGAACTTCCGAGGGGACGTTTTTCGTGAACGCGGCCAAAAGTTTGCGAACTGCAAAGTTTGTGGCGGAACCTATTGACTTTAATGGCAAGTGAACCTTAAAAACCTCCAGGTCATATTTTCAGCCACAAAATACTTACTAGCTGTGCACACATAGTCCCACAACATGGACACTGACATAACAAAAGTATTAAGTGAATCTGGGATTGACAACAACAAGCATTCTTTTTTTTATCTGTGAAATTTTGACAATTCAGGGGGCCATGGAGGAGAGGCAAGGTCAGGGCAGGCTATGAAGGGGGGTGCAGGAGATGATCAGTCCCACAGTCAGGGCAGCGCAGTCTTGTGCCTGTGTCCCAGTGTGCCAACCTGTGCTTGAGCCCCTCCCTCTGCCCGGCCCTTACCCCCACCTATGCAGGGCTCCACTGCGGTGGTCCGGAGGTGCCAGTCCAGTGCTGATCCTCAGCCATGGTGCTGGCACTGCCTGCTGGCTTCTCTGTTGCTATCTCCCTCACTGTCTGAAACCAGCACCTCGATAGAGACTGAGCACTGACACCAGCACCGTGATGGAGAGCACTGACACCAGCACCGTGATAGAGAGCACTGACACCACACCAGCACCGAGATAGAGAGAGCACTGACACCAGCACCGAGATAGAGAGCACTGACACCAGCACCGTGATAGAGAGCACTGACACCACACCAGCACCGTGATAGAGAGCACTGACACCACAACAGCACCGTGATAGAGAGCACTGACATCAGCACCATGATAGAGAGCACTGAAACCACACCAGCACTGAGATAGAGAGCACTGAGACCACACCAGCACCATGATAGAGAGCACTGACACCACACCAGCACTGAGATAGAGAGAGAGCACTGACACCAGCAGTGAGATAGAGAGCACTGACACCACACAAGCACCGTGATAAAGAGCACTGACACTAGCACCGTGATAGAGAGCACTGAGGCCACACCAGCAGCGATGGGTCGGCTGAAAGAATTACCTCATATCAGAAGTCACCAACACATCTTCAAACTGCCCTCTTCTTGCAGGCGCTGTTGGATTGGTACCCGCAACTCTTTCTCTGGGAGTGGGATTTCCTCCTCTGCCAGCGCACGCAAAAGCAGAATGCAGCATTTCTCTAAGCAAGGCCTGGAAGTGCTCCATTCTGACAACCCTCTGTGATGGTGGTAACATTTCCGCCATTTTGTGTTTGTACCGGGGGTCTAAGTACGTTGCCACCTAGTACTGGTCCTTGACCTTTATGCTTTTTATACGTGGGTCCCTGTTAAAACACTGGAGCATGAAGGCCCCCATTTGCACTAAACTGGAAGCGGTGTGGTGGCCTGGCTCCTGCTCATCATCCAGGATTTCGTCCTCCTCGTTCTCCTCTCCCCATCCACGCACAACAGGGATCCCAGAAAGGTTTAAAGCATGCTCTTCTTGCTCCTCCTCATCCGCCCCAGCACCATCCTCATCTGACTCCTCTTCAGACTCCTGTTGTTGACTTGTCTCAGATAGAGTAGCCCCCCCTGGGAATTCATCCAGCATTGCGACTTCCTCATCTTCCTGCTCCTCCATGGCTTAATCAATGACACGATGCAATGCACGCTCCATAAAGAAGGCATAAGGTACAATGTCACTGATGGCACCATGGCTGGGACTGACCAGTTTGGTGATCTCATCAAATGGCCGCAGAAGTCTGCATGCGTCGCGCATGAGCAGCCATTGGCGCGGTGAAAAAAAACCAAGCTCCCAGAACCTGTTCTGCCGCAGAGTTCGTACAGGTAGTCGTTAACTGCATGTTTCTGCTGGAGCAGCCTATCAAGCATATAGAAGGTTGAGTTCCATCGCGTCGGGCAATCGCAAATAAGATGTCTGACCGGCAGATTGTGTCACCGCTGAATGTCAGCAAGGCAAGCCATGGCCGTGTAAGATCTTCTGAAATGGGCAGAGATTTTCCTTGCCTGCCACAAGATGTCCTGGACCCCAGGGTATTTGACAACGAATGACCAAGTTTAAGATGTGTGCCATGCATGGCACATGCGTAATTTTGCCCTATTTCAATGCATTGAGGAGATTGGCACCGTTGTCACACACCACTTTACCAACTGTCAAATTGAGCGGTGTTAGCCACTGATCTGCCTCTGAACGCAAAGCTGAAAGGAGTGCCGGGCCAGTGTGGCTCTTGGCTTCCAGGCACAACAGACGCAGCACAGCATGGCAACATCTCACCTGGCATGTCGAATAGGTTCTGGGGATCTTGGGCGGCGCAGCGGAAGAGACGCTAGCAGCGGAAAAGGAGGAGTCAGCCGAGGAGGAGAGGGCGGAGGATGGAGTAGGAAGAAGCAGGCCTGCATGCAATCCATGGCGGTAAAACCAAATCTACACGGGTGTCACGGGTTACATGCTTGACAGCCGACAGAAGGTTCACCCAGTGGGCAGTAAAAGTGATATACCTTCCCTGCCCGTGTTTGCTAGACCACGTGTCTGTGGTCAGATGTATCATGGCACCGACACTGTGTGCCAGAGATACATTCACTTGCTGCTGAACATGGCCAGAACACTTGCTCTGGGATGCCCTTCTGTGAGAAATACTTCCTTCTTGGGACCTTCCATTGTGGTGTTCCAATGGTCACAAATTTTCAAAAGGCCTCCGAGTCCACCAGTTTATATGGCAGTAGTTGGCAGGCTATAAGTTCTGACAAGCCAGCCATCAACCGTTGGGCAAGATGGTTATCCAGCATCATCATTTTTTTACGCTCGAACATTTGGCCCACGGAAGCCTGCATTTTTGCAGAAATACGTGAGGACGACATGATAAAAGGTGGAGTGGAGAACAATTGTGAGGAGAAAGAGAAGTAGAAGACGAGGCTGGACGGTGAGAGCCTGGAGTGTGGCTTTGTGTGTTCCGTTGCTCCCACTGGGCTCGGTGATGGCAGCTCATGTGCCTTTTTAAGGCAGTCATCCCTAGGTGAGTGTTGGGCTTACCGCGACTTATGCGTTGACTGCAAAGATTTCAGATGGCAAAACTATTGTCAGCAGCGGACACGTTTAAAAAAAGCCCACACTATGGAGCCATGTGCCGGCATCCTGGGAACGCCAGATGTGACCGTACATGGTTGATGCCTTGCTCCTGATATATTAGCAGTCTGGTTTGTCCCTCCTGTGCAATGTAAGTTATTCCTGCTTCTCCTCCCTATCTGCTGGTCCATATCTCCCTCTGAACTCCCCTCCTCTTCCTCTCTTGTGGGCACCCACGTGACATCACTAGACACGTCGTCATCAACATCACCTTCCCCACCACTATAATTAGAGATCTTGGAGTAGGCAGCAACAGTGGGGACCAACCTCCTTGGGCTGATCTGGGTACTGTCGTCAGACTGCTGAGTGGCGGTTGTTGCTACCTCCTCTTCCTGATCCAATGCCAAGAATGGCTGCACATCGGAAATGTCTTGTGATGGATTGGAAAATAATTGCTGTGACTCAAGCAGAAGGTATATGGTGGTGGTGGTGTTGGTGGTAGTGACTGGGGTTGCACACAGCAGAGAGTGAAGAGGGTGCCAATCAAGGGGATGAGGAGGGTGCAGAAGAGTAAGGCTGAGTGAACCACTCAACCAATTCTGGTGCTTCCTTTGACGTAATCGCACGCACATTCTGCAATTTTCCACTTAGGCTCAAGCCTGTTGCTCCTGCCCTACCCCTACCACCCCTGCGGAAGGGCCTGCCTCTTCCTCTGCGTGTCATTTTTTAAATGACCCTGTGACAAAAGTCTCCAGAGAAGTGCAGTATGTATGTGGAAGAAGGTATATAACACCCCGCTTCAATCTGTCGTTTTTGGGGGCCACTGGTCTATCACACCAGATATAATACTTTTTTTTATTGTGTTTGTCACTCTTTGTAGTATCGCTGCACAACCGCTCAGCAGTCACAATGCTGCACAGTGCAAATGTTTTTCTTTCTTCTTTCTGTATGTGCAAGTATTTTAGTCGTGTGTTATACCCCTATATACTGCACTCCAATAGTACACCTATACCAGTCCTTAAAGGACCTTTGTGGACCTAGTAGCTAGTGATTTGCAGACTGCACCAAACACCAAACTGTCCCTCAGTCCCTACACTGATAAAAGACAGCTGTAGAATCGGTCAGCAGTCAAGTATAAGAGGATTTCTATATTTGAAGGAAAGTATATTATATGTGTACAACCCTATATACTGTACACCTATACCAGTCCCTAAAAGGACCTTTGTGGACCTAATAGTAATAGCTAGTGATTAAACTGACTGTCCCTGCTCCACACAGCGGCCTGTCCCTACACTGACAAAAGACAGCTGCAGAATCGGTCAGCAGTGCACTCAGCAGCACAACAGTCAGCAGCAGTGCACTAGAACCCTATATACTGTACACCTATAACAGTCCTTAAAAGGACTTTTGTGGATCTAATAGCTAGCGATTTGTGTCACTACAGTCTGTCCCTGCTCCACACAGCAACCTCTCCCTACACTGACAAAAGACAGAATGTAAAATGGTCGCCAGATCAGGTCTATTTATAAGGTAGGGGGAATGTCCAATTGTCCATGTGCTGAAATGTCTCAATTGGCTGCACTGTACCCCATGATGGATGTGTCATCATGGGTCAAAGTTCTTTCACAATGTAAACGCATATGTCCATATATATATAAGCATTCAAGGAAGTGTTCTTAGTTTAAGAGATCTCCACCACCATTCCTATATGAGCATTACATCCATGCAATTTATATTGAAGATTTTCATTATAAGTGGATTGATATATATTTTTATGCTTTTGGATATATTTTTGCATTCTCATCAGGATCAGTTTTGGGGGATATCTGTTTTATTAGCTACACATTTGATGTTAACTTGTGTTCTGTGTCTTTAAAACTTTTATATATTTAATAAAAATAACTTTGTTAAACAATTGGTTACATAAGAACTGTATCTATTTCTTATTACTTTTTTATGTTATATTTGAACTTCTGTGGTAGCTCTGTAAGATATTTTACAGGAGTGGTTACTATGAGACCACTGCAGTTCTGATGATCTCCACAAGGTGGGGATCTCACTCATAGCCAGACAGGAAGTTTCTAGGGAATGCAGACAGGAAGTGATGTCAGTCACAGATGGGAAGTGATGTCAGTCACGGACAGGAAGTGATGTCAGTTACAGACAGGAAGTAATCTGGAATAAAGACAAGACGTTCCGTGTGGCAGGAAAGAGAGGAGGTAATAAGATCTTATTTTCTATTTACACACACTGGGCTCACCTCTGCCGATCACTTCCAGCAGTGCCCAGTGAGGCTCTTTGTTCTCGGTGACCCCAAACATTGCACATTGCAGCCACTGAGATTCCCAAATAATGACAAAGGCTGAGATGAGGTGTATGAATGGGGTGAGGGGGTCTGTAGTGGGGTGCCAGTCAAAGGGAGTTATGGGCAGGGGTGGCAGAGAGATGAGATGAGGAGGATGGATAGGAATGGGTGGGACAGATGAAGGGGCAATAATATGGGAAGCCCTGGAAGTAGCACATAGGTGTTGGGGTGGACTGGTGAAGATGTGGGGGGGAGGGGCAGAGGGCTGGGCAGAAACTCCAGAGAGCAGCTGGCAGAGGTAGGAGATGTGTAGAGAGCTGATCCTGCCCCTCCCTTCACACATCTTAAGGACCCCACACACACCAAGGTCCCCACACCTCATAAATACACTCAATAGGCTCTGGGAGCTGCAGCTGCCATCAGTAACGGGTCCCTCAGAGCCGGCACAGAGTCCACCCAGTATGGAGAACTTGGAGCTTGTGTCTGGGGGAGGAGGAGTG
The DNA here is from genome assembly GCA_037367395.1 of Lithobates pipiens. NCBI lineage: Eukaryota > Metazoa > Chordata > Amphibia > Anura > Ranidae > Lithobates > Lithobates pipiens. The sequence goes on from JAZDVW010001294.1 coordinate 29,241, forward strand.
AGGAGAGGAGTTGGCTGATGTTGGGGGCGCTGTGCCCGTGTTGGGAGTAGATCAGACACAGCAAGGGGGCTCTGCAAAGGCTGAATGTGCTGCACACTCTGTTCTCAGCAATCCTAACTGCCGATCACCAGGGGAGAATCCCCTGATTCTGGTACCCTTTACTCTGGCACAAGACCCTTTCCTGCTGTCTTGGTGCCCCCCTCCCTTCTTTGGCAGAATGCCAGGGTCACAGGTGTGACCTTTGTGACCATAATAGTTCTGCCACTGGTTCTGAATTATGAGGGGTCTCTGAGGTGGTAGTGGGACTAAAGGACTCTGGGAGCCTCTGAGAGTTGACTTCATCTGAAGGACTCTGGGACCTCGAGGAGGAAGTGTAAGTGAAGGACTTTGGGGGCCTCTTAGCAAGTAATAAGGCTGAACAACTCTGAGAGGTTAGTGGGGCTGTAAGGCTGTGGGGGCTCTGAAGGGGGTAGTCAGGCTGCAAGGCTCTGAGGTAAGAGGGGGTTTCAGGGCTCATAGGGGCTCTTGGTCTCTGATGGTTTTCCCACCCCACCTGCACTTTTCTGACCTTCTTAAAGAACTCCTGCCAGCAAATATAAGGAGCCTTCATCTCATTATTGGTCATCACTGGTCAAGTAAATGTTCCAGAAAAAAATGTTTTACACAATAGACCAAGACTAAGAGAACAAACTCCTCCTGCTGTTATCCTCCTCCTACACACACTGGGTTGCTATTGAAAAGTACAGAACAGACTCCTCCCCCACAGTTCTTTACTCCACCAGCAGTATCCTCCTGCTATCCAATGAGATCCCTTCTCTTATTGCAGAAATTGACAGTGTCATCACTCCTGTCAGTCTGCAGGCTGCCGGAGATTGGAGCCTTGCAGCCGGAGTTCTGGCAATTATCCTGATTAGCCGGCAACTTTGGCCAAAAGTCAGCAAGTTCCCCTTCCTGGACATCATGATGACCCGACATTGTCCTCACATCACCGTCTCAGAGTAAACTAGTAAAATGAATGGCCGTATTTATCATTCATTGTCTGCAGATTTAAAACTAATCAAAACAAGTTTAGAAACCAAACAAACCGAACAGAGAAAAGGGAAATTCTGATTCGGCAGGACAAGAGGGTCCCAGGTGCACAAGAAAAAATCTGATGCTAAATAGTCTAAATGTGTTCCCATGGGGGGAGTAGTCCTTAAATGTACAGCAACCCTCCTATTACCCCCCTCACATCCACATCCTAATATTGTGTGACCAACACCATCCAAATAATTCTTACTTTCATTTCCCAAAGTTATCCGTCTACAAGGAGACCTGTATAGATCAAATGACGGCACCAATGAGGATGGAGGAGGACCGGAGTCACATGACTGAGAAGATACTAAACCTCACCCTGGAGATCCTCTACCTGCTGACCGGAGAGGTGAGGAGGATTCTGGGAGGTCACATGACATCACTCTTATCTCTATTAATAAAACACAGACCTGACCGGAGAGGTGAGGAGGATTCTGGGAGGTCACATGACATCACTCTTATCTCTATTAATAAAACACAGACCTGACCGGAGAGGTGAGGAGGATTCTGAGATTCTAACATGATATTCCTATTGGTTCTCCAATACAGAGATTTCCTCTTGTGAAGTCCGGTGATCATATGAGCATCGCAGTGCCTCCATGTGACTCCCTAAAACCTGAGAGACACAACATGGAGAAGATTCTAGAAGTCACCAAGAAGATGATGGAGCTGCTGACAGGAGAGGTGAGGAGGATTCTGGGAATTCTGGGACATTATCCAGTAACAGACAAGGGATGTGTCTGGATGGTGAGAGGAAGAGATTTTCACCATTCAGTCTGCTGGATCCGGTTTTGATTGACATCTGCAGTCTAAAGGCCGCAGCTGGGTTACAGCTATCTGCCATTTATGCTTTCCATCTGGTAAGCAGGTCTTTATTACAGTGATTGGGCACTCTCCTGTTTTGTGTATAATCACTAAGGTGCTATTAAGAAGAATTCGCCCCTCTCTTTAGCGTTGTTTAAAAAAAGGGTTAAAAACTCCCATTTTCAAATCGCTTTGGAAGCACTGCCCATTCATTGCAATGGGAAAGGCGTTTTGGGAGTGCTAAATCCATCGCTCCCACCACGCCCCAAAGATGTTGCTTGCAGGACTTTAGGTAACGTCCCGCAAGCACCCTGCCTGATTTTGAAAGGTCACACTGCAGTGAATGGGGGCGGTTTTCAGGCACTTAGCAGAGGTTATTTCTAGAGCTAAAGCGCCTGACAACCACCCCAGTGTGAAAGGGGTCTTATACACAGCATGATTGTTACAATGAATGTTTTATTATATATTCAGAGTGGAAACCTCAGGGATTATAATATTGTTGTTAAAGAAGAGTATAAAGAGGAGGATGAGGAGTATGGAGTGATGGAGGAGTTTTCTGAAGGACACAAGGATATGATGGAGCCACCAAATACCAGGAACCCATCAGAGAGATGTCCCCGTCCTCTGTATTCCCGGGATTCCACACAGGAAGATCACACCATCCCCCACTGTTACAAGGTTGGTGGGATGGAGGATATCAAACACACTTATAGAGACAATGTATGGATTTTCTCTGTGATGCCGCAATAATAAATCTTCTATCTTACAGATGATATTCTCTCTCATTTTTTCTTGATTTAGAGTGGAGATCCAATCGATATAGAATGTGAGGTGAAATCAGAAGAAGAAGAGAGGTATGTGAGGGATGATCAGCAGTCTATGAAGGAGGATGGAATAACGGGGACATTTATAGAGGAGGACACTCCTACAGAGATCAGCACAGGTGGGTCATTAACACTAAATACATTCCTCCACCCATACTGCCCACTGATTGGTCCAGAGTAGGGCAGGGGCTGGGTGATATCAGCCTGTAATCCCCTGGTCACTTTCCTGAGCTGTGTTCCCCGTCCTGTATTCCTGGATTTCTCTCAGATAATCTTCCTTCTCTGTGCTGCCGACACAATTTATGTCTCTAGACTGGATTTATGGAGATTCTGGGGATCAGCTGGCAGCAAAATGTTCATTTTCCCCATAGATGTTACTAGATCTAGGCACCTGGGGTATGTGATTTGGGTCTTCTGCCCCATACCCGGGTATGACAAGATCTCTGACAGAACAATCCCCCCAGGATTACTTTTTGTGTTGTCTGCTGGCTGTGCCGGGTGGAGGGATATGTCTGTATAGTCTCAGACCCAAGTCACTGAGTGCAGTCTCAGGAGATGGGAGGTAGCGGTGTGGGACCTCTGCAACTTGTCTCATGTAATCATTTCATCTTCCACTGATTACTGAATACCAATATTATGAGTCCTGACCCTTACACTCTATACTTTATATTCTACATTACATACTCCTGACCCCTGCACTATATACTCTATGTTGTACATTACATCATTCTGATACTATATAGTCCTATCTGTTGTATCTTATACAATATGTTGTACATTACATAGTCCTGACTTCTGCTCTCTCCCCTCCCCCCACTGCTATATATACACATAATATGTATTCTCTTTTGTTACACCCATTTCCTACCAGCTGGACATTTTATATCTGCTGATGTGATTGGAGCACAGACTTTTACATGTTGATAATAATGTGATAACATCCTCAAACTCTAGAACCCTTAACAGAAAGTGATAATGAGGAAGGAGTCAATAACCCAATGATGAGGGTCTTCAGGATCAGTCCAGTCTTCATCTTGGTTGTTCTCCCCCCATCCTCACTCTCTGACCTCTGGTGGGGCTCAGCCCCGCTGTTATTCATGACTAAATCATGGACTAAATAAGGAAGTGCAGGACTTCTTGTGTTGGGAAGATGGCAATGAGTGATAGAGGGGGAGGGGACACTCGTCCTATAATCCCCTCATCACTGTCACTCCTATAAAAGACAGTTCTCGTTGTTTCCTCACTCTCTGACTAAGGTCCATGAATAAAGAAATGATCTGGTAGGAGATCAGAGGACCCATTTACTAGTTACCTTGAGGGGGAAATTGTAAGATCCTCAGAGACAAAGCTGCCTGATGTGGGCGGAGTTCTGGTTTAGGAGAACCAATCAGCTCATGTCTAGTAATAATCTTTGTATTTCTATTTTAGTAGATGGACGGGAGATGAGGAAAACCTCAGAGGATTGTCTCACTTTGTCTCCAGACTGTAAAGTAGAAGATGAGGACATCACACAGTATAGTCCAGGAGAAAACCCGACTACCTCAAATGTCCATCCGGCACCACACAGTGTAGATGGACCATCGTATTCCTCTTATCCTGAGGAACCTCAGACTGTGAGGGACGGGGCCGTCCTTCCAACAGAGAAGAGCTTTTCCTGTACTGAGTGCGGGAAGTGTTTCCGTTTTAAATCCAATCTTAATGTGCATATAAGATCTCACACAGGTGAGAAGCCGTATTCCTGTCCTGAGTGCGGGAAATGTTTTTCAGTGAAGTCCGATCTTGACACACATCAGAGATCTCACACAGGGGAGAAGCCGTATTCCTGTCCTGAGTGCAGGAAATGTTTTTCACAGAAGTCCCATCTTTACACACATCAGAAATCTCATACAGAGGAGAAGCCATTTTCCTGTCCTGAGTGTGGGAAATGTTTTTCACAGAAGGCCAATCTTTTCACACATCAGAGATCTCACACAGGGCAGAAGCCGTATTCCTGTCCTGAGTGCGGGAAATGTTTTTCAGTAAAGTCCAGTCTTTCCACACATCAGAGATCTCACACGGGGGAGAAGCCGTATTCCTGTCCTGAGTGTGGGAAATGTTTTTCACAGAAGACCAATCTCTATACACATCAGAGATCTCACACAGGGGAGAAGCCATATTCCTGTCCTGTGTGCGGGAAAGGTTTTTCAGATAATTCCAATCTTTCCAGACATCAGAGATCTCACACGGGGAGAAGCCACTTTCCTGTCCTGAATGAGGGAATTGTTCCTCAGTGAAGTCCTGTCTTCCTGTACATCAGGGACCCCACACAACCCTTGAGGTGTATTAGTGCCTTGAGTGCGGGAAATGTCTTCTATATGAATGTTGCTGGACATCACAGATCTCGTGGGGAAGAAGCACACCCTGATATACACCTCAGATATACTCCATGGCTGATCTTCATCATGGAAGAAACAGTTTATAAGGAGATCAGAGATCACCAAAGACATGGATGAAGTGTTGTACCGTGTTGGCCATTGATAGCAGGAGAAAAATAAAAATGGAGTCATTACCTCTCATTGGCTGAGTACATTTTGTGGTATAATCTTTCACAAACACTTAGAGTTCTATTAAAATAAAAAAATAGTTGAATTAATGGGACCGATATTCACCTGGCTGTGATGAATATTGGATGTATTTTATTTCATACACTGATTTCCTTGGCTCCATCGAGTGGCCATAATGTGGTATTGTGCTATTTTTATTGAGGTATTTCAGGAAAAATACCCCATTCTGGTCACTAGATGGAGCTGATGGTCATAGGATATCACAGAGGTAAATTCTGGCTAGTAGAGCCCTTAATTGTCATTGGTCAGGCATGGTTTGATTATAATATCTGGGATTGGACTACTGCACTTGTGAGGTATGTAGACACTGAAGGACAAAAGTGCAATGGAGCGCATTGGTAACCAGCCTCTGATGCAGACGACAGAGATGGGTGAAAGAGGTCAGGCCAGCGCGACCCATCTCTGGACTACATGCGTTTGACCCATATATGGTTCCACACACTTTACAAGACAAGGAAGGACCTTCCCCCGGGACCCTGGAGCTGTAGACTTGATGACATTTACCATTCTTTGGAAAGGACTATTACTTTCTGGAAAGGATCACCTCTTCACATTGCTCTTTCATTTAGGGTGCGAGAGCGAGTCCTCATAGGGACTCTGATTGGTACAGTGGGAGGGAGGTCAAGGAGGACCATGTTCTTCTGGTTTTAGTGAGCCCCACATCACTTTATTGGACCCCCATATTCATTACTATTCCAATTTTACATAGTTACATAGTTAGGTTGAAAAAAGACACAAGTCCATCTAGTTCAACCACAAAAAATAATAATAATATCATACAATCCCATATACCCAATTCTATACCCACAGTCGATCTAGAGGAAGCCCAAAAAAAACCCAGCAGAGCATGCTCCAAATTGCTAAAGCAGGGGAAAAAAAATCCTTCCTGATCCCCCGAGAGGCAGTCAGATTTTCCCCGGATCAACTTTACCTATAAATGTTAGTACCCAGTTATATCATGTACACATAGGAAATAATCCAGGCCTTTCTTAAAGCAATCTACTGAGTTGGCCAGAACCACCTCTGCAGGGAGTCTATTCTACATTTTCACAGCTCTTACTGTGAAGAAACGTTTCCATATTTGGAGATGAAATCTCTTTTCCTCTAGATGTAAAGAGTGCCCCCTTGTCCTCTTTGTTGACTGTAAAGTGAATAACTCAACACCAGGTTCACTATATGGGCCCCTTATATATTTTTACATGTTGATCATATCCCCCCCTTAATCTCCTCTTGTCAAGAGAGAATAAATTCAGTTCCTCTAATCTCTCCTCATAGCTGAGCTCCTCCATGCCTCTTATCAGTTTGGTTGCCCTTCTCTGCACTTTCTCCAGTTCCCCGATATCCTTTTTGAGAACTGGGGCCCCAAACTGAACTGCATATTCCAGATGAGTTCTTACTAATGATTTTAACAGAGGCAAAATGATATATCTCTCTCTGGAGCCCATACCTCTCTTAATACAGGAAAGGACTTTGCTTACTTTGGAAAAAAGCGGCTTGGCATTGCATGCTATTATTGAGCTTATGATCTACCAAAACCCCCAGATCCTTCTCCACTATGGATTCCCCCAGTTGTACCCCCCCTAGCATGTATAATGCATGCATATTCTTAGCCCCCAAGTGCATAACTTTACATTTTTCAACATTAAACCTCATCTGCCACAGCCGCCCAATTAGACAGAGCATTGAGGTCGGCTTGTAAATTGGAGACATCCTGTAAGGAGGTTATTCCACTGCATAGCTTGGTGTCATCTGCAAACACGGAAATGTTACTTTTGATCCCAGACCCAATATAATTTATAAAGATATTAAAAAGTAAGGGTCCCAGCACTGAACCTTGGGGTACACCACTGATAACCTTAGACCATTCAGAGTAAGAATCATTAACCACGACTCTCTGAATTCTGTCTTTTAGCCAGTTTTCTATCCATTTACAAACTGATATTTCCAAACCTATAGACTTTACCTTATACATGAGCCGTGTGTGCGGAACTGTATCAAACGCTTTTGCAAAATCCAAGTATACCATGTCCACCGCCACCCCTCTGTCCAAGGTTTTACTTACCACCTCATAAAAAGAAATCAGGTTTGTCTGACAACTTCTGTCTTTCATGAATCCATGCTGTCTGTTGCTTAAAATATTTTTTTCCTGCAAGAACTCGTCTATATGGTCTTTTATTAATCCCTCCAGTATCTTCCCAACTATAGAAGTTAAACTAACAGGTCTATAGTTACTTGGTAAAGACTTTGTTCCCTTTTTAAATATAGGCACCACATTGGCCCTGTGCCAATCCAATGGTACTATTCCTGTCATAAATGAGTCCCTAAAAATTAGATACAATGGCTTTGAAATTACAGAGCTTAATTCTTTTAGGATCCGTGGGTGGATGCCATCAGGTCCAGGTGCTTTATCCACCTTTATTCTGTCCAAATATTTCTGGACCATATCACTTTTGAGCCATTGTGGATTTGGGGCTGCGTCACTACCACCCCCATTATGGACATGAGCTCCCCCATGCTCCTTTGTATGCACAGAGCTGAAGAAAGTATTTAATAAGTTAGCCTTCTCTTTGTCCCCAGTCACCCACTCCAGATTATTTTGTAAAGGGCCTACATGCTCAGACTTGACCTTTTTACTATTAATATATTTGAAGAATTTTTGGGGGTTTGTCCTACTATCTTTTGCAATCTGTCTTTCATTTCGAATTTTTGCATCCTTGATTTCTTTTTTACATATTCTGTTATATTCTTTGTAACATTTAAATTACAATAGCATTCCTTCATTTTTATATTTTTTAAAAGCTGTTTTTTTATAGTTTATAGCTTTTTTAACTTTGGCTGTGAGTCACATCGGTTTTATTTTTAGCCTTTTAAACTTATTGCCCATGGGAATATACTTTGCCGTGAGTTCACAAACAGTCTTTTTGAAGAATTCCCATTTCTGTTCTGTGCCCATTGATGCCAATATTCTCTCCCAGTCTAGGTCCTGGAAAGCAGCCCTCATCCTTGGAAAATTTGCTCTTTTGAAATTAAGTGTTTTTATCTTTCCCGTATGTGATTTTTGCTTACAGCTAACATCAAATGAAATCATGGTCACTGCTACCCAGGTGTTCCTTTATCTGAACATTAGTAATGCATTCTACATGGTTTGAGATTACCAGGTCCAACAGAGCATCGTTCCTAGTTGGGGCCTCAATAAACTGGACCATAAAATTGTCCTGTAATAGGTTTATAAATTTTTACCCTTTAACTGTCCCAGCAGTGCCATTACCCCAGTCAATTTCTAGGTAGTTAAAATCCCCCATTATTATCACTGTCCCAGCCCTTGCAGCCCTTTCTGTCTGTGCAAGGAGCTGATATTCCACCTCCTCATTAACATTGGGTGGTCTATAACAAACTCCAATGATTAACTTTGAACTACGCACATCTGTATGCAGTTCCACCCATAATGCTTCAGACTCATCACACTCTCCATCCACCAGGTCCTCTTTCTCACTCGCTTTGAGATCACTTCTCACATACAAACAGACCCCTCCACCTTTCCTTTTTACTCTGTCTTTCCGAAAGAGTGCATAGCCAGGAATATTAATAGCCCAATCATGTGAGGAATGAAGCCAAGTTTCAGCAATTCCGATTACATCATAGCTCTCCTGATGCACCAGAGCTTCCAACTCACCTATTTTGCTTGGCAGACTTCTGGCATTGGTGAACAAACATTTTAATGCATTGATATATTTTGACCGGTCACATACTATCCTCTTGGGTGTTCCAAGATTACAACTAGGACTTGCTACTATATTTACCTTGGATTTATGTGCTTTGGTTACCCTACCACTAATGCCCCTAATATTACCCTCTGGAATATGCTCCACAATGACTATCTCTATCTCTGGGCCCCCCATTGCCTAGTTTAAAAACCCCTCTAACTTTTTGGCCATCCTTAATCCCAGCTGATCTGCACCTTCCTCATTTAGGTGCAGTCCGTCTCTTCTATAGTACAGGTTATCAACTGAGAAGTTGTCCCAGTCCTCCAGGAACCCAAACCCCTCCTTACTACACCAGCTCTTGAGCCACTTGTTTACTTCCCTAATCTCCCTCTTCCTTTCTGGTGTGTCTCGTTGTACCGGTAGTATTCCTGAGAATACTACCTTGGAGGTCCTTTTCCTCAATTTAGCTCCCAAGTCCCTAAAATCATTCTTTAGGACACTCCATCTGCCTCTGACTTTGTCATTGGTGCCAACGTGCACCATGACAGGTGGGCCTTCCCCAGCCCCTCCCAGTAATCTGTCCACCAGATCTGTGATGTGCAGAACACGAGCGCCCGGCAGACAACATACAGTTCGGCACTTCAGGTTGTTGTTACAGATTGGCCTCTCTGTCCTCCTAAGAATTGAGTCCCCTACCACCAGAATCTGTCTTTCCTTTCCCTTCGCTCCCCCCACTCTCATTGGAGGAGTTCTTCCCCTGGCAGCTAGGAGAATCCCTCAGCTCCAGCAGTGCTGTTCCCTGACTGGGATCACCAATGTCACTCAATGGAGCATACTTATTGGGATGCTCCAGCCCTGGATCGGCTTCCCTGGCACTTGCCCCTCTACCCTTCCTGACTGTCACCCATCTACTCTCTGCTAGTGCCTGAAGTAAGAAGTAAAGAAAAAAATACTATTTAAAAAGTGTCAGAAAAGGGTATTAAAAAGCTACAAGGAAAAGCCCCAAAAGAATCTAAAAATGCAACCCAGCAGTCAAAAAGCAATGCTTATTCACACTCCACTCAAGGCTCCACTGTTTAGGTTACAACCAGCAGTTTGGCGAGTATAGAGTTCCCCTATAGTAAGCTACAAAGTATAGTATAGAGTTCCCTTATAGGAAGCCACAAAGTATAGTATAGCGTTCCTCTATAGGAAGCCACAAAGTATAGTATAGTGTTCCCCTATAGGAAGGTACAAAGTATAGTATAGCGTTCCCCGATATGAAAGTACAAAGTATTATATAGCGATTGCCTATAGGAAGCCACAAAGTATAGTATAGAGTTCTCCTATAGGAAGCTACAAAGTATAGTATAGAGTTCTCCTATAGGAAGGTACAAAAAAACGTCTGCCTTTAGAATCACTTGCTTCCTTCTCTTGCCCATGACTACATGTCCCATGAGGCATTGCCCCTCACACATTCAATTTCTCAGGCATTTACTGACATGTATGGATGGTGTACTGAGCTGTATTTTCTGATGTGTAAAGAAATAATGCATTCTCTATGCAGGCCAATAAATTGACTGAACAACTAATCGATTATAAAAATAGTTGACCACTATTTTCATAAATTGATTATTTTTTTCAGCCCCACGTCTCTGAATCTCCTACCAATTCATTTCTTTATTCATGGACCTTAGTCAGAGAGTGAGGAAACAACGAGAACTGTCTTTTATAGGAGTGACAATGATGAGGGGATTATAGGACGAGTGTCTCCACCCCATCTATCACTCATTGCCATCTTCTCAACACAAGAAGTCCTGCACGCCCTTATTTAGTCCATGATTTAGTCATGAATAACAGCGGGCTAAGCCCCACCAGAGGTCAGAGAGTGAGGATGGGAGGGAGAACAACCAAGATGAAGACTGGACTGATCCTGAAGACCACCATCATTGACTCCTCCCTCATTATCACTTTCTGTTTAACCACTTCAGCCCCAGAAGGTTTTACCCCCTTCATGACCAGAGCATTTTTGCAATTTGGCACTGTGCTACTTTAAATGGGAATTGCTCGGTTATGCAATGTTGTACCCTTTTTCCCACAATTAGAGATTTATTTTGGTGGTATTTGACCACCACTGGCATTTTTCATTTTTAGATATAAACAGAATACTTAATGAGGGACTCGTATACGCAGACAGCTGGTTGGGGGGTATATAAGGCATTATCACTTTCTGTTTAAGGTTTGAAGGTTTGAGGATGTTATGACATTATTATCAACATGGAAAAGTCTGTGCTCCAATCAAATTATCAGATATAAAATGTCCAGCTGGTAGAAAATGGGTGTAAAAGAAGTCAGGACTATGTAATGTACACGTTATTATATAAGATACAACAGCTAGGATTTTATAGTATCAGAATAATGTAATGTACTACATAGAGCATATAGTGCAGGGGTCAGGAGTATGTAATGTACAATATAAATTATACAGTGTAAGGGTCTAAGGACTAGAGTTGAGCGGATACCTGGATGTTCGGGTTCGATGGGTTCGGCTGAACTTTGGAAAATAGTTTGGGACCTAACTTGACCCAAACTTGACCCCGAACCCCACTGAAGTCAATGGGGACCCGAACTTTTGAGGACTAAAATGGCTCTAAAAAAGCAATGGAAAAGGCTAGAGGGCTGCAAATGGCAACAAAATGTTGCTAAGAGCATGGCAAGTGCTCTGCAAACAAATGTGGATAGGGAAATAACATAACATAAAATAACATAAAAAAATATATATATATGCTGGAGGCCCCCTTCTCAGAAGAAGAGGTACAGGAAGTGATTAAGAACCTCAGAAACTCAACATCACGATGCCACACATATGGTGGGAATGCCCCAGAATACACCCTTTCTGGAAAAAAATATATTCAATTTAATGGATAAGCTAGTGGGAAAATAAAATACTTTGAAATAAAAAAAATTATATTCTTGACCTAGGAGGACGAGGTCCATATGGAGTAGAAGGTTGAGTGGCGGTAGATGTGGCAGTGTAGGTGGAAGTGGCGGTGGAGGAGGACGAGGTAGCCAACACTGGTTCAAAAATACAACAATGGCTGGGTAAGGCCAGTGATGTGTCGAATTCTGTCCCCCGTCGGATAGTGTCCACCCTGTACTGCGTTTGCTCAGTATGTAGGACAAGGGGATTTCGAAAATCTCCGAAGATGAACGGCGCTGCCCGGTGAGTCCAGGTTCCAGCCACACCATCCGAGGTGCAAGCCGAGCACAGCGAGGCCGTGCCTGAAGCGTGGCGAGCGAAGTGTGGCAAGCCTGTGAGGGGCCCTGTTACTATGTGCTACCATATGTCCACTTGGATGGTGGGGCTTGAACCTGCAGTCACGGGGCAGGCGCCGTTCATCTTCCGAGATTTTCGGAATCTCCTTGTCCTCGGGCCGGACACTATCCGATGGCCAGACAGTTTTTGTCAGAACACTGGTATACATGTCTATTCTGCACATGGTACAGACAAGTACTGTGAGATCCATGCCTGGTTCATTTTAATGAACATGAGCTTGTCCACATTGGCTTTGGACAAGCGGCTGTGCTTGTCTGTGATAACGCCTCCTGCCGTGCTAAATACATGTTCAGATAATACACTGGCTGCAGGGCAGGCCAGCACCTCCAAGGCGTAAAGGGCAAGGTCAGGCCATGTGCCCAATTTGGAGACCCAGAAGTTGAAGGGGGCAGACCCGCCATTCAGTACGTGTAGGTGTGTGCACACATACTGCTCCACCACGTTGGTGAAATGCTGCCTCCTGCTAAGACATTCCATCTCAGCTGGTGGTGCTGGTTCTTGTGGCGTGCTGACAAAGCTTTTCCACATTTTGGCCATGCTAATCCTGCCTTCTGAGGTGCTGGCGGTGCCCCGGCTGCGTTGGCTACCTCTTCCTCCTCCACTGCCTTCGCCTTGTGCTTCCACCGTACCCCCACTGTCAGATGGGAATGCCACCAGCAGCACATCTACCAGCGTGCGCTTGTACTTGCGCATCATACGATCACGCTCCAGTGAGGGAATTAAGGACGGTACGTTGTCCTTGTAATGAGGATCCAGCAGGGTGGCCACCCAGTAATCAGCACCAGTTAGAATGTGGGCAACTCAACGGTCGTTGTGGAGATACTGCAGCATGTAATTGCTCATGTGTGCCAGGCTGCCCAGAGGCAAAGAAAAGCTGTCCTCTGTGGGATGTGTATCGTCTGTGTCCTCTGTATCCCCCCAGCCATGCACTATGGATAGCCGTGAGCTGGTCTGGGTGCCACCCTGCTGTGAACATGGTTCCTCCTCCTCCATCTCCTCCTCCTTCAGAACTGACTGTGCCCTTGCTGCCGGACAATTGTGTACCTGGCGTTTGTTGGTGCAGGAACCCACCCTCATAGCCACTTGTGAATGACTGCCCTGAAAGCCTTGCAAATGATCCGTCTTCCTCCTCCTGCGCCACATCCTCTTCCATCATCGCCCGAAGTGTTTTTTCAAGGAGGCATAGAACTGGGATAGTAACACTGAGAACGGCACTGGCCATGTTGGTGGAGTACTCAAAACAGCGCAACAAGGCACACAGGTCTCGCATAGAGCGCAACAAGGCACACAGTTATTGGTGGTGAAGTGGTGCTGTTCCGCAGAGCGACTCATGCGTGCGTGCTGCAGCTGAAACTCCACTATAGCCTGCTGCTGCTCGCACAGTCTGGCCAGCATGTGCAAGGTGGAATTCCACCTTGTGGGCACGTAACATATGAGGAGGTGAGCGGGAAGGCCAAAGTTACGCTGCAGCGCTGACAGGCGAGCAGCAGCAGGGTAAGAACGCCGAAAGTGCGCACAGACGGCATGCACTTTCTGCAGGAGCTCTGGCATATGGGGATAATTTTTAAGGAACCTCTGGACCACCAAGTTCAGCACATGCGCCAGGCAAGGGATGTGCGTCAAACCAGCTAGGCCCAGAGCTGCTATGAGATTTCACCCATTATTGCACACCACCAGACCGGCTTGAGGCTAACTGCCACCAACCACTCATGGGTCTGTTGTCCCATGTCCCTCCACAACTCCTGTGTGGTGTGGGTTTTTTCCCCCAAACAGGAAAGTTTTAAAACTGCCTGCTGTCGTTTACCCCTGGCTGTGCTGAAGTTGGTGGTGAAGGTGTTATGTTGACTGGATGAGGAGGCGGTAGAGGATGAGGGACATTGTGGAGATGTTTTCAGGTTGGCAGGTGCCACTGTCACTACAGAGGTGGTTGAAGAGGCCGAGACTGCAGCAGAAGAGGAAGCAGGAGGAGCCAGAGACCTTTCTTGGTTTTTGAGGTGTCTACTCCACTGCAGCTCCTGCTTTGCACTTAGATGCCTGGTCATGCAGGTTGTGTTCAGGTTGAGAACGTTTATGCCTCGCATCAGACTCTGATTGCACAGCGTGCAAACCACTCGTGTCTTGTCATCAGCACATTGTCTGAAGAACTGCCACGCTAGGGAACTCCTTGGACCTGGCTTTGGTGTGCTCGGTCCCTTGCTGTGTTGGGCAGTTGCAGGCGTATTGTCTAGGGGACGGACGCTCCGCTTTTGCACCCTGCTCCCTCTTTTACTGTGCTGGTGGCTCTGTGCGACCACCGCCTCTTCCTCCAAACTACACTGGTCACCTGCATGACGTTTATTCCATGTGGGGTCCAGGACCTCATCGTCCTCCACATCATCTTCCACCCAGTCTTCACCCCTGCTCTCCTTGTCGGTCTGCACAATTGCAAAAGCAGCAGCAGTTGGCACCTGTGTTTTGTCATCATCCGAGACGTGCTGCGATGGTCCTCCCATGTACTCATCTTCAAACATAAGTGGTTGGGCATCGGTGCACTCAATCTCTTCAACTTCTGGGTCAGGGCTAGGTCATCAAAAAGCAGAAGAGACTGCTGCATGATTTGGGGCTCAGACTGCTTGGCTGATTTGCAAGTGGGTGATGTGAAAGACTGATGGACATCGGCTGCAGGTGCCAAGTCTGATCTTTCATCAGGAGACTGGGTAGGAGAAAATGTCAAGGAACCGGAGGCACTGTCAGCAACCCAATCTACTATCGCCTGTACTTGTCCTGGCCTCAACATTCATACAGCTGCATTAGGCCCAACCAAATACCGCTGCAGGCTCTGTCGTCTACTCACACCTGAGGAAGGTGTTTCACTTGTGCGTGTAGCTGGCACAGATCAACCACGCACAACCCTCTCCCTGCAACAGGAGCTCCACCAGCATCACCACAACCGGAGCCATGTCCCTTCTTTGACGTTCTCATATTTTCCAAATTTAGGATCTTGGCCTAAATGGGTGTTTTTGCAATAGCAGAATACACCCAAAGTATGTAAACATGTATCTTAGAGCTGCAGAAATGGCGAAAATGCTATTAAAAAAATGTTTTTGCCCTAAAAAAAAATTTTTAAATAGCACAATAGAAGAAACATATATAAATTGTGTAACACACACCTCCACATATGCAGAAAACACTGCAAAGTTGTTTTTTTTTGCACTAAATGGGTGTTTTTGCAATAGCAGAATACACCCAGAGTATGTAAACATGTATCTTAGAGCTGCAGAAATGGCAAAAATGCTATTCAAAAAAAAAGTTTTTTCCCTAAAAAATTTTTTTGAATAGCACAATAGAAGAAAAAATATATAAATTGTGTAACACACACCTTCACATATGCAGAAAACACTGCAAAGTTTTTTTTTGCACTAAATGGGTGTTTTTGCAACAGCAGAAAACACCCAGAGTATGTACAGGGTGTATGTCACAGTAACATATGCAGTGCTGGTGCACTTAGCTTGCAGATAAAAGTTAGATTTTCTCTGGCACTGGGCTCATGGCAGTGTAAAAAGACTGTGCATTGCAACCCAACCAGGTAAATCTGTGTAGATCGCTGAGCTATTAGAATACATTTCTGAATCTGGACTCCTAGATAATTCTCTCTCCCTCAAAGCAGCAACAGGAACCTTGCCCTACACTGTCTATCTTTTCTCTCAGTGCAGTGTAAAATCGCTGACTAATTAGAATAGATTTCAGAATCAAGACTCCTATGATATTCTCTCCCTAACAGCAGCCAGGAACCTTTCCCTACACTGTCTAAAGCAGAGTGACGTGCTGTGCCGTGTGCCTCTAGCTTAAATAGAGGCTGGGTCACATGCTGCACTGGCCAATCACAGCCATGCCATTAGTAGGCATGGCTATGATGGCTTCTAAGGGCACACCAGTTAAACGAATGTTGATTGGCTGCTGCAGGGCTTTTTAAAATGCGCCATTACATTGCCGAACACAGGACCCGAACCCCAACATACAGTCAATTGTTTGGGTCCGGGACCCAAAAAGCCAAAAGTTTGGTACGAGCCCGAACTTTACAGTTCGTGTTCGCTCAACACTAACTTTGAGCAGTCCAATAAATGTTTAGATAGCTTAGCTGTGTCCTCAAGTCCCTAAAAATTCACACAATAGGTTTTGTTGGACAAGGTGTCAGCTATTGAATTTTGTCTTCATGGTTGTATATTGTCCAAACAGTCTTCACTTGAGCACAATGGGGTTTTCTAGTTAAGGGTTATTTCCATGTGATCATTCCCTATGCAAGTTTGGTCTTCTCAATCAATCTAACCAACAAAATAAGTACATATCTTTTTGTTTGGTGACAAAAGCTGCCATTGTTCCAGTCTCTTGTTTTTTTTTTTTTTTTTTCTTTTTTTTTCTTTCCACTCAGTGTAAATCAATTTAAGTTCTATGGGACCACCTCAGCTTTCCGCTCAGCGTCCCTGCCAACAGTCACATCATAGTGGTGAAAATTTTTTTTTTTTTTTTTTTTTATTATTATTATTGGGAGTGTTAGTACCAAACTTACTATTTCACATATTAAACTACTCAACCCTCTCTGTCACACATTCCCATTTTCTTCATCCTTTTTTCCCCTAACCCCCCCCCCCCTGCCTATCTATGGACCACCTTTTCCTGTTTTACCATACGTACTTTAATTTCTATCTAGTTAGCACCTTATAGTACCTGACTGTGCCTTTTTAGGGCTTCCTCAACCCCTCTAAAATGAGCCATTTCTTCCTAAAATCTACCCAGCTCTTCCACTTCCCTATAATTGGGGTAATGTTCTGCTCTTCCCGACTACTTCTCAGACATTCCATTTTGTAAGTCTTTTCTACCGAATCCACCCATTCCCACATTGACGGGGCTTCCTTCTCTTGCCATTTCTTCGGTATTAATTTTTTACCTGCATTCAGCAAATGGGGTATCACCGATTCCTTATATTGTCTAAGCCCACTTCTTGTCCCATGAAATAGCACTACCCAGGGGTCAGCCTTCACCTCTTTGCCTGTAATCTCCTTAATGAGGGCTATGATTTGGTTCCAATAGGGTTTTATTTTTGGGCAACTCCACCACAAATGTGCCATCGTACCCACCTCTCTACATCCTCTCCAACATTCCCTGGCAGCGTCCTGCTGAAATTTACTTTTCCTCTCTGGGGTATAATACCATCTCATCAAACATTTGGCGCTCATTTCCGCCGTTCTAGCATCTACAGCCGAGCCATGCACTAATTTAAATATTTTCCTTAGTGTTGTGTTTTCTGGTTGTGATCCTAATTCCCTCACCCATTTTTTGATGTACGCAGGTACCCCCAGCTCTACTCCCTCTATCAACGTTCTGTACCATCTCGAAACAATTTTCTTTGATGTCTTTAATGTACATAATTGTTCCAAAGGGGTCAGATCTTCCACATTTCTATCCCGTACAGGGAGCTTTTTAATGAAACTAGAAAGCTGAGCGTACCTCCACTCATCAATTATCATCATCTCTTTTTTTTGTGCCAATTCGTGATATGGTGCTAATCTCTCCCCTTTCATTACATCTTTTAATTTTACCTCCTCTCTAACCCAATTTCCTCCTATTTCCTGACACCCTGGTAAAAAAAAATTATTATTCTTTAATGCTATAAGTGGTGAATTGTATTTTCCGTTAAATTGCTTATATATCTTATCCCAAATCCGCAATGTGTTTTGTGTAATATTATTCCCTTCCAAAAATACCCTTCTCTCCCATGGAGGATTCCAAATTTGCTTATCTAATTTAGTTCTGCATAAATCGTGTTCCAAACTCACCCATCTTTTCTCTGTATTATCTCTTATACTCCATTCACTCACTCTAGACGCTACAACAGCTTCGTAGTATGTCTGCACATCTGGCACAGCTACTCCACCCCTGTTCTTTGGTTGTCGAAGTGTCGCTTGGGCCACCCTAGCTTTTTTATTTTTCCAGACGAATTTCATTAATATAGATTTTAATTTTGCCAAGTAAACGTTGGGCAGAGAAATAGGGAGCATCTGAAACCTATATAAGATCTTAGGAAATATTATCATCTTTAATGAGTTTATTCTTCCCAGCCATGATAGTGCCCTATAGCTACACCTTTTACATTCTGCCTGTATCTCGTCCAGCAACGGGATATAATTACAGCGGTACATTTTTCTCACTGTTTTTGCTAATTTTATCCCCAAATACTTAAGCTCGCTCTTCCACGGTAGTTTCCAATTTTGTTGTACCTTTTGTGCCTCTCTCATGTTCATGTTAATATTCATTATCTCCGATTTTAACCTATTTATTTTAAAATTTGAGACCTCCCCGTATTGGTCGAGTAGCTTAAATAATTTAGGCATCGATGTCTTTGGGTTATTTAGGTATATTAAGATATCGTCCGCAAACGCGGAGTATTTATATTCGGCTTTTTCCACTTTCACCCCCTCTATCCCAGGGTCCCCCCTTATTGCCGCCAAGAGTGGCTCCAAAGAGAGCACAAACAGAAGGGGTGAAAGCGGACAGCCCTGCCTTGTACCTCTCTCCATTTCAAAAGGCTCCGACATACCCCCATTTACTTTTATACGTGTCTTTGGGTGTTCGTACAGTACCTTTATCCTCTGTAACATCTTAGATCCTAGCCCCATCTCCTCTTGTGTCTTAAACAGAAACCCCCAGTCTACTCTGTCGAAGGCTTTCTGTGCGTCCAACGACAGAAGCAGACTGGGGGTTCCACTCTGTCGCATCCTTTGGAGCAGAAGGAGTGTCTTTATGCCGTTGTCTTTTCCCTCTCGTCCCCCTATGAAGCCCGTCTGGTCTGGGTGAACCAGTGCAGACATTAACCCCTTCATTCGCTCAGCTAGAATTTTAGCGTAAAGCTTTGTATCCGCGTTTAACAGCGAAATCGGCCTGTAGCTGGTGCACTGTGTAGGATCTTTGCCCTCCTTCTGTATTAAAGTAATTGTAGCCTTTAAATCCTCATTACTCATTCTATATTCTTCTCCTAGGCCGTTCATATATCGACATAGTTGAGGAACAAGGGCCTCTCTGAATGTTTTATAGTATAATGTTGTGAAACCGTCTGGTCCCGGAGATTTTCCTGGTGCTGATTTTAATAGTGCTCTAACTATTTCCTCTTCCGAGATTGGCCTTTCAAGTATATCCCTTTCCATGGGGGTAATTTTAGTCAGAGTAGTTTTCCCAAGAAATTCCCTGATCTTCTGCTCTTTGTCTCCGTATTTGACCTTTTTATTGCTGTCTGCAAATATCTGTTCAAAGTATAGTCTGAAAGTTTCTGCTATATCTTTGGTAGTATAGAGCACTTTTCCATTTTTATTCTTAATTTCCCCAATGAAGTTTTTCCCCTTTTTCTTTTTTAACATTCTAGCTAAAAACTTACTTGATTTATCTCCCCATAGGTATTGTTCCTTGGCCAACCCTTTAAATGCCTTTGCAGCTTCCTGGTCCAAAAGGTCCTTCAGCTCCATCCTTGCCGTTAGTAACTTTTTAAATACCAGGTCTTTTTGGGGTAGACTTTTTTTTTTATGGTCTTGTTCTAAATAGTGTATCTCTATCATTAATTTATTGATTTTTTCGGCTCTCGTTCTTTTCTTTTTAGATTGTAAAGATATCAGTATTCCCCTAATGTAGGCCTTATGTGCATCCCACAGCGTGTTTCTTTTAATTCCCTCAGTATCATTAGATGTAAAATATTGATCGATCTCGCTCGCAATTTTTATCCTATCCTCCTCCCTAAGCATTAACTCTTCATTCAGCCGCCATTCAGGGAAATTCCTCCCTATCCTTGAGATGTTTAGGGATAGTTTTATCGGGGCGTGATCTGACAGAGTCATCACTTCTATCCCTGAATCCATCACATGTTCCAAAAGCCTATGGTCTAAGAATATGTAGTCTATGCGTGAATACGTTCCATGGACTGATGAATAAAAGGAATAATCACGTGACAGCGGATTTTTTGCTCTCCAAACATCCACTAATTGGTTGTTATATAGCTTTGACACTATATTTTTGTGCGCTGAGCTTCTCGTCTTTTGTACCTCCGAAGAACTATCTACATCCGGGTTGAGGCAGAAGTTCAAATCTCCCATCAAAATTACATAACCTACTTTAAAATCCATAAGTTTATATAATATCTTATTTAAGAAACTAATTGGGTTACTATTAGGAGCATAGATATTAACCAAAGTACACTCCAATTCCTCTAATGTACCCTTTAGGAACAAATATCTTCCCTCTGCATCACACATTTTTTCCTTTAACTGAAACCTTATTCTTTTGGAGAACCCTATCGCTACCCCTCTACTTCTGGCTGAAATAGTATCACTATAGAACCAGACCGGGTAGTTATTGGAATACAATCTAATGTTTGATGCGAGGGAGATATGCGTCTCCTGTAGAGATATAACATCGGCCTCATAACGCTTCAGTTCAGCTAGAATCTTATGTCTTTTGATTGGGGTGTTCAGGCCCTTCACATTGTAGGACATAAATTTCAAACCATCTTTTTTACTATTACCCATCTAATTGTCCTACGTTTCTCTACCCTACCTAGGTGCTTTTTATCTTGTTTACTAAGGTGGTCCACATTTCCTCCACTTTACTTCCCTTTCCCCCCCTTATCCCTTCCCAACCTCCCCTATCCACCCCTCCCTCCCACCTTTCTTTACAACCCCTACCCACCTCCCTCCTTACCTCCCCCCCCCCCCCAACTCCCCTGGCCTATTAGTGGCCTTTGTTAGGTTAATGGCCGTACAAACCCCTACCATCTCCTAATCTATTTGTTAAGAGGGTTTGGGGCTTTTCCACCTGCGCCTCTCCCGCCTCTCCCCAAAAGACGGGAGGTATTGAATCTCACATTCTTGTTTACATTTGTATTTTCCTTATTCCCTTCCCCTTTTCCCTCCCACCCCTTCCCCGAACCCATTTTCCCCCCTATGATGAGCCCATTACTCCATCTGCCACCCGGGGAGTATAGGCGGGCGTATTTCCAGTTTCTCACAAAAATCTTCCAGATCTTCCGGGAAGACCAGCTTCGCTGATTTACCGTCTTTGTTCCCTATTAAGCAAGCGGGAAACCCCCATCTATATTTTATGTTCTGAGCTTGCAATTCCTCTATCAAAGGTTTCAGGAGTCTTTTCCTTAGTAACGTTTCGGGTGCCATATCCGGGAATATCTGTATTTCTCTTCCTTCAAGTGCATGAGGGGATTTTCCCCTTAACTTTTTCCAAATTACTTCTTTTTCCTCAAAAAATGTGAACCGCACTATTATGTCTCTTGGTTTATCCGTATCTCTAATTCTTGTTTTACCAATTCTATGTATTCTATCAATCCTTGGTAGAGCTCCCATCTCATTTCCCCAGCAGGGGGCGAGAATGTTATTTAGTATTGCTCTTAGATCTTCTCCTTTTGTTTCCGGGATTGAGCGCAATTTCAAGTTTTTCCTTCTACTTCTATTTTTCCTGATCTTCCAATTTGTACAGCGTATTCCTTTGTGTTAGTTGAAGTGTTCTTAGTTGATCTTTAATTTTGTTTAATTCTATGGCTTGGAGATCTACCCGGTTTTCTGTAGCTTCTACTCTCTCCAGCAGACCGCCTAGGTCTTCTCGAAGCCCCCTGATGTCCGTTTTAATTGCATTTTCTAATTTTGAGAGCATCTCCGCCATTTCTCCTTTTGAGGGTGGAAGATCATCTATCCTTGTTTCTTCCGTTTTGCTGCTCTCCCAGTCACTTTCCGTTATTGTGTCCTCACTGGTATGTTGTGATCCACCACCCTTATGCTTGCCCACTCCCTTCTTGTACTCTGATATGGTTGATTGTCTTTTCTCCAGTCCAACTTCTTTTGGGCTTGCTCCTTGTGTCATATATTGTTGGATTGACGTATCTAAGCTCTTATCTTTTATGCTCCGCGCAGCTCCACCTTTTGCCATCTTATTTGCTGACTTACTCATGATTCAGTCTATCTCAAAATTTGGTGGGTCCTAGACCCCCCGATAGCTCTTTCCCTTGGGTCTAATTTCTTTGATGAAGTCGCTTCCTCCAGCGACTTTCCCTCTATGAAACTGATCGTCCAGATTGCTTCTTTGCTCCCCTATTTAGGGATTCCCAACCTTTTTCCCCTCTATGTCTGTGTACTGCTGTCAACACCCCTTGGGGGACCTTTAACAATAGCTTCTTCTCACCGAATGATACACTGCACCCCGTTATATTTTGTCTTGATATCTTCCTCCAACCGCGCCAATCCTCTCCTAGGTTAAAAACCTATGGGTCCTGGGGTTGACGAGTCACCTTGAGGCTTGTCAAGTGCCTAGCACCTCCTATCTTTCAATGGCCGGCCTTGCATAGAGTGTTTTGTTTGATTTCGCAGAACGAGGGCAAAAGGTCGTCTATATCTTATTTCGGGGGAAGGTGGACCATCCAGCCATTTGGGAGCTCCCCTCTATTCTCCGCTAAGGACAGGGCAATCCCTTAAAAAGGAGGACATGATATCCTAATATCAAGGAAAAATTTATCGTGATCTAATATACACAGGGGGAAATTAAAAAGAACCTTATGGTCAAGTCATGCAATTTTCCCTCTTCCTGTATAATATACAAAATTGAGAGCGATTCGGGTAATCTGCTCGATTTCCTGTTGCGGAAACAGTATATCCTGACGGCGAGGGGCAAAGGGAAGGAGAGACACACAGGAAGGAGAGAGAAAAAAGAAGAAGAACTTATGGTAGCATTGCAAATCTCTATGCGCTTATTCCTCCAGCCATAACTTCTCCTCTTGGGTTTTTATTATTTTTTTTTTTTTTATTATTAAAAGTCCAATCAAAAAATCTGATCCGCTCTTATGAATATCCGAAACCGCAAGAGGGTGAGGATAAAAAGGCCTTTTACAATCCTACACCATTAAATCCGCGCTCTGATGTATGTATACTGATTTTCTCATTTATGTTGCTCATTTAACATAAAACATCTCGTCAGCCGGTACATTTATCTCAAGAATAGGAACCATACACTTCCTCTACCTATCTAAGCGAGTTTTATCCTGACACCAGGTATTTATCCCCTCGTTTGAACTATGCGACTGTTTTTCTCCCGTATTGTATCGCATGTAGAAATGTCGCATGTACCTGTGATAGTCTATGCAGCCTTATTAAGATAGATTTTGGAGAGGTAATACATATTGATCGTGCGGCTCCACCACTGTTTAGGGAAAACTCCTTCCAAATTAGCCTCTCCTGGTAAACTGAGCGTTGGCCAATACAATGCAAGCACGATCCTAATTTGGTTTATACAACCTTGCAATGGTTTCTCACTATAGGTACTTTACATTCAAAACTGTCGGAGGGAGCATGCAGCCAGAGAATCATATCCACAGTCGGACTTCCTTATCTGCTTAACCAGCAAACATTTAACCTCCCAGGTATGATATTTGATTCCCCTGAGTAGATATAATTACACTGCAACACTTTTGTGGTTTAAAAAATGTTACCGTCCTTGTCCATGCTGTGTCACGCTGCTCTCCTATCCGATCCAGGCTCTAAAGAGTCTCCTCCATATGCCTCCAGAGTCCTGCTGTGTAGCCAGAGGGGGTCCGTTGTGGACTAGAGCGATGGGGGGGGGGGGGAGGGGGTGGACTGGCCGACGCGATGTAATGCGGCAGCTGGGGAAGCTCCGTGCTCCGAACGCGAGGTGTTAGCAGCACCGCACCGAGGGCTTCCGTATGGCTGGGCTGGGATCTCTCACCTCCCCGCTCCTAGCCATCTCTTGCTGTTGATCAGCGGTGCGGTGCGGTGAGCTTAGCGCTGGCAGGCCCCTTCCCTCGGGCGGACGCTACGTCCTCTCGTAACGCATCCGCCAGCCGTGCACACAATAATTTGCTACAGTGACAGTCTCTTGTTTTAACACAGGGTTTGTAAAAGTTACAGATAACTAATCCCCTGAACATTTGGAATAAATAAAAAGTGTGAGATCATGTATTTTGTTTTAAAGGTCTCCAAAAGGGTAACAGTTCAATAATATCAAAATTATAGTTCATCCACTTTTTGAGGCCTACTGAAATCTCTCATCTCTGACAGTGAATATTAAATGTATTTCTTCATGAATTCACAACAGTCTGCAGTCTCTGACCGTCTCCTGTACAATGTCTGCAGTCTCTGACCGTCTCCTGTACTATGTCTGCAGTCTCTGACGTCTCCTGTACAATGTCTGCTGTCTCTGACTGTCTCCTGTACTATGTATGCAGTCTCTGACGTCTCCCGTACCATGTCTGCAGTCTCTGACCATCTCCTGTACAATGTCTGCAGTCTCTGACTGTCTCCTGTACTATGTATGCAGTCTCTGACTGTTTCCTGTACTATGTATGCAGTCTCTGACCGTCTCCCGTACCATGTCTGCAGTCTCTGACCATCTCCTGTACAATGTCTGCAGTCTCTGATCATCTCCAATATTATGTCTGCAGTCTCTGACCGTCTCCTGTAAAATGTCTGCAGTCTCTGACTGTCTCCTGTACAATGTCTGCAGTCTCTGACTGTCTCCTGTACTATGTATGCAGTCTCTGGCTGTCTCCTGTACTATATATGCAGTCTCTGACCGTCTCCTGTACTATGTCTGCAGTCTCTGACCCTCGACTGTACAATATCTGCCGTCTCTGACTGTCTCCTGTATTATGTCTGCCATCTCTGACCGTCTCCTGTACTATGCCTGCAGTCTCTGACCATCCCCTGTACTATGTCTGCAGTCTCTGACCACCTCATTATTATAACAAAGTTTTGTAGAAAAGATCACACCATAGAAAGTAGAAAATAAACCTGCATATGAAAGTAAAATTTAAGTATGTGGAACACCTTAACAATTACCACCATTTTATTCTCCAGGGCCTCTGCTTTCAGAAAATATATATTTGGGGGTTTTATCTAATCTTCAGGCTCAAAATCTCCATATTACTATGTGTGCTAAAATAATGGAAAACCAGCTCTGTCAGTGAAAGGGTTAATGTGAGCTAGATGGGATCACTCTGATGTGGTCACACTCTAAACATTAGAGCTCCCCCTAGCTGCAGCCTGGTAATAACATTGCTAGGAGGTCTATTCATTTATCTGCTACATACTTCCCATCTTTATATAAACGTCTCCTGACATTTAGGGGTCTATTCATAAATAATTTACATAATAATTCACCCAATGAAAATACATGTACATCCCTTCTGTGTGAATGGGGGTAAAAAACAAATGTTATTAGGCGATTTGCTTTGCTGGTCAAAAGTTTGACATTGATTTAAAATGGAAAATATGAATTCAGCCACTAGTTTCTTCTGTTATAAATCAATGGTTGGTTTAATTAATTTACATTCTTAGATATGTACTGTACTCATGTAACCATGCCTAACAAAGGAAATGAAAGGGTCTATTTATAAAACAAACGCTGAAAGAATGTGACATGGATTTGCCCACCAAGTATCACACATTTCTTGCCATATTTAAGTTAATACCGTGATTCCTATGATCATCAGATCCATCGAGGGGCCATAATGTGACATTTTTCCTGAAATGCCTAAAAAAAAGAGAGAATAGTACAATACTGCACTATGGGCACTAGAGAGAGAAAAATATCCTAGGAAAGTACTGTATGAAGGAAAATACAACCAACATTTCTCAAGACTGGATTGATCGCTTCTCACATTTGTCCAAAAGTTATTTTAAAAACAGACCTCTAATGCCGCGTACACACGATCGGACTATCCAGCGGACTTGGGCCGGTGGACCAGAGTCTGTCGGACAATCCGCCCGTGTGTAGGCTCTGGGAGACTTTTTCTTTCCAAGCTTTTTCCAAAAGTCCGGCTTAGAAAGAAGTTTTGACTCAAAATTGTCCGCCGGACTGACAATCCGCCTTCTGTGTGCTAGTCCGCCGGACTTTTGAAATTAACGGACTTGTCCACATGGAGAAAAGTCCGTTCATTTTGAACGTAGCCCCGTCACCTGGTATGGATTTAAAGGGGAATCCCTACGCCAAAAAAAAGCATGGGGGTCCCCCCAAAGTCCATAGCAGACCCTTATCCGAGCACGCAGCCTGGTCAGTCAGGAAAGGGGGTGGGGACGAGCGAGCGTCCCCCCTCCTGAGCCATACCAGGCTGCGTGCCCTCTACATGGGGTGGTGCATTTGGGAATGGGGCCCTGGGGCTTATCAGAATCCAGGAGCCCCCAGATACCGGTCCCGCACCCTATGTGAATGAGTATGGGGTACGATATACCCCTTTCCCATTCACCTGGCGAAAAAAAGTGTAAATAAAAAAAAACACACGTTTTTAAAATAATTTATTAGACAGCTCCAGGGGTCTTCTTTTGTCTTGGGGGGTCTTCTCACCGGACTCCTCCACTATCTTCTGCTAGCTTGCCGCTGTCCGGGGTCTTCTTCTGACTTCGGGGTCTTGTCCCGCTCTTCGGGTTCTTCTTGCCGGGCCTCCGCTATCTTCTTATAGCTCTTTTACTAGCGTTGGCCCGGTCTTCTGTCGCCGCCTCCTTCTTCTCTTCCTTGTGATGTTGACACGACACTCTCTCTAGCCGCAATGGCAGGGACACGTTGTGCGGTGACTTATATAGGGACAAGGGGCGGGGTCGCCAGCATCTTCCAGGACTCTGACATCATAGGGGGCGGGGTCACCATGTGACATTACCCGGTGACCCACCCCTTGTCCCTATATAAGTCGCGGCACAACGTGTCCCTGCCATTGCGGAGGAGGAGGAGGAGAAGACCGGTCCAACGCTAGCAAAAGAGCTATAAGAAGATAGCGGAGGCCCAGCAAGAAGAACCGAAGAGCGGTACAAGACCTCCAGATGACGGCTCCTCCGTTATTAAAAGAGCTAACAGAACATAGCGGAGGAGTCCGGTGAGAAGATCCCCCAAGACGGAAGAAGACCCCTGGAGCTGTCTAATAAATTATTTTAAAAACTTGTGTTGTTTTTTTATTTACACTTTTTTCGCCAGGTGAATGGGTAGGGGTACAATGTACCCCATACTCATTCACATAGGGTGGAGCCGGTATCTGGGGGCCCCCTTATTAAAGGGGGCTCCCGGTTTCCGATAAGCCCCCCACCCGCAGACCCCAACAACCAATGGCCAGGGTTGTCAGAAAGAGGTCCTTGTCCTCATCAACATGGGGACAAGGTGCTTTGGGGTGGCCAACCCCCATGTTGAGGGCACGTGGCCTGGTATGGCTCAGGAGGGGGGCCGCCCACTCATCCCCACCCCCTTTCCTGACTGGCCAGGCTGCGTACTCGGATAAGGATCTGCTATGGACTTTGGGGGGACCCCCACACAGTTTTTTCGGCATAGGGGTTCCCCTTCAAATCCATACCAGGCGACGGGGCTAACGCTGTGTCAATTTCGTCGATGGAGGTGGCGACATTCACTTCCTTCGCTAGTCCCATCTACCTGGAGCCGCGTTCAAAATTAACGGACTTTCCTCTGTGTGTGGGCAAGTCTGTTCATTTCAAAAGTCCGGCTGACTCCCGCCATAGTCCGGTGGGTTGTCCGCCAGACCTAGCCCACCGGCAAAGTCCGGTCGTGTGTGGGCAGGTCTGCTCGTTCGGAAAGTCTGGCGGATAGTCAGATAGTGTGTACGCGGCATAATTGTTTGTGAAACCTTCCACCACAAAATGTACTCAGCCAATGAAAGATAATGACTCCATTTTTATTTTTCTCCTGCTATCAATGGCCGACACGGTACAACACTTCATCCATGTCTTTGGTGATCTCTGATCTCCTTATCAACTGTTTCTTCCATGATGGAGATCAGCCATGGAGTATATCTGAGGTGTATATCAGTGTGTGCTTCTTCCCCACATGAGAGCTGTGATGTCCAGCAACATTCATATAGAAGACATTTCCCGCACTCAAGGCACTAATACACCTCGAGGGTTGTGTGGGATCCCTGATGTACAGGAAGACAGGACTTCAGTGAGGAACAATTCCCTCACTCAGGACAGGAATACGGCTTCTCCCCCGTGTGAGATCTCTGATGTGTGTGAAGATTGGACTTCCGTGAAAAACATTTCCCACACTCAGGACAGAAATGCGGCTTCTCCCCTGTGTGAGATCTCTGATGTGCGGAGAGACTGGACTTCTGTGAAAAACATTTCCCGCACACAGGACAGGAATACGGCTTCTCCCCCGTGTGAGATCTCTGATGTGTGGAAAGACTGGACTTCCGTGAAAAACATTTCCCGCACTCAGGACAGGAATACTGCTTCTCCCCCGTGTGAGATCTTTGATGTGTGTAAAGATTGAACTTCTGTGAAAAACATTTCCCACACTCAGGACAGAAATGCGGCTTCTCCCCTGTGTGAGATCTCTGATGTGTATAAAGATGGGACTTCTGTGAAAAACATTTCCCGCACTCAGGACAGGAATACGGCTTCTCCCCCGTGTGAGATCTCTGATGTGTGTAAAGACTGAACTTCCGTGAAAAACATTTCCCGCACTCAGGACAGGAATACGGCTTCTTCCCCGTGTGAGATCTCTGATGTTTGGAAAGACTGGACTTCTCTGAAAAACATTTCCCGCATTTAGGACAGAAATACGGCTTCTGCCCCGTGTGAGATCTCTGATGTGTGGAAAGACTGGACTTCTGTGTAAAACATTTCCCGCATTTAGGACAGAAATACGGCTTCTCCCCTGTGTGAGATCTCTGATGTGTGTAAAGATTGAACTTCTGTGAAAAACATTTCCCGCACTCAGGACAGGAATACGGCTTCTCTCCTGTGTGAGATCTTATATGCACATTAAGTTTGGATTTATAACAGAAACACTTCCCGCACTCAGTACAGGAAAAGCTCTTCTCTGTTGGAAGGACGGCCCCGTCCCGCACAGTCTGAGGTTCCTCAGGATAAGAGGAATACGATGGTCCATCTACACTGTGTGGTGCCGGATGGACATTTGAGGTAGTCGGGTTTTCTCCTGGACTATACTGTGTGATGTCCTCATCTTCTACTTTACAGTCTGGAGACAAAGTGAGACAATCCTCTGAGGTTTTCCTCATCTCCCGTCCATCTACTAAAATAGAAATACAAAGATTATTACTAGACATGAGCTGATTGGTTCCTGCTGTGCTCCAATCAGATCATCAGATATAAAATGTCCAGCTGGTAGGAAATGGGTGTAACAAAAGAGAATACATATTATGTGTATATATAGCAGTGGGGGGAGGGGAGAGAGCAGAAGTCAGGACTATGTAATGTACAACATATTGTATAAGATACAACAGATAGGACTATATAGTATCAGAATGATGTAATGTACAACATAGAGTATATAGTGCAGGGGTCAGGAGTATGTAATGTAGAATATAAAGTATACAGTGTAGGGGGTCAGGACTCATAATATTGGTATTCAGTAATCAGTGGAAGATGAAATGATTACATGAGACAAGTTGCAGAGGTCCCACACCGCTGCCTCCCATCTCCTGAGACTGCACTCAGTGACTTGGGTCTGAGACTATACAGACATATCCCTCCACCCGGCACAGCCAGCAGACAACACAACAAGTAATCCTGGGGGGATTGTTCTGTCAGAGATCTTGTCATACCCGGGTATGGGGCAGAAGACCCAAATCACATACCCCAGGTGCCTAGGTACAGCAACATTTATGTTTTAAATCAATCTTTTGCTGTCAGTTGAACTCCAGGATTTCCATAAATTGTGTTTGCAGCACAGAGAAGGAAGATTATAACCCAGTCCCCGCCCTACTCTGGACCAATCAGTGAGAAGTATGGGTGGAGGAATGGATTTAGGTGTCCGTTTAATAAACTGTGATAAGCTGAGATCAGGATGATCTCTGCTTATCTCAGAGCATTGCAGGTTTAATATACGGAGATGAGAACTGGAGAACTATTTTCTCTTCTCATCTCAGTCCACAGAACGGCTGCATTGACTGCAACAGAAACGGCATGTTTAGTAAACAGAGATGCCACTTTATCTCTGTGCTTCTCTTTCAAGTTCTCCTTTCTGGCTTCTCCAGCCCAGAGGTGGAGATAGCAGGAGATCTCTGCCTGAGAATAGCTTCTTCCTTCGCCCATGGCCAAACATGAAAGTAAAAACTTTCTTAACTGCAGTGAAAAATACACCAACAGCAGGTTACAATTACATTAACTATACAATTACACACATACTGTACATATATATATGTGTGTGTGTGTGTATATATATATATATATACATCTGTTGTGTGTGTGTGTGTGTGTGTGTGTGTGTGTGTGTGCGTATATATATATTTGTAATCGGAGTCTTCAAGTGGGAAATGCAATATTACTTAAGAAACAAGGCCTGAGGTGTGCCATGGCCTGGATGGTCGGTATGCCTGAAAAGAGGGCATACCCTGAATGTAAGAATAAAGAAAAAATACTATGAGTATGAGTGAATAACCTGGGGGAAACGGGTGGGTGGGCACCTAGAAAACCCCAACCCTGGCCCTGACAGAGGAGGAGGGTTATATAGACTCAGACTCCTCCCACAAATACAGGCTGGCCTACGGCCAGCCTTCCCACTTGTAATCGGAGTCTTCAAGTGGGAAATGCAATATTACTTAAGAAACAAGGCCTGAGGTGTGCCATGGCCTGGATGGTCGGTATGCCTGAAAAGAGGGCAAAAAGACACAAGTTTAGGTGGGAGAGGGAAGGTAAAGATCCCATCCATAAAATGACGTATGCCCAAACGCCAACCGTAAGTAACCGCTGTGAGAGTAGAACCCACCGACTCCTGACCTGGAGATGAGAAGGAACCTCCTTAGAGCCTGCAAGCTACGCAAACCCAATTGAACGTCCCGTGAAGGATAGGATGAGCCTGATGCCCAAGGTAACCCTGGACATGCGAATGAACTGCTATGAATGAGAGGATACGTGGGGACAAGAGAGCAAGGGCTGACCCGAAGAACCCCTACAACAGACACCAGAAGAAGCACAGTGAAACACCCCTTCCCATAACTGGTAAGAGGAAGTGAGAGGGTGAGTGCCAAAAATACCAGTGATAGGAGAGGAAACCTGGCTGCCCGATGGATGTGATGGAGTAGGTGCCATGGCAATGAGCATCATCAACATGGCGACACCAAGACAGACTGGTCCCACCGGATGCGAACAGGTCATGCTACTGCCCGAGACCTGCCAACCGAGACCGAATCCTGAACCGACAAAGGAGAAACAGACTCCAACCCAGGGGAATAAGTCCCATAGCATGATCCAGTCATGCCCAAGGTGACTAAAGCACCCCCATCCCCACCTGGAACAAACCGGGGAGGAGCAAAGATGACTGGACCGACGTCCCTGAGCAGTACTCCAGGCAACCTCCTAGACAAGAGATCGGAGCTAAGAGTGGAATCCAGAATGGCGACGACGTCGCCCAACCTACCACCTAAGGACCGTGGCTTGGACACACCCTGAGAGTATGAATCCCAGGGCGGTAACCAGGGCCTCTATGCAACAGGATGTCAACTAAAGAAAATTGACGTCTGCTTTCAACCCGAGGGTGCGCCCAGTGGCGAAATTACATCTGTAAGTGAGTGCAGGCATGGTTGATATTGGTATGGATGCCAAGACGGCCCAACCTGAAAACGCAACTAGAAGGAAAGACAGACAACCAGACATGAGAACAACAACGCCCCTCTGCCTACCTAAGAATGAGAACATGGCAGAAAAGTCAAGACCACAGCGCATGAATGAACCTAATGGTGAACCCCCCCCCCCGTGTGTGAGTTGAGAAATAGTGAGTTAACCCGAGTAACCTGCAGCGCAGAGACAGGTAATTAACAGAAACTCAGGCCTAGAGTACCCACAGACCGTGGTGGGTAGACGTACAGGTGTGGTGAATGAACATGCATCGTATGACGTATGGTATACAGGCGAGAAGATTGTGGTCAACAATCATTAATAACGAAACCTCAGCCCGTATGGATCTGTAGACGTGACAGATCCCGATGTGCGAGCCCTAGCTAACTGACCCCGGTACAAACATGAACACAGATACGATGAGACATGACAATCAATGCAGACAAACCTAACCAGAATATGTCATAAGTGAACAACGCCCTTCTGAGAACTCTGAAGCCAAACAGAGGTTGAAACACCATGACAGAAACGCTGAGCAGAAACGCTATGACAGAAATACTGACAGAAAAAATGTCACGACAATGCCATGACAGAAATGCTAAAAGTTAACCTGGGTAGAACGATGACTGAAATCCCGGGGCAGAACGCTATGACAGACATGCTGGCAGAACGCTATGACAGAACTCCAGGGGCAGAACACTGACAGATAACCTGGGGCGGAACGCTATGACAGACATGCCGGGCAGAATGCTATGACAGGAACCCAGGGGCAAACCACTATGACCGCCATGCTGGACAGAGCGCTATGACAGAAATACTGGACCGAACGATATGATGGAAATACTGGACCGAGCGCTATGACGGAAAAAGCTGGACTAAATGCTGTGACCGAACCTGGACAGAACGCTATGACAGGAAAGCTAGAAAGAATGCTATGACACAGAATTGCTGGGCCGAACGTTATGACAGAAAATGCTGGGCCGAATGTTGACAGAAAACTGGACTAACTGCTATAACCAAAACCTGGACAGAACGCTATGACAGGAAAGCTAGATCGAATGCTGTGACAGAAATGCTGGACCGAACGCTGTGACAGAAATGCAGGACCGAACGCTGTGACAGAAATGCAGGACCGAACGCTGTGACAGAAATGCAGGACCGAACGCTGTGACAAAAATGCTGGACCGAACGCTGTGACAAAAATGCTGGACCGAACGCTGTGACAGAAATGCTGGACCGAACGCTGTGACAGAAATGCTGGACCGAACGCTGTGACAGAAATGCTGGACCGAACGCTGTGACAGAAATGCTGGACAGAACGCTATGACAGAAAATGCTGGGCAGAACGCTATGACAGAAAATGCTGAACAGAACGCTGTGACAGAAAACTGGACCGAATGCTGTGACCGAAACCTGGACAGAACGCTGTGACAGAAATGCTGGACAGAACGCTGTGACAGAAATGCTGGACAGAACGCTATGACAGGAAAGCTAGATAGGATGCCATGACAGAAATGCTGGGCCGAACGTTGTGACAGAA
The DNA here is from genome assembly GCA_037367395.1 of Lithobates pipiens. Taxonomy (NCBI): domain Eukaryota; kingdom Metazoa; phylum Chordata; class Amphibia; order Anura; family Ranidae; genus Lithobates; species Lithobates pipiens. The sequence continues at coordinate 62,713 of JAZDVW010001294.1, forward strand.
AAAGCTGGGCCGAATGTTGTGACAGAAAATGCTGGGCAGAACGCTGTGACAGAAAATGCTGGGCCGAATGTTGTGACAGAAAATGCTGGGCAGAACGCTGCGACAGAAAATGCTGGGCAGAACGCTGCGACAGAAAATGCTGGGCAGAACGCTGCGACAGAAAATGCTGGGCAGAACGCTGCGACAGAAAATGCTGGGCAGAACGCTGCGACAGAAAATGCTGGGCAGAACGCTGCGACAGAAAATGCTGGGCAGAACGCTGCGACAGAAAATGCTGGGCAGAAAATGCAGGGCAGAACGCTGTGACAGAAATGCTGGACAGAACGTTGTGACAGAAATGCTGGATAGCCCGTTGTGACAGAAATGCTGGATAGAACGTTGTGACAGAAATGCTGGATGGACTGTTGTGACAGAAATGCTGGATGGAACGTTGTGACAGAAATGCTGGATGGAACGCTGTGACAGAAAATGCTGGGCCGAGCGCTGTGACAGAAAATGCTGGGCCGAACGCTCTGACAGAAAGTGCTGGGCCGAACGCTCTGACAGAAAATGCTGGGCCGAACGCTCTGACAAAAAATGCTGGGCCGAACGCTCTGACAGAAAATGCTGGGCCGAGCGTTGTGACAGAAAATGCTGGGCCGAGCGCTGTGACAGAAAAAGCTGAGCCGAACGCTGTGACCGAAAATGCTGGGCCGAGCGCTGTGACAGAAATGCTGGGCAGAACGCTCTGACAGAAATGCTGGGCCGAACGCTCTGACAGAAATGCTGGGCCGAACGCTCTGACAGAAATGCTGGGCCGAACGCTCTGACAGAAATGCTGGGCCGAACGTTGTGACAGGAATGCTGGGTCGAACGTTATGACAGAAAATGCTGGGCCCAACGCTGTGACAGAAAATCGCAGGCAGAACGCTGTGACAGAAAATCGCAGGCAGATCGCTGTGACAGAAAATCGCAGGCAGAGCGCTGTGACAGAAAATCGCAGGCAGAACGCTGTGACAGAATATTGCAGGCAGAACGCTGTGACAGAAAAAACGCAGGCAGAACATCGCAAGCAGAACGCTATGACAGAAATACGCAGGCAGAACGCTATGACAGAAAAAACGCTGGCAGAACGCTATGACAGAAATACGCTGGCAGAACGCTATAACAGAAATAAGCTGGCAGAACGCTATGGAGGAAAACGCTGGCAGCACGCTATGACAGAAAAGCAATGACTAAAGCAGCATCAATGAAAACATAATGCAGCTTGTGTGCCTTAGTGTCACACGTATCCCCAGATACTGTACACTGTGTGTAGGATGCCTATGGTTTTCATTCTGCTACAGTCTCCACAAAGATAAGAAAAAGCTGCAGCTTTTTTATAAAGCAAGGAGTATTTGGAACGAAAATGCCCATGCGAGGGGACGGGGGGGGCACAAGCCGGCGGCAGCAGACTACCCCCCCCCTCCCCCGCAAGGAGAATCGGCGGGTGTACTGCATATGCGAGGGGGAGGGGGCGCGGCCAATCATCTCCCCCCCCCACGAGGAGAAACAGCGGGCGCTCCGTACCTGCGAGGGGAGAAGGGGAGCCGGCGCCGGCGGCGGCCGGCTACCTCCTCTCCCCAGGAGAATCGGCGGGCGGAGCAAAAGGCACAAATTGGGAGGGAGCAGCCGGAGCCAGCCGACCCACCTCTCCCCCAATGGGAGAAAAGACACGAGGAGCCCTGTACCTGTGGAGAGGGTGGGCGGGGAGAGAAAGAAGCAGAGACAGGAGAACGTGGGCGGACAGCACAATGCCCATGAGTGAGAGAGGAGCTGGCCGATCACCCCCCTCTCCCCCACACCAGGAGAAACGGAGGACAGGCTGACGGAGCGATACACATGGGGAGAGAGAGGCGCTGGGGGTAGCTGAACACACTCTCCCCTCCTCCCATGCCGGAAGAAAACGCAGAGCGGGATCACCCCCCCCCCTGGAAGCCGGCAGGGACGAAGAGAGGAGCGTAGTGGAGGATAGATTGACCGGCCTCCTCCTCCCTCCCCCCCCATGAATGCCGGCTGCCAGTGCCTCCACCTAGAAAACCCCAACCCTGGCCCTGACAGAGGAGGAGGGTTATATAGACTCAGACTCCTCCCACAAATACAGGCTGGCCTACGGCCAGCCTTCCCACATATATATATATATATATATATATATATATATATTAGGGGTGCAAAGGATCAAAAAACTCACGGAACGGATCGTTCCTGGGATCAGAGTCACGGAATGGATCATTTTTCAGATCAGCAAATAATAATTGGCTGAGCATGGCTGGGTATCGCTGAGTATGGCTGGGTATTACCAAGTATGGCTGGGTATTGGCAAGTACTGGCTGGGTATTGGCAGGGTATGGTAGAGTATTGGCACGTTATTGGCAGGGTACTGCAGAGTATTGGCACGTTATTGGCAGAGTATTGGCAGGGTACTGCAGAGTATTGGCACGTTATTGGCAGAGTAATGGCAGGGTACTGCAGAGTATTGGCAGGGTATTGGCACGGTATGGCAGTATTGGCAGGGTATTGGCACGGTATGGCAGAGTATTGGCAGGGTATGGCAGAGTATTGGCAGGGTATGGCAGAGTATTGGCACGGTATGGCAGAGTATTGGCATGGTATTGGCAGGGTATGGAGGGATGACTGTGAATGCAATTGTTACAGAGCAGCGCTGTGGGCACTAAAGATCCAGCCCCCAGCGCTGCTTCTATCTGATCTCTCCCCTCCACTGTACAGAAGGAAGAGAGGAACCGGCGTTTGTCTACAAGTGATCGCTCCATCATTTGACAGAGCGATCAAATTGTAAATGGCTGATGGGTGCACCAAGATAGCTGCCGCTCCGGAGCTAGGCCGAAGCTGTGACCTTTCCTAAGGCCGAGACCGCGGATCACTGCGTGTGCTGATCCGAACAGGGTGACCCATTCGAATCACGGATCAGTGACGATCTGTTGCACCCCTAATTATATATATATATATATATATATATATATATATATATATATATATATATATATATATATATATATATATATATATATATATATCCTCCGCATTCTTCACATTTGTGTATTACAGTGTACACCCATGCAAAGGCTGTGTTGTGGCTACAGAAGTACAACTGATGCTGTAATTTTGACAGCTGCGCAGATGATGCATCGCTGATAACGCAAGGTGGCTGCAAAATTAAGAGCATCAGATGAGTTCAGTACACACTGCGTTTGCATGAGTGTATATGTTAATACGCCTGTGTGAAAAACGCCATATATACTTTACACACACACATATATATATATATTTTTTTTATTATTATTATGTATTTATTTATTATTATTTTAATTGTTAATTTAATATTTTTATTTTTATGCTTTTTTTAAATTACTTTGAACTATTTCATATATATATTTATTGTTTTTATATGAATGGTGCACATCTGCATGACAAATACGGTACTATCCTTTTAGAATCTACCATTCACATAAATATGCACATGTGTTATGTATTAACCACTTACAGACCGGACCATTTTGCTGGTCAAAGACCAGACCACTTTTTGCGATTCGGCACTGTGTCGCTTTAACTGACAATTGCGCGGTCGTGCGACGTGGCTTCCAAACAAAATTGACGTCCCTTTTTTTCCCCACAAATAGAGCTTTCTTTTGGTGGTATTTGATCACCTCTGCAGTTTTTATTTTTTGCGCTATAAACAAAAATAGAGCGACAATTTTGAAAAAAACGCATTATTTTTTACTTTTTGTTATAATAAATATCTCCCAAAAATATATAAAAAAACATTTTTTCCCTCAGTTTAGGCCGATGCGTATTCTTCTACATATTTTTGGTAAAAAAAAATAGCAATAAGCGATTATTGATTGGTTTGCGCAAAAGTTATAGCGTTTACAAAATAGGGATAGTTTTATAGCATTTTTATTAATAATTTTTTATTATTTTTTTTACTAGTAATGGCGGCGATCAGCGATTTTTTTATTGTGACTGCGACATTGTGGGGGACCCATCGGACATTTTTGGGACCATTGTCATTTATACAGTAATCACTGCTATATAAATGCAGTGATTCCTATGTAAATGACACTGGCAGTGAAAGGGTTAACCAGTGGGTGGCAGTGTAGGGGTTAAGTGTTCCTAGGGGTGTGTTACTAACTGTGGGGGGGTTGGGCTTTCATTTAGTGAACACTGATCTCTGCTCCAATCACATGGAGCAGAGATCAGCGTCACTAGTTGCTAGGCAGAATAGAGAAATGCTATTTACACGGCATTTCCTCCATTCAGCCGTCCCGTGAGACGATCGCGGGTATGCCCGCGGCGATCGAGTCCGCGGGTCCTGTGACCGGACTCACAGGGGTCCCGACCAGCGCGGGAGCGCGCCGCCCGATGGCAGGGCGGCATTGAAGATTGGACGTACCTGTACGCCAATATGCCTGCCCGTGCCATTCTGTTGACGTACATCGTCGTGCGCTGGTCGGGAACCGGTTAATTAGAATGTTTTACAGTTATGGGGTGTCTGTTTATTGGGTAGGGGGATTATATCTTTATTATTAACTTAATATGTGCAGTGTATGTGGAGTGCTTCGTATTTCACTTTGGGGTTCTGATACTGAAATCTCCCGAGCTATCACGAGATTACATAAACAGAAGCCGTTCAGGATTCTCAAGGCATTTGTAGATTACTTCTATTCACAGAGGGAGAAGTGATCTACATGGTATATTAAACTGCCACAAGGGTGAGAACAGATATCTCAGAGAAGAGCTGTGAACTCATGAGATGTGAAATATCACAGTTTATTAAACGGACACCTTAGTATTAATGACCCACCTGTGCTGATCTCTGTAGGAGTGTCCTCCTCTATAAATGTCCCCGTTATTCCATCCTCCTCCATAGACTGCTGATCATCCCTCACATACCTCTCTTCTTCTTCTGATTTCACCTCAAATTCTATATCCATTGGATCTCCACTCTAAACCAAGAAAATGAGAGAAAATCTGTAAGATATAACCCTTCCTATTGTGACATCACATAACAAATATGCACATTGTATCTATAAGTGTGTTTTATAAACTGTCCCACCAACCTTGTAACAGTGGGGTATGGTGTGATCTTCCTGTGTGGATTCCCGGGAATACAGAGTTACATAGTTAGTCACGTTTAAAAAAGACACAAGTGCATCTAGTTCAACCATAAAAAAATAAAATAAAAAATACCGTACAATTACATATACCCAATTCTATACCCACAGTTGATCCTGAGGAAGGCAAAAAACCCCAGCAGAGCACGATCCAATTTGCTACAGCAGGGGAAAAAATTCCTTCCTGATCTCAGAGATGCAATCGGATTTCCCCGGATCAACTTTACCTATAAATGTCAGTACCCAGTTATATTATGTGCATTTAGGAAAGTATCCAGGCCTTTCTTAAAGCAATCTACTGAGCTGGCCTAAACCACCACTGCAGGGAGTCTATTCCACATTTTCACAGTTCTTACTGTGAAGAAACCTTTCCGTATTTGGAGATGAAACCTCTTTTCCTCTAGACATAAGTGTTCACCATAAAGTGAGTAATTCAACACCAAGTTCACTATATGGACCCCTTATATATTTGTACATGTTGATCATATCCCCCCTTATTCTACTCTTATCAAGAGTGAATACATTCAGTTCCTCTAATCTTTTCTCATAGCTGAGCTCCTCCATGCCTCTTATCAGTTTGGTTGCCCTTCTCTGCACTTTCTCCAGTTCCCTGATATCCTCATTGGATGGGGACATCTCTCTGATGGGTTCCTGGAATTTGGTGGCTCCATCATATCCTTGTGTCCTTCTGAAAACTCCTCCATCACTCCATACTCCTCATCCTCCTCTTTATACTCTTCTTTAACATCAATATTATCATCCCCAAGGTTTCCACTCTGAATATATAATAAAACATTCATTGCAACAATCATGCTGTGTATAAATCAGAACTACCAATGATTGTCAATCATCTACCTGATGATGGTGGGGGATGGTGTGACCTTCCTGCGTGGAATCCCGGGAATACAGAGGACCGGGACATCTCTCTGGTGGGTTCCTGTAGCTGGATGACTCCACCATGGTGTCCTGGTACAGATCTTTGTGTTCTTTTAGAGACTCCTCCATCACCCCATCCTCATCATCCTCCTCTTTTATCTCTTCTTTAACCTCAACTTTAGAATCTCTCAGGTTTCCTTTCTGTATAAAAATGACATCAATGGTAACAATGCAGATAATGTACAGATCCTAATGATACTATCAGTGATTGTTCCTCATCTACCTGATGATGGTGGGGGATGGTGTGATCTTCCTGTGTGGAATCCCGGGAATACAGAGGACGGGGACATCTCTCTGGTGGGTTCCCATTACTGGATCCATCTGTAGGAAACACACACAATGACTGAATTTCTATGTGTTTATCAGATGATGGGGGATCTAGGTGGAGCCTCCGTACTGCTCTCTCCTTTACAATAAAGTCTCCTCTTACCCGGTGATGTGAGGGGCGGCTGATTGTCCATCATGACATCCTTGTAGAGATCCTTGTGTCCTTCTAAATACTCCCACTCCTCCATGGAGAAATAGACAGTGACATCCTGACACCTTATAGGAACCTGACACACACAATGATACAGTCACCATCCAGACACATCCCTTGTCTGTTACTGGATAATGTCCCACAATTCTCAGAATCCTCCTCACCTCTCCTGTCAGCAGCTCCATCATCTTCTTGGTGACTTCTAGAATCTTCTCCATGTTGTGTCTCTCAGGTTTTAGGGAGTCACATGGAGGCACTGTGATGGTCATATGATCACCGGACTTCACAAGAGGAAATCTCTGTATTGGGGAACCAATAGGAATATCATGTTAGAATCCCAGAATCCTCCTCACTTCTCCGGTCAGGTCTGTGTTTTATTAATAGAGATAAGAGTGATGTCATGTGACCTCCCAGAATCCTCCTCACCTCTCCGGTCAGCAGGTAGATGATCTCCAGGGTGAGGTTTAGTATCTTCTCAGTCATGTGACTCCGGTCCTCCTCCATCCTCATTGGTGCCGTCATTTGATCTATACAGGTCTCCTTGTAGACGGATAACTTTGGGAAATGAAAGTAAGAATTATTTGGATGGTGTTGGTCACACAATAATAGGATGTGGATGTGGGGGGGGGGGGGGGGGGGTAATAGGAGGGTTGCTGTACATTTAACAACTCCCCCCAAAGGAACACATTTAGTTTGGACTGTTTGCTACATTTTTGAGGTGTGGGACCCTCTTGGCTGCTGGATCAGATATTCCCTATTTCTATGTTGGGTTTGTTTAGTTTCTGAACTGATTTTGTTTAGTTTTAGATCTGCAGACAAGGAATGATAAATACGATCCTTCCTTTGACTTGTTTGCTCTGAGGCAGTGCTGTGAGGACAATGTCGGGTCATCATGATGTCCAGGAAGGGGAACTTGCTGACTTTTGGTCGGAGTTGTCGGCTAATCAGGATAATTGCCAGAACTCCGGCTGCAAGGCTCCAATCTCCGGCAGCCTGCTGACTGATCGGAGTGATGTCACTCTCTGCAGTAAGAGAAGGGATGGGATTGGATAGCAGGAGGATGCTGCTGGTGGAGTACAGAACTGTGGGGGAGGAGTCAGTTTTGTTCTCTCCAATAGCAACCCATCTGCCATCTACGCTGAATATGAAGATTTTAACATGTAAGTGTACTATTTGTTTTTATGGAATAAATGACTTCATCATTCTAATGAGGATCTCGCGCTGTCATTTCTTTGTTGTCTGAGCTCCTTGGATCTTCCCGGATCTTTAGCTGACAAGCTGCAGGACCCTTGTATGTTGGAATGAACATTTGTCCTCATCATGCTGTTACCATAGACTGCTGTCTGTTGGGCTGGACCTTGTAGTGCACATTATTGGTGTGTGTGTTTTATTTCAGTGCTGGTAGGAGGACAGCAGGGGGGAGGGGTTTGTTCTCTTGGTCTATTTTGTGTCCTGTAACATATTTCTAGAATGGTGAAATGGTGAGGTGAAGGCTTCCTTCACTTGCTAGCAGAAGGTCTTTAAAAGAGAAGTATGATTTATTTTCCTTTCAGATTCATACTTACCTAGGTGGATGGAGCATCAGTCCCCCAGCGTCTCTTCACTGAGAACCGAGCGATCTAACATCTGCGATGGCTCGGTTCTCACAGCTCCGCCCCCCGCACTCACTGGAGCTGTGGAGGGGCGGGGAGAGCCCGTCTCAGTCTTTCAGTGGCTCGCTGAGAGGCTGAGATGGCCATCAGTCCAGGCACCCAGACTTCATTGTCGTGATGATGCGGTGCCTGGACTGATTCCAGTGATGTCACCAGAGAGCCAACTTCAGCCCGCTCTCTGCTGAAAACAGGTCACAAGAGTGCAAAACGAACTGCACTCCTGTAACCCATAGGAGAAGCCCAGCCAAGCCATCTCAGGCTGGACTTCTCCTTTATGGAGGTCAGAAAAGTATGTGCAGGTGGGTGAGAGGAGCATCAGAGACCAACAGCCTGTGTAGTGTAATAATTGTCCTTTGTAGGCCATGTATGGTCAGGATGGTCATTGTCTTGTCTATTTATTGTCAGAGATGTTTGTTTAGAGGAACATATTACTAGAATTTATCTCTGAAATGAAGAGAATGTTACGGCCCTGTAAGTGGGGAAATGTTCTGCCCCTGAAGGGGTTAATCTAGGTTTTCACACTATATATGTGTGTATTATCATCTGTTGGAGATAAAAGACATCACAGAGACTATGCAGGAAGAGGGCGGACATGACGGGGGGTTACTGGGTGTAAATAGAAAATAAGATCTTATTACCTCGGCTTCTGCCACTTCCAGCAACGTCTCCGTCTCTACTTCCCGACTCACCTCTCACCCGGAACTTCCTGTGTGTACCTGACATCCCTTCCTGTCTGTATTCTATAGAGACTTCCTGTCTGGTTAGAAGTAAGATCACCATCTTGTGGAGTTTAGAGGAACTGCAGCCCCAGGAAATGACTCATAACCATGTATAACAGGGCAAATTTAAAAACATAACTCAACAACTGAACTGAACTTTTTGATGAAGAAAATGCAAAAATATATCAAAAAACATATATATATCTATATATAGATATATATATATCTATATATATATAGATATATATATAACCAAGGTTCTAAATTCTCATCTCCCTGTTGGGGATGAACATCCCACCTCAGACCCAGTGGGACCATTTTTTCCTTCTGATATTGCTCGAGGAAAGCGATGTCCCACTCTAGGTGTACTTCGCTGGTCATGATATTTCTCAGCCTTAAAAACAACCCACCCAACTCAGAATCACTGTTATTGACAGTAAAAATATCCATCTAAAAAGATGTTCGGTGCTGCAGTGAATAATTAGTCAAAAATGTGAATACAAAGCAAAAGGGGGAAAAACACTGTGCTCCCTACAAAAATAATGAAAATTGTGAAATCACACAAACCAGCAGCTAACATACAAAAAAACCAAGTCCAAATAACAATATGTAACAATAAATTTAGTGCTGAAATATCAAAAATATCTCGGCTAACCGAGAGGATACCTGGCTGCCTTGAGGGTGACCTATGATCCAGCGTACATGAATCATTTGTGACACATAGAAGCCTGTATGACACATTTACTGTAGAGTACTTTGTGTCCATCACCTCTGGTAAGAGTACCCACCTTTTTCTGCAAAAATCTTAGTTATTGACTGAAGGCTGTTCACGATTTTGGGTCAACGGAATATCTGGACTTATTGCAATCTTAGGCCGCGTACACATGGGCGGATTGTCCGCCCAACTAAGTTCGTTAGACAGTGTGACAGACAGTCCGTCGCACTTTTGAATGAACGAACAGTCCGCTGAAAACTTGCGCGATGACGTGTACGACGGGACTAGAAATTCGACGTCCAATACACTGCAATGCAACCTTCGGCCGTGTAAATCCATGCGCCATACTTAGTCCGTCCAACTTGCCTACTCACGAGCGGACTGTCCGCTGAAACCAAGTTTGGACGGACTGTCTTACGGAAATTCCGAAAGACTTGGTTCGCCAGACTGTCCGTTGAAAAAGTCTGCTGAAGCCCACACACGAGCGGATTGTCCGCTGAACTGTGTTTTAGCGGACTAAGTTGGCCGGACAGTCCACCCGTGTGTACGCGGCCTTAGTTTTAGTTGGACTTTTTGCACTTGTTTACACATAGATTGTGTTTTTTCTTTTTTCCCTACTAGATAGAACAACACCTAAATGTGTGCTGTCTTTCAGTAGGTCCCTACGTTATTGAATTAATAGGGTTTAAGTGATATTTATTTTTTATTTTTGGTATTTCAGCACTACATTTTTTGTTACATATTGTCATAGCGTTCTGCCCAGCATTTCTGTCACAGCGTTCTGCCCAGCATTTCTGTCACAGCGTTCTGTCCAGCATTTCTGTCATAGCGTTCTGTCCAGCATTTCTGTCATAGCGTTCTGTCCAGGTTTTCGGTCATAGCGTTCTGTCCAGGTTTTCGGTCATAGCATTTAGTCCAGCTTTTTTCTGTCATAGCATTCTGTCCAGCATTACTGTCATAGTGCTCTGTCTAGCATGGTGGTCATAGTGTTTCTGCCCCTGGATTCCTGTCATAGCATTCTGCTCTGCATGTCTGCCATAGCGTTTCTGCCTGTGGATTTTTGTCATAGCGTTCTGCCCCTGGACTTCTGTCATAGCATTTCTGCCCCTGGATTTCTATCATAGCGTTTCTGCCCCTGGATTTCTGTCATAGCGTTTCTGCCCCAGGATTTCTGTCATAGTGTTCTACCCCTGGAGTTCTGTCATAGCGTTCTGCCAGCATGTCTGTCATAGCATTCTGCCCCTCTGGATTTCAATCATAGCGTTCTACCCAGGATTTCAGTCATAGCGTTCTGCCCCAGGATTTCTGTCAGTGATCTGCCCAGCTTTTTCTGGCTCGGCAGTTCAGTCTCAGTGTTTCTGGCTCGGCGTTCAGTCTTAGCATTTCGGTCATAGCATTTCTGCCCCAGGATTTCTGTCATTGCATTTCAGTCTCAGCGTGGTTTGTCATTGCATTTCTGGCCAGGATTTCTGCCGTTACATTGCTGTCTCAGCTTTCTGTCATAGTGTTTCTGCCCCAGGATTTCTATCACTTCGTCTCTGCATCAGCATTAACTTTTAGCGTTTCTGTCATGGCGTTTCTGTCGTGACGTTTTTTCTGTCATAGCATTTCTGCACAGCATTTTCTGTCATAGCATTTCTGCACAGCATTTCTGTCATAGCGTTTCAGCCTCGGTATTTAGCCTCAGAGATCTCAGAGGGGCGTTGTTCACTTATGACATACTCTGGTAGGTTTGTCTTCGTTGATTGTCATGTCTCATCGTATGTGTTCATGTTTGTACCTGGGTCAGTTAGCTAGGGCTCGCACATCAGGATCTGTCACGTCTACAGATCCATACGGGCTGAGGTATAGTTTGTTAACTGATTGTTGTCCACAATCTTTTCGCCCGTATACCATACATCATACAATGCATGTTCATTCACCACATCCATACGACTACCCACCACGGCCTGCGGGTACACTAGCCCTGAGTTTTTTCAGTTAATTACCTGTCTCTGCGCTGCAGGTTACTCAGGCTCGCTTACCACTTACACAAGGGTGGGGGGGTCTGTCGTCAGGTTCATTTATGTGCAGTGATCTTGACGTTTCTGCTCATGTTTCATTCTTAGGTAGGCAGAGGGGCGTTGTTGTTCTCATGTTTGATTGTCTGTCATTTATCTAGTTTGTGTTTTTAGGTTGGGCCGTCTTGGCATCCATACCGATATCGACCATGCTTGCACTCACTTCCTTCAGCCTGGCCATTGTTGGAAGGCTAGCTGATTGGTGATGATATTGTTTCGCCACTGGGCTCACCCTTGGGTCAGAAGCAGTCGCAAATTTTCTTCAGTTGATGTCCTGTTGTGTTGAGGCCCTGGTTACTGCCCAGGGATGTATAGTCTCTCAGGGTGTGTCCAAGCCACGGTCCTTAGGTGGTAGGTTTGGGCGACGTCGTCATGATTCTGGATTCCACTCTCAGCTCCAATCTCTTGTCTAGGAGGTTGCCTGGAGTACTGCTCAGGGACATCGGTCCAGTCGTCTTTGCTGATCCTCGGTCTGTTCCAGGTGGGGGGCTTCAGTCACTTGGGGATGGCTGTACCATGCCATGGGACTTATTTCCCTGGGTTGGAGTCTGACTCCCCTTCCTCGGTTCAGGATTCGGTCTTGGTTGGTAGGTCTCAGGCTGAAGCACGACCTGTTCGTATCCGGTGGGACCAGTGTCCGGTGTCTGGCATGGTGTCTCCGGGTTGATGATGCTCATTACCATGGCGCCTACTCCATCACATCCATCAGGCAGCCAGCTTTTTCTCTCCTGTCACTGGTCTTTTTTGCACTCACCCCGTCACTTCCTTATACCAGGTATGGGTAGGCCAGGGGTTGGGGGCTTTTCACTGTGCTACTTCACTGGTGTCCATTGAGGTATTTCAGTCTTCTCGGCCATCTTCTTGCAGGGGTTCCTCAGGTCAGCCCTTGCTCCGTTTCCCCCACATATCTTCTCATTCACAAGCAGTTCATTCTCATGTCTGGGTTACTTTGGGCATCAGGCTCATCCTATCCTTCACGGGATGTTCAGTTGGGTTCTGCGTAGCTCTTCAGGCTCTAAAGGGGGTTCCTTCTCATCAGCAGGTCAGGAGTCGGTGGGTTCTCCTGTCACAGCGGATACTTACCAGTTACTTACTGTTGCCATCCAGGCACACGTCATTCTATGGGTTGGATCTTTACCTTCCCTTTTCCACCTAAACTTGTGTCTTTTTGCCCTCTTTTTCAGGCATACTGACCAGCCAGGCCATGGCACATCTCAGGCCTTGTTTCTTAAGAATATTGCATTTCCCACTTCAAGTCTCTGATTACAAGTGGGAAGGCTAACCTAACGCCAGCCTGTATTTGTGGCAGGAGTCTGAGAGACTATTTAACCCTCCTCCTCTATTAGGGCCAGGGTTGGCGTTTTCTGGGTGCCCACTCACCCGTTTCCCCCAGTTTTGTCATACATACTCATAGTATTTTTTCTTATTCTTACATTCAGGGTATGCCCTCTTTTCAGGCATACTGACCAGCCAGGCCATGGCACACCTCAGGCCTTGTTTCTTAAGAATATTGCATTTCCCACTTGAAGACTCTGATAACAAACACGATAATGTACAATTAAAGGATATAATGACAAAGGGGAAAATATACACATTTCAAGAATGAAAACACAAGACAGAAATGATGAGGATTAATGAATGGCGGTTCCTCCAGCTGAAACTTTTTGCCAGTACGCTACCTCAACCAATAAGATCGGAGGAAGATCTCAGACCGCTGTAGCGCTTGGGTTTGGCGTCAAGCACAAAAAAAATGGGATGTAACCTATCTATAAAATCTTGCTGGCAGCGGACGGGCCGGAGGCCCCGCCATACATGACATGGGAGGAAGAATTAGGAGTTAGAAGTAATAAAGTTACATTAGAAAAGATGATGAGATTCGCACACACCTCTGCAGTGGATCCCAACACAGCGGAGATGAAGTACAAATGTCTATCAAGGTGGTAGAGAACCCCGGATAAAGTAAGCAGGTATCAAACAGAGAAATCGCCATTCTGTTGGAGGGGTTGTAGAATAGTGGGAATAATGGACCATTTATGGGGGGACGGCCCACAAATGATTGGAGGGAGAGAATACAGCGAATAAAAGAAATGACTACAAAGGAAATCTCAGAGGAGCCATGGATGAGCTTATTTCATGGGACAGCGGGCTCAATAAAACAATAGAAAGAATCTTTCATACCCCATTTATTAAATGCGGCTAAACGTCAGATTCCAAGATATTGGCAAGCAATAGAAAGTCCTCCAATAAAAGATTGGATTGGAAAAGTAGAAGCCCCATATAATATGGGAGATGTGAGATATAGTGGAGAGGAAGAGATAGAGGGAGTGATAAACACATGGGAAGACTGGAAGGTGGAAGAAAACCAGGAGATATGCGGAGGTTATAAGTGGGACACAAATGGTGTAAACTAGGAGTACCGGGCAAAACAAGGAGATTTAGATTCAGGGAAGGATGGGAATAGAGGGGAAGAAGAAAGGGAGGGGGTGGGGATGTGTTTTAGTAGTTGGGTGAAGGGATGGGAAATGTATCCTGTATTTATTTACATGGTGCACTTTATTGGTGTGTTTGTATATGGATGCAAATGAAAAAATAAATAAATATATAATAATAAATAAATAAAAGGCCAAATGCCGTATTTCCCATTTTAAATCAATGGCTGGTTTATTAGTGTTTGTTTAAATAACTTTTATGATACACTAAAAATATACGCCGGACCCTCAGCGTGCCGCCTACCTAATTAGTATGTGAAAAAAGGTGAAACAATACTAATATATGGGGATTGAAGAGTAAAAATGACAAAATGAAAAAAAGAGGGAAAAGGGAGGAAGGAAAAGAGGGATAAAGTCAGAGCACAAAGTGGAAGCTGTGAGATGATATGATTGGTTCTCCGATCTGCTTTGGAAAAAGGTGGACAAGTAGATGATTGTATTGATCTGGAAGGTAGGTGTAAAGAAATAGGGGGGTGTTGTTGGGTAACAGTGGTCAGGAGGAGATGTACAAGTGGAATAGTAATGAATATGGGGGTCCAATAAAGTGATGTGGGGCTCACTAAAACCAGAAGAACATGGTCCTCCTTGGCCTCCCTCTCACTGTACCAATCAGAGTCCCTATGAGGACTCGCTCTCACACCCCAAATGAAAGAGCAATGTGAGGAGGTGATCCTTTCCAGAAAGTAAAAGTCCTTTCCAAAGAATGGTAAATGTATTTATACTGTACTTATCAGCTTGTCATCAAGTCCACAGCTCCAGGGTCCCGGGGAAGGTCCTCCCTTGTCTTATAAAGTGTGTAGAACCATATATGGGTCAAAGGCATGTAGTCCAGAGATGGGCCGCGCTGGCCTGACCGCTTTCACCCATCTCTGTCGTCTGCATCAGAGGCTGGTTACCAATGTGCTCCATTGCACTTTTATCCTTCAGTGTCTACTTACCTCACAAGTGCATGAGTCCAATCTCAGATATTACAATCAAACCATGCCTGACCAATGACAATTAAGGGCTCTACTAGCCAGAATTGACCTCTGTGATTTCCTATGACCATCAGCTCCATCTAGTGATCAGAATGGGGTATTTTTCGTGACATACTTCAATAAAAATAGCACAATACCACATTATGGCCACTAGATGGAGCCAAGGAAATCAGTGTATGAAAAAAAATACATCCAATATTCATCACAGCCGGGTGAATGTCGCTCACATTCATTCAACTATTTATTTTATTTTAAGTGTTTGTGAAATCTTCCACCACAAAATGTAATCAGCCAAGGAGAGGTAATGACTCAAATTTTTATTTTTCTACTGCTATCAATGGCCGACATGGTACAACACTTCATCCATGTCTTTGGTGATCTCTGATCTTCTTATCAACTGTTTCTTCCATGATGAAGATCAGCCATGGAGTATATCTGAGGTGTATATCAGGGTGTGCTTCTTCCCCACATGAGAGCTGTGATGTCCAGCAACATTCATATAGAAGACATTTCCCACACTCAAGGCACTAATACACCTCGAGGGTTGTGTGGGGTCCCTGATGTACAGGAAGACTGGACTTCAGTGAGGGACAATTCCCTCACTCAGGACAGGAATACGGCTTCTCCCCTATGTGAGATCTCTGATGTTTGGAAAGACTGGACTTGTCTGAAAAACATTTCCCACACTCAGGACAGAAATACGGCTTCTCCCCTGTGTGAGATCTCTGATGTGTGGAAAGACTGAACTTCACTGAAAAACATTTCCCGCACTCAGGACAGGAATACGGCTTCTCCCCTGTGTGAGATCTTATATGCACATTAAGTTTGGATTTACAAGAGAAACACTTCCCGCACTCAGTACAGGAAAAGCTCTTCTCCGTTGGAAGGATGGCACCATCCCGCACAGTCTGAGGTTCCTCAGGATAAGAGGAATACGATGGTCCATCTACACTGTGTGGTGCTGGATGGACATTTGAGGTAGTCGGGTTTTCTCTTGGACTATTCCTGTAATGAGATCTCTGATGTGTGAAAAGTTGTGACTTTAGTACAAAGCATTTCCCGCAGCTTCTCCCTCGTGTGAGATCTCTGATGTGTGGAAAGATTGATCAGCTGTGTAAAACATTTCCCGCACTCAGGACAGGAATACGGCTTCTCCCCTGTGTGCAATTTCTGATGTGTGTAGAGATTGCACTTCTCTGAAAAACACTTTCCACACTCAGGACAGGAATATGGCTTCTCCCCTGTGTGAGATTTATGATGTCTATTAAGTTTGGAGTTAGTAGGGAAACACTTTCCACACTCAAGACAGAAATAAGGCTTCCCCACCGTGTGAAGTTTTTTGTGCCTATGAAGATTAGATTTTAAATTGAAACACTTCCCGCACTCAGTACAGGAAAAGCTCTTCTCTGTTGGAAGGACGGCCCCGTCCCTCACAGTCTGAGGTTCCTCAGGATAAGAGGAATACGATGGTCCATCTACACTGTGTGGTGCCGGATGGACATTTGAGGTAGTCGGGTTTTCTCCTGGACTATACTGTGTGATGTCCTCATCTTCTACTTTACAGTCTGGAGACAAAGTGAGACAATCCTCTGAGGTTTTCCTCATCTCCCGTCCATCTACTAAAATAGAAATACAAAGATTATTACTAGACATCAGCTGATTGGTTCCTGCTGTGCTCCAATCAGATCATCAGATATAAAATGTCCAGCTGGTAGGAAATGGGTGTAACAAAAGAGAATACATATTATGTGTATATATAGCAGTGGGGGGAGGGGAGAGAGCAGAAGTCAGGACTATGTAATGTACAACATATTGTATAAGATACAACAGATAGGACTATATAGTATCAGAATGATGTAATGTACAACATAGAGCAGGGATATGCAATTAGCAGACCTCCAGATGTTGCAGAACTACAAGTCCCATGAGGCATAGCAAGACTGTGACAGCCACAAGCATGACACCCAGAGGCAGAGGCATGATGGGACTTGTAGTTTTGCAACAGCTGGAGGTCCGCTAATTGCATATATCTGACATAGAGTATATAGTGCAGGGGTCAGGAGCATGTAATGTAGAATATAAAGTATACAGTGTAAGGGTCAGGACTCATAATATTGGTATTCAGTAATCAGTGGAAGATGAAATGTTTACATGAGACAAGTTGCAGAGGTCCCACACCGCTGCCTCCCATCTCCTGAGACTGCACTCAGTGACTTGGGTCTGAGACTATACAGACATATCCCTCCACCCGGCACAGCCAGCAGACAACACAACAAGTAATCCTGGGGGGATTGTTCTGTCAGAGATCTTCTCATACCCGGGTATGGGGCAGAAGACCCAAATCACATACCCCAGGTGCCTAGATCTAGTAACATCTATGGGGAAAAGGAACATTTTGCTGCCAGCTGATCCCCAGAATCTCCATAAATCCAGTCTAGATACGTAAATTGTGTCGGCAGCACAGAGAAGGAAGATTATCGGAGAGAAATCCAGGAATACAGGACGGGGAACACAGCTCAGGAAAGTGACCAGGGGATTACAGGCTGATATCACCCAGCCCCCGCCCTACTCTGGACCAATCAGTGAGCAGTATGGGTGGAGGAATGTATTTAGTGTTAATGACCCACCTGTGTTGATCTCTGTAGGAGTGTCCTCCTCTATAAATGTCCCCGTTATTCCATCCTCCTCCATAGACTGCTGATCATCCCTCACATACCTCTCTTCTTCTTCTGATTTCACCTCAAATTCTATATCCATTGGATCTCCACTCTAAACCAAGAAAATGAGAGAGAATATCATCTGTAAGATAGAAGATTTATTATTGTGACATCACATAGAAAATACACACATCATCTCTAGGAGTCCATGTTCTAGATGCTCCATCCCACCAACCTTGTAACAGTGGGGGATGGTGTGATCTTCCTGTGTGGAATCCCGGGAATACAGAGGACGGGGACATCTCTCTGGTGGGTTTCTGTAGCTGGATGACTCCACCATGGTGTCCTGGTACAGATCTTTGTGTTCTTTTAGAGACTCCTCCATCACTCCATCACCCCATCCTCCTCATCCTCCTCTTTTATCTCTTCTTTAACCTCAACTTTATAATCTCTCAGGTTTCCACTCTGAATATATAATAAAAATGACATCAATGGTAACAATGCAGATAATGTACAGATCCTAATGATACTATCAGTGATTGTTCCTCATCTACCTGATGATGGTGGGGGATGGTGTGACCTTCCTGTGTGGAATCCCGGGAATACAGAGGACGGGGACATCTCTCTGGTGGGTTCCCATTACTGGATCCATCTGTAGGAAACACACACACTGACTGAATACATTGTTTCTATGTGTTTATCAGATGATGGGGGATCTAGGTGGAGCCTCCGTACTGCTCTCTCCTTTACAATAAAGTCTCCTCTTACCCGGTGATATGAGGGGCGGCTGATTGTCCATCATGACGTCCTTGTAGAGATCCTTGTGTCCTTCTAAATACGCCCACTCCTCCATGGAGAAATAGACAGTGACATCCTGACACCTTATAGGAACCTGACACACACAATGATACAGTCACCATCCAGACACATAACCTACAGGCTGATGTAGAATTGGCCCCCACACTCCATAGGTTAAATGATTGTTTCAGGTATTCTGACATCAATACATACAATGCAGGATCAAAATTACCACTTTGCAAGTAAGGATACCAAGGGTCCGCCCACATCCTAAGAATATCAGAAAAAAAAGCCAGTTGGAGGGAGGAGCTGTGAGATCAGTGTGATGTCATAGGACATATAGACTCTGGATGGAGGGACATTGGGAGGAGGAGCTGTGAGGTCAGTGTGATGTCATAGGACATATAAACTCTGGATGGAGGGACATTGGGAGGAGGAGCTGTGAGGTCAGTGTGATGTCATAGGACATATAGACTCTGGATGGAGGGACATTGGGAGGAGGAGCTGTGAGGTCAGTGTGATGTCATAGTACATATAGACTCTGGATGGAGGGACATTTGGATGGGGAGATTTGAGGGATCCTCTATATGAGGCTCCTGTACAAACCAAATCATTGTTCCTGGGTGTGTCCTTCCTCTCCTAAACTGAAGAGTGAATTTGACCTTTACCATACAGAAATCTGTCAGGAATCTGTGAAAGTAAGCTCTCATGTGATCAGGTGACGTGCGGAGGACCGGAGTGTAAATATCAGCCTTTATTACATACGCATAGACCTGTCTGCTGCCTTCGACACAGTTGACCAGCTGCTCCTCCTCAGCAAACTCCACTCCCTTGGCCTCTATGATTCTGCTCTATCCTGGTTCTCCTCCCCCCTTCAGTCTATTATGAATGCTGCTGCTAGACTAATACACCTCACTAACCGATCCATGACTGCCGCCCCTCTCTGCCAATCCCTTCACTGGCTTCCCCTCCCCCACCGTATAAAATTCAAAATGCTAACCACAACATACAAGGCCATTCACAACATCACCCCCAGCTACATCACCGACCTCATCTGCAGATATCGCCCAAATCATCCCCTCCGCTCCTTCCAGGACCTCCTGCTCTCTAGCTCCCTTGTTACCTCCTCTCATTCTTGTCTTCAGGACTTCTCCAGAGCCTCTCCCATCCTCTGGAACTCCCGGCCCCAGTATATCCGATCAGCTCCTAACCTGTCCATCTTTAGGAGATCCCTGAAAACTCACTTATTCGGGGAAGCCCATCCTACACCCACCTAACAACCCCATCAAATCCTTCCCCGCATCGATTACCTTTTGTACCACCACCCCCTCCCTTTAGAATGTAAGCTCTATGAGCCGGGCCCTCCTGTCCCTTCTGTATTGAACTTTACTGTAATTGTGCTGTCCCCACTCTACATTGTAAAGCGCTGCGTAAACTGTTGGCCCTATATAAATTGTGAATAATAATTATAATAATTTAAAAAGTAGACAGTCAAAAAGTAATTAATAACAGGCATGGTGAGTTTTTTGAAGTTATAATTTTTCCCACAATTCTTGCGCATGCGCAGTAGGGAACCGGGCAGTGAAGCCGCCATGCGAGGATGGCGGCGGGGGCAGCTGAGAGATGAGCGATTGCTCGTCATCTGTTGCCAACATCGCTGGATCCGGGAACAGGTAAGTGTCCATTTATTAAAAGTCAGCAGCTGCAGTATTTGTAGCTGTTGACTTTTAATATATATATTTTTTTTAAGGTGCAGCTCCTCTTTTACGGTTAAACCGATTCTCCTCCAATCTCATTGTGTGTCCCCGTGTCCTCTCACACCCCCTGAGATTGAAGAGCTTTTTTCCTATGCTGGGATCACCACTGAGATATGTGTAAATAGATATCATATCTCCTCCTAAGTGTCTTTTCTCCAGTGAGAATACATTTAGCACTTGTAGTCACTCCTCGTATTTGAGGTCTTCCAGCCCCCTAATTAATTTAGTTGCCCTTCTTTGGACTCTCTCCAGCTCCAGCACATCCCTTCTGAGGACTGGAGACCAAAACTGCACAGAATCCTCCAGATGTGACCAGAGTTTTATAAAGTGGTAGAATTATAGTTTTATCTCCGGAGAAAATGACCGGTTACACTTACCGATAACGGTGTTTCTGGAAAGTCTTCCAGGATGGCACCCTTAGAGATGAATGGTCCCACCTGACAAGAAACACAAAGAAGGAGGTGAAAAACCCCGGCCCCTCCCTGTGCTCCTCAGTTGTGAAAAAGTATTGGCCCACACCAGTGCACGAGAGTGAGAACCACCCTAAATGTTCATACAACACCAACACACAAAAAACGGGTGGTAAGTAGGCCTGCCGTCCTGGAAGACTTCCCAGAAACACCGTTACCGTTAAGTGCAACTGGTCATTTTCTCAAGTCGTTCTCCAGGACGGCACTCTGAGAGAAGAGCAAGTAGCTCAGGCCTACCTTAGGGCAGGACAACAGCCTGTAGAACCTTTCTACCGAATGCCAAATCCTGAGGTGACAGCAGTTCCACCCTGTAGTGCCTCAGAAAAGTGTTCTGGCTTCTCCACGTCCACGTCTCCACTTCTACCGATGCTCCAGCCCTTTCTGCCCAAGAGGTCACCAGAGACTGTGTAGAGTGTGCCTTAAGGCTAGTGGGAACCGCTTTACCAGCCTGCTCATAGGCCACAGAAATGGTCTGCCTAATCCACCTTGCTATGCTTGCTTTTGATGCTTGCAGATCCTTCTTCTGGCCGCAAAAAACAACTAATAAGTAACTGGACCTTCTAAAATCCTTCTCTCTAAATAAATTAACAGACACCATCAGACATCTAAACAATGAAATGAACTTTCCTCCTTGTTCTGAGGATTGGCACAAAATGAAGGAAGGAGGATCTCCTGCGTCATGTGGAACTGTGAGGCCACCTTCAGAAGGTACAGAGAATCTTGCCGGAGAATAATCCTGTCTTCAAATAAGAAAAAGGGCTCTTTTATAGACTGGAGATAACCTTCCTGCTGGCCATTACAACAGCCAGGAGGATAGGTAGTCTTAAGGGCAAGTAACTTAAGCAGGATACAAGCCAAGGGCTCAAACGGTGCCTTGGTCAGGGCTCCGAGGACTAGGGTAAGATCCAATGGTGGAAATTGATTTATTTGCACCCGGGACATTCTCTCCCTAGTCGACAAAAATCTCTTGATCATTGGGTTCAGTGCCAGTCTCCTGTCCAAAAAAACTGGACAAGGCTGCCACCTGGACCCTGAGAGTCTTAGTAGCTAGACCCTGATCCATGCCATCCTGGAGGAAATCCAGGATTGCAGGGATCTCCTGCTGGGAAGTCCCCCTCGCCTAACACCATGCAAGAAGACGCCCCAGAATTTGTCCTAAATACGCCTGGTAACCGGCTTCCTACTCTGTAACAGGGTGTCAATTACTCTCTCTGAACACCCCCTCTGCCGCAGGCTCTGCCTTTCAATCACCAAGCCGCTAGCTTGAAGAAACCAGGGTTTGGGTGGCAAATTTCAACATTGCAGACCCCCTTTATATGCACTGTTGAAATTGAGGGGATCCTCTGTTCTGTCCACTCCAGGAGTTCTAGAGTCAGGCCCAAAAGAGCGCGGGACCTGGTGGTCCCCCAGTGATTCAGGAAGGCCACCGTGCTTGCATTGTCGGAAAGGAACTTTCCCACTGATTCTTTCTTCTAAAGCCTTTAAAGCTTCCCTGACCACCAAGAGCTCCTGGAAGTTGGGGAAAGAGCCCCTCTGAACTTGGTTCCAGACACCCTGGGCCCCACAGTTCTTCCAGATGGGGCCCCCAACCCCAGGCGCTGGCATTAGTCATCACCCCGAGGGGTTGGAGCTGAGCTCAGAGGTGATCCTCCCCCAACCTATGAGGGTTGAGCCACCACTGCAAAGACTCCTTTACCCCTCCTGGAATGGAGACCTTTTCTTCTAAAGGTTCCCCTTTTTCCATCCCAGGAGGCAAGTAGGAACTGCTGGAGAGTCCTGGACTGGAGCCCATGGCACCGCAGGAATACAAGCTGTCATTAACACGAGGAATCTCATAACTCCCCTGAAGGAGACCTCCTCTGCCTCTAGGAGGGACGAGACTGCACCTATCAGGCCCTCTACTTTCCCGGAGGCAACACAAGCTTCTGTGCTGCCGAATCTACCAGGAACCCTAGGTAAACCTTGGATTGCGCCGGAATCAGAGAGGATTTTTCCTGGCTGATTAACCACCCCAGGGACTCCAGAGGTACTTACTACTTCGTCCAGGTCAGACAGTATTAGATTGCGACTCTGGTTGTAAACCAAAAGGTCATCCAGATAGGGGGATCAGCTCAATCCCTTGGAGATGGAGGTGCAAAAGCACCTACCTTGAAGGTGGTACTTTCCCGAGGGCTTTGGGAGCACAAAGATGTTGCTCTACTTAGACAGGTACTATAACACCCAGCTCTGCCAGCTGCCTGATGCTGTGAAAGAGACCCACCGCTTTCTGCTGATCCCTGGGTAGGCGGTTTTGAAGGAAGCTTGGGGAAGGTGGGGAGAGTAGTTCCAAACTATAGCCCTCTCTTATTATCTGTAGGATGTGGGGGCTTTGAGTGATCCTTTCCCACTGAGTGACAAAGTGAGAGAGCCCCCCCCCCACCCTGCCATCACTTGGTATCTTTGTCAGTGGATTTTGGGCCAGAAAAGAGGAGGCCCCATTTTTGCCTGCCCTTATCAACTCCCCATTTCTTGCCTTCCTTCTTATCCCTGAATCGGTTCTTAACCTGGGGGCCTCTAAAAAAAAAATCTTCCCCCATCTTTCTCAGGCTTTACCGGAAACATCTCTGTAGACCTATAAAGGGCCTGGTCCCCAAAACAAAAGAGTAGGGAACCCTCACAAGGTCAAAAGGTAGACCACACAAAATTCAGAAGAGACGCAGGTTTAACGGTCGTATGTACTGTTTCGACTGCTGTGTCTGCCAAGTAGGCCACGGCTCTACTAATCACCTCCAAGGAGACCTGTTTGGACTTGCAAGTTTGCGACACATAGTCCATCAACTTTGGGACCCACCTGTCTGCGTTCCTGGCAAAGCAGGCTGATGCCAAGGCTGGACTCATGACCGCAGCATTGGCATCCCAGGCCCTGTGCATTAGAGTCCCGGATCATCGGTCCATTTAGTCCCTGATATTGCCTGCATCCTCGAAGGAGAGGTCCGATTGTTTGGACGCCTGTGATAGGGAAGCGTCTAGTCTGGGTGTCTTAAATAAATATTTCCTCCTCTTCCTCCTTGAAGGGCACCTGCATTTCCAGGTCTTACATTTTAAGAGCTTCCTTTCAGGCTCCTTCCATTCTCTCGGAATGAGGGCCTGGTGGATTGGGAGAAGCCTGGATTGGGGTTTAACCAGGCCTCTATACAACCTGTCCTGGGCAGAAGACTGAGCTGTAGACTTTTGTATCTCTTGTGAGGTATACACTGCAACACATGGGATGCAGAACACAGGACATGGGGTGCAGGGGAAGGGTAGATGGTGCAGAATGCAGGACATGGGGAGCAAGGTACAGAAGAAGGGTGAAGGGCATAAGGTGCAGAATGCAGGACATGGGGTGCAGGGGAAGGGTAGAGGGTGCAGAATGGAGAACATGGGGTAAAGGGTATCAGAAAAGGGTGTAGGTCACCTCAGGACCTTCAGGATGTAGGACAAGGGTGCAGAACGCAGGTTATGGGGTGCAGGGTGCCGAACATACCACATGGGGTGCTGGAGAAGGGTGCAGAACATGGGGTTCAGGGTGCAAAATACAGGACATGGGGTGAAGGATACAGGACAAGGGTGCAGAATTTAGGACAGTAATACAATCCCCCCTCCCCTGTGTCCTCCTGCATGTCCTGTACATCTCCCCAGCAGTGTGTGAGAGCAGAGTGGATGGAGAGGACATCTTGTGTACATAAAGCAGCATGTCCCTCCCTGGCTGGTCTCTTAGCTGGCTGCTCTGCAGGCTTGTCCTGGCTT
The DNA here is from genome assembly GCA_037367395.1 of Lithobates pipiens. Taxonomy (NCBI): domain Eukaryota; kingdom Metazoa; phylum Chordata; class Amphibia; order Anura; family Ranidae; genus Lithobates; species Lithobates pipiens. Next base: position 87,339 of record JAZDVW010001294.1, read on the forward strand.
CTCCTGTAAGGACTCTGTAGTCCTGTTTCTCAGCACCTTGTGGGGATCTTTGTGGCAGTGCCGAGGTGGCGCCATATTGGAGATTTGGTCCCGCTCCTTCCTCTCTGTTCTGCCAGAGGGCTCTGTAGGGACACAGGCAGCTATGGGAGGAAGCAGGAGCCAATGGTGACAGTAATGCGGCCGCAGAAAGATCGGCAGCGGGAGCTCAGTGAGATGAGTCCTCTCATGCCCGGTCCACCCCTGACTTCACAGGTCGGGTGCCACTATCTCCCACCTTCTCCTCCCCCCCTCACCCTCCCGCCTGGCCCCGCTCCGAGCCACATTCCTGTCTGAATAATGTGTCCGGGTTTCAGGCAGAAACATTATTCAGACCAACAGTGAGAATGGGCTGACAAGAGCCCAGGGGCCAGGACGCCATTTCTAGTCACCATGGGGACCTTGGATTTGTTCAGCCCTGAATTATGGTGACCATAGAGACATGGAAATTCAGCTGGTTCAGCAGGGATCGGTCACATTTCCATCCACTGCTGGATAAAAGTCACTCCATCAGTGGCTGCAGCCAATAGCTTCATCACTGATTTGTGTATTCTGAGAGCGGAGGAGCGCCCCCCATTGTCAGAATACAATAATGCAGCGGGGAGGATTCCCCCACCCCCCTCCAATGTGTGGATGGGGGAATCACATCCAATTTTTCCTCTCATCCCATTGGCTGAATGATAAAACTGAACCATGTATGGCCAGCTTTGGAAGCGAGATATATTGATCATATCATATTAATCTACAAATTACCTCCTCTGCCGCCAGATCCAGCAATGTCTCCTCTCTACGTACTTCCTAATGGAATGTCCTGTGTCTTCTCTGTATCTAAACATCACTTCCTGTCTTTGCTGACATCACTTCCTGTCTTTGCCGACATCACTTCCTGTCTTTGCCGACATCACTTCCTGTCTTTGCCGACATCACTTCCTGTCTTTGCCGACATCACTTCCTATCTGTACCTGACATCACTTCCTGTCTTCCATAGAGACTTCCTGCCTGGGTAGAAGTGAGATCACCACCTTGTGGAAATCAGAGGAACTGCAGCCCTGTGTGTATGTACTGTGTATCCTTATAGATGGGTCATCTCCACTCCCACCAAGGGGGATAGAAATATATTACTGCTGGGGGGGGGAGACATTTTGGCCCCTTTGATTTTGCAGTAAAATTGATGTCAGATTTAGTCATGTAGAACATCTGTTGTATGGATACAAAGAGCCCCAGCCGAGAGTAAAGGGTGGAAATGGCTCCTGATCCCCAGATTTGGGCAATTATGTCACCAATATAAATAGAATAAAACCCGCGCTATTTGTAACAACTCAAATACCTACAGAAATAACTTATACCGACTAGAAGAGCATTATGTGTCACAGCGCTGTCCTATTGTGTGTGCACATAAATCATCACAAATACACTAAAATATGTGGAGACATTCATATATAAAGTGCTAGGGGCTCAAATAATATTCTCTGCAGATCTACTGCTTCCACTTTACACCTACTTCATTGATATTATGGTGTTTATCAATAAATGAAGTAAAATGATTCATGTGCAAATTCATATACAACATAAAGTGCTTTGTGCTCAAGATGCTGTTCACTGCAGATCCACTGTTTCCACTTTGCATCTACTTCATTAATCTTATAATATTTTCTGCTATATTAAATAAACTAAAATCTGTGCAAATTCATGTAATCATTCAATATTTTGTACTCAATATAGTGTTCTCTGCAAGTCCACTGTTTCCACTTTGCATCTACTTCAATGAACTTATTTTGCTGAAAACAAATCCACCAATCAATGAAAAGTTGATAAGGTGTAAAGTTCTCGGTGCTCCAAACTGTGGCAGCTGTAGTGTAGCCACGCCTTCTTCCACCTCTTACACACGTGATGGTGATGGCGCCCCCTTAGTGCTGATTTTTATTGATTTCTGGATTTTTTTTCTTTAGCAAAATATGGTTTTTGAAGTAGATGCAAAGTGGAAGCAGTGGACTTGCAGAGAACACTATTTTGAGCAAAAAATTGTGCATGATTACATTAATTTGCACAGATTTTTATTTTATTGTATATAGCAGCAAATATTATAAATTAATGAAGTAGGTGAAAAGTGGAAGCAGTGGATCTGCAGAGAACAGCATCCTGAGCACAAAGCACTTTATGTTGCATATGCATTTGCACATGGATCAGAAAAACGGGTGTGGTTTACGTAAAATAGTGGGCGTGGCTTGCATGGGGCGTGGATCAAAGGGGTGTGGTTAGAGTCTGAGATGAATGCAGGATGGAGAGGGAAAGGAGGGGGATGGAGAGGGAAAGGAGGGGGTGGAGAGGGAAAGGAGGGACAGCAGCCCCCCGATCCTACACCACAATAGCAATATGTGTTTTCCAGACTTTGACAATCAGCAGATAAAGATACTCCAAATACCTGGTGTTGGCACTTCAATCATCCCAGCGCCATGATTGTTATGGTGTCAGGATGATTGAAGCGCATTATTTCTATTATTACATTGTAATATAAAATGAAATCATTCAACTCACCATAATGCAGAATCAGTGGGAGCCATGAGCGTGTCACTAGTAGTGATGAACGAACTTCCGATGGGACGTTTCGCGAACGCGAACCGCGATCGCGGCAGATAGTTCGCGAACCGGAACGTTCGCGACGGGCCCCATTGACTTCAATAGGAGGCGAACTTCGCAAACTTATAGGTCAAATTTGCAGCCACAAAATAATTATTAGCTGGGCAAACATAGTCCCACCACATGGCCAATGACATAACACATGTATGAGGTGAATCTGGGATCGACAACTACAAGCATTCTTTTTTTATATGGGAAATTGTTCTGACAATTCAGGACTGTGGAGCGCATGAAGGCAATGGAGGAGAGGGAAGGTCAGGGACCAGGGTAAGCAAAGAAGAGGGTGCAGGAGATGATCACCAGCAGGGTGACATATAGCAATGACACCTGCACCGTGATAGAGTCATATGACAGCAGCACCGTGATACAGAGCACTGACATCAGCAGCATGACATAAAGCATCAACACCAGCACCGTGACATACAGCATTGACAGCAACACCGTGATAGAGAGCACTGACATCAGCAGCGTGACATAAATCACTCACACCAGCACCGTGATAGAGAGCACTGACAGCAGCACCGTGATAGAGAGCACTGACATCAGAAGCGTGACATACAGCACTGACATCAGCACCGTGATATACAGCACTGACAGCAGCACCGTGATAGAGAGCACTGACATCAGCAGCGTGACATAAATCACTCACACCAGCACCGTGATATACAGCACTGACAGCAGCACCGTGATATACAGCACTGACATCAGAAGCGTGACATACAGCACTGACACCAGCACCGTGATATACAGCACTGACAGCAGCACCGTGATAGAGAGCACTGACATCAGAAGCGTGACATACAGCACTGACATCAGCACCGTGATATACAGCACTGACAGCAGCACCGTGATAGAGAGCACTGACATCAGCAGCGTGACATTAAGCACTCACACCAGCACCGTGATATACAGCACTGACAGCAGCACCGTAAGCAGCCCCAGGAGGAAGTCAGCACAGCACAGGGATGGTGTGATTAGGGTTGCCACCTTTTCTTCAAGCCAAACCCGAACATTTTAGTGTTGTAAAGGCAATTTTTTTTGTAGTATACCTTATAAGATCTTAAAAGACCTGGGGCACTGTTGGGTGTCCCAATGAGAGTAGTAATGCAGCGTGCTATGCGCACCATGGTGAACAGTAGGTGTGTCCAAATTGCATTAACAGTGTGAGGGGCTTATATAGTGGCATGGTTAAACAAAAACATTTTTGTATTCATAAAATATTCTTAGATAAAAAAAAAGTGTCACTGTAAATATATGAACTTAACCTATCTTAACCACTACAATACAGGGCACTTTCGCCCCCTTCCTTCCCAGCCCATTTTTCAGCTTTCAGCGCTCTCGCGCTTTCAGTGACAATTGCGCGGTCATGCTACACTGTACCCAAATGAAATTTTTATCATTTTGTTTGCACAAATAGAGCTTTATTTTGGTGGTATTTTTTCACGACTCCGTTTTTTATTTATTGCGATATAAGCGCAAAAAAGCGGAAATTTGGAAAAAAAAAACAATATTTTCTTTTTTCTATTTTAAAAGAAATCCAATAAAATCGAATTTTGTCATAAACTTAAGCCAAAATGTATTCTGCTACATGTTTTTGGTAAAAAAAATTCCGTTAAGTGTATAATAATTGGTTTGTGTGATCACGGACATATGTACGCAAATGATCATGTACATATGTGTGCAGGTGATCACGTACACGCGCGCGATCCCCCTCCTTCTGAGAGGACGTTCCTGAACGTCCTCTCAGAAGTAGAGAACTCCCACCCGGCCGTATATGTACATTGGCCAGGTGGGAAGTGGTTAAAAGTGGACAGTGTCAGTCTGCACGACAGTGGATGTTAGAAGTAGATGAGTGGACACGATCGAAAACCTGGACTGTCCGGGTGAATCGCCAACAGGTGGCAACCCAAACTACTGCTCGCTTAACCCATTCCATTTAATCGAATGTAATGAAGTGATATTTCACCTCCTGCCTGCCTGTCAAATGCCTTCTGAAAAGCAATCCAAATGCAGATTTCTTTTCAGAGGGCCCTACATGTATAAATGAACCCTATGTCTGTTCAGCCATTCCAGTATTTTCTGTCAATTCAGGAACAGGACTATTAATGTTTACTTTGGGGCATTGCTGAGTAACCACATGGTCTGCACCAATTACAAAAAAAAAAAAAAAACTTAGCTGGGGTAAGGAACAGGACTATTTAGGGCCCTTTAACACTACAGGGCAGCAAAATCTGCAAGCAGCAAGATTCTTCTGTGTTTCAGATGTGTTTCTGGTGCGTTTTTGGGTTGCCTGTACCTGTGAAAAATGGACACATGACTCAAAAACGTACCAAAAAATTGAATGGAAAGCTGCATTTTTGGTGTGGTTTTTCAACACCGCACCAAATACGCAGCATGCAGGACTTTTCAAAACGCACTGCACCCACAGCGCAGTGGTGTAAATCATCCCCATTGCAAAGTAAAAACGCATCAGTGTGAAAGGGGCCTTAAGCTACTTTCACAGTGGCGATTAGAACTGGTGCGAATTGTAACAGTTCCTGATGTAGCTCTCAGCAGCTAGGTGTGGCTGCTGGCCCCCTTCACTATAGTGAAAGAGAAGGGATCTCACCGCTCCAGGAGCGCACATGCAGGCTGTAAACTGTCTCTTCAGATGGGAAGCCACAGGTGCTGGCTATTACCACTAGCAACAGACAAAAAACAAGCTTTGGACTGCCGCACTCTTCAGAAGACCGCTTTCTTTTATTGGAAAATCACATCACAGCTCAACACACACAGCGAACAAGGAAAAATTGCTGATGTTTCGCACTAGCTGTAGTGCTTATTCATATGAATAAGCACTACAGTTAGTGCGAAACGTCAGCAATTTTTCCTTGTTCGCTGTGTGTGTTGAGCTGTGATGTGATTTTCCAATAAAAGAAAGCGCTCTTCTGAAGAGTGCGGCAGTCCAGAGCTTGTTTTTTGTCCCCTTCACTATAGTGACATTTTGCCAGTCCGGCATCCAGCAGCAATCAGTACAGGTAATCATTGGCCATTCAGAGAGGAACGAATTGCTGCGGCCCCTGGTGAAATGTCATTAAAGTGAAGGAGGCCTGCTGCCGCACCTACTCGCCAACAGCTGCCACAGGAATCTCTAATACCGGCTGCTACTGTTCACACCAGCCCTAATCGCCAAGGTGAATGTAGCCATCAGCTGTTAGTGATTTGCCTTCCTTGAACAGTTTAATTGCTAATTTACAGCACATTACTGGAAGTGGACTTTAAGAAAATTAGGGCACGGAGGAAGAGAAGCTGGAGTTGGGCTTTAGGCAGTGGCGGCTGGTGCTCAAAATTTTGGGGGGGGGGGGCACAAACAAACTGAAATAAAAACCCCATCAATTGTAGCCACGTGCCCATCAGTTGCTGCCAGTGTGCCCCCTGCCCGGCACTTACCAGTCTTAGGTCACGGTGATGGCCTCCACGCTTCCTCCAAGTCCTCGATGTCTTCTCCTGTCCTCTGCTGATAGGCATCCAATCACAGCGCCTGTCGCTTCAGACAATCAGGTGACGGGTAACCAGACCCGAGCATCCTGATTGGTTGAGAGGTGGGTCAGTGTTAGTAAAGCGATTTATTCGCTTCCCTAACACAACACTGTGTAAACAGTGAACACACAGTGTTGCTCCCGCTGTTTACCAATTTGGAAGCCTATTAGAGCCTATGGCTCTAATCGGGTGCTTCCAAAAACACCCCTACCACTGGAATTCAGATGCCCGACAAGGAGCTGGACACCTGAATAGGGGGCGGCAGCAACCATAGATAGATTCATGCAATGCATGAATCTATCTATTGGTAATAGAGGGGTGCAGGAGAGAGGGGGCGGCGCTCCTGCGCCCTTCATGGATGTACTGCCACTGGCTTTAGATTTGGTTCACACTGGAGCCGGCAGAGGATCGCAGAGGAATGCTGTGCTCCCTGTTCTCCATTTCAGGAACAAATCGGGAATGAATCTATGCCTGAATTCAGCCCCGAAGCAGAGCCAAAGATGCACAGTGCACTCCTCGGCCACCCTGAAGAGATGTGAACCAGTTTCATAGAGAGCCAGTCACATTCTCCTGCTATGCGAATTGGATGTGGGGAAACCCTCATTCAATTTGCATGGGTATGACCCCAGCCTAAAGTGAACTGGACATTCCCTAAGACCCCTTTCACACCAGGGCGTTTTGCAGGCGCTATAGCGTTAGAAATAGCGCCTGCAATCCGCCCTAAAGAAGCTGCACCATTGTGTGTAGTGTGAAAGCCCCGAGGGCTTTCACACTACAGCAGTGCGCTGACAGGACGTCAGAAAAAAGTCCTGCCAGCAGCTTCTTTGGAGCGGTGAAGGAGCGGTGTGTTTACCGCTCCTCCACCGCTGCTCCCCATTGAAATCAATGGAGCAGCGCTGTAATACTGTTGGCAAAACGCCGCTATTGCGGCGTATTGCCGGAAGTTTTAACCCTTTTGCGGCCACTAGCCGCGGGGGGGTAAAAGCACCCCGCTAGCGCCCGAAATGCGCAGCAAATCCGCCGCAAATCCGGCGGTAAAAATTGCGGCGTTTTACTGCCGACGCAATGGGCGGTGTGGTGTGAAAGGGGGTCTAAAACTTTCTAAGGTAACAAAAGATGCTGAAGTTGTTCAGGCACCATAGCAGGACTAGTTAAAGCTTATCAGGGAGCAGCGGAGTAATCCTTAATTCAGTGGTTCTGACAAATAAATCAGAATCCTGACAATCCGCTGGGGCATGTAAAAAAAAAAAAAAAAAAAAAAAAGCAGAAGGTGGAGGTCAGTAGTATGGCAGAGGTAATATGTAATACAGAGTAACCATCAGTGGCCACACACAGTCACAGGCAGCCCCTGTGCACATCAGTCTTGTCCATCCTGTGCCCCCCCCCCCCCAGGTTCACATCCTCACAGATGCAGACAGGCAGCCCCTGAGTTCAGTTTTTATCCACCATGCACCCTCACATTCTCCTCTTCCTCTTCCCAGCAGAGATAAGCAAGGCAAAGACCCCCCCCCCCCCCATTAACTCCTCATCTCCTAATCTAACAACCAGGTTACAAGAGTGATCAGGCTGGGGAAAGAACAGAAGTAGTTAATCCTTATCTTGCAGCATTCTTTCTGTCCCGCTCCAGACCTCCACTTCTCTATCAATCCCCCGGACTTGGAATTGCTGGGAACCGCAGCACAGGGTTTACTTCACCTGTGCCCGAAAATCATCAAATAGTCCCGTCGGAGTAATCCTTGTACTGCGGCCCCCGGCAATTACATGCATTGGCGGATTGATATACACAAGGGGGCCGGGACTATAGTTTAATTGTCGGGAGCAGCTGTACAAGTTTTAGTGCTCTGCTGACTGATTTAACTAGTTCTGTTCCTTCCTCAGCCCCCAGCTGCTGCCCCAATAAGCACTAGCTACGTTCCTTCTCCTGACCCCCAGCTTCGGCAGTCTGATCTGAATGAATCATGTGTCCGGGATCCAGGGAGACTGAAAACCGGACACATGATTCAAAACCCGTACTGTCCGGGTGAATCCCGGACAGGTGGCAACCCTAGGTGTGATCCCCTCATAATAAGAACCCCCAGGAGGAAGTCAGCACAGCACAGGGATGCTGTGATCCCCTCATAATAAGCAGGCCCAGGAGAAAATCAGCACAGCACAGGGATGGTGTGATCCCCTCATAATAAGAACCCCCAGGAGGAAGTCAGCACAGCACAGGGATGGTGTGATCCCCTCATAATAAGCAGGCCCAGGAGAAAATCAGCACAGCACAGGGATGGTGTGATCCCCTCATAATAAGAACCCCCAGTAGGAAGTCAGCACAGCACAGGGATGGTGTGATCCCCTCATAATAAGCAGGCCCAGGAGAAAATCAGCACAGCACAGGGATGGTGTGATCCCCTCATAATAAGAACCCCCAGGAGGAAGTCAGCACAGCACAGGGATGGTGTGATCCCCTCATAATAAGAACCCCCAGGAGGAAGTCAGCACAGCACAGGGATGGTGTGATCCCCTCATAATAAGCAGGCCCAGGAGAAAATCAGCACAGCACAGGGATGGTGTGATCCCCTCATAATAAGAACCCCCAGGAGGAAGTCAGCACAGCACAGGGATGGTGTGATCCCCTCATAATAAGCAGGCCCAGGAGAAAATCAGCACAGCACAGGGATGGTGTGATCCCCTCATAATAAGAACCCCCAGGAGGAAGTCAGCACAGCACAGGGATGGTGTGATCCCCTCATAATAAGCAGGCCCAGGAGAAAATCAGCATAGCACAGGGATGGTGGGAGCCCGTCATAATATGCACAGCAGAGGTAGAGCCCCAGGAGGAAGTCAGCACAGCACAGGGATGGTGTGATCCCCTCATAATAAGCAGGCTCAGGAGAAAATCAGCACAGCACAGAGATGGTGTGATCCCCTCATAATAAGAACCCCCAGGAGGAAGTCAGCACAGCACAGGGATGGTGTGATCCCCTCATAATAAGCAGGCCCAGGAGAAAATCAGCACAGCACAGAGATGGTGTGATCCCCTCATAATAAGAACCCCCAGGAGGAAGTCAGCACAGCGCAGGGATGGTGTGATCCCCTCATAATAAGAACCCCCAGGAGGAAGTCAGCACAGCACAGGGATGGTGTGATCCCCTCATAATAAGCAGGCCCAGGAGAAAATCAGCACAGCACAGGGATGGTGTGATCCCCTCATAATAAGAACCCCCAGGAGGAAGTCAGCACAGCACAGTGATGGTGTGATCCCCTCATAATAAGCAGGCCCAGGAGAAAATCAGCACAGCACAGGGATGGTGTGATCCTCTCATAATACGCAGGCCCAGGAGAAAATCAGCACAGCACAGGGATGGTGTGATTCCCTCATAATAAGAACCCCCAGGAGGAAGACAGCACAGCACAGGGATGGTGTGATCCCCTCATAATAAGCAGGCCCAGGAGAAAATCAGCATAGCACAGGGATGGTGTGATCCCCTCATAATAATAACCCCCAGGAGGAAGTCAGCACAGCACAGGGATGGTGTGATCCCCTCATAAGCAGCCCCAGTAGAAATATGACACCGCTCAACCTCTTCAAAGAGGAGGGTAGGGGCATATAGTACGGTGTGCTTTTTTGGGACAAGGAAGTGAGCCAAATGAAGAAAGAAGGTCTGTGTGCTTGATTAAAAAAATTGTTTATAGACATATACATGGTCTACTTGTCACATGTGTTGAATTCCTCCGAGATCCATGCCTCATTCATTTTTAGAAATGTGAGGTAGTTAACACTGTCGTGAGCTAGGCGAGTACGCTTATCGGTCACGATCCCCCCTGCTGCGCTGAACGTCCTTTCGGACAGGACACTGGATGAGGGGCAAGCCAACAGTTCCATTGCAAATTGGGCAAGCTCTGGCCAGAGGTCAAGCCTGCCCACCCAGTAGTCCAGGGGTTCATCACTCCTCAGAGCGTCCACATCGGCCGTTAACCCAATGTAGTCGGACACCTGATGGTCTAGGCGTTCCCAGATGCTGGATCCGGATGACACCTGTCGATGGGTCGGCTGAAAGAATGACCTCATATCCGAAGTCACCAACACATCTTCAAACCGGCCTCTTCTTGCAGGCGCTGTTGGATTGGTACCCGCAACTCCTTCTCTGGGAGTGGGAATTGCTCCTCTGCCAGCGCACGCAAAAGCAGAATGCAGCATTTCTCGAAGCAAGGCCTGGAAGTGCTCCATTCTGACAGCCCTCTGTGACGGCGGTAACATTTCCGCCATTTTGTGTTTGTACCGGGGGTCTAAGTACGTTGCCACCCAGTACTGGTCCTTGACCCTTATGCTTTTTATACGGGGGTCCCTATTAAAACACTGGAGCATGAAGGCCCCCATTTGCACTAAAGTGGAAGCGGTGTGGTGGCCTGGCTCCTGCTCATCATCCAGGATAATGTCGTCCTCTTCATTCCCCTCTTCCCATCCACGCACAACAGGGATCCCAGAAAGGTTTAAAGCATGCTCTTCTTGCTCCTCCTCATCCGCCCCGGCACCATCCTCCTCTGACTCCTCTTCAGACTCCTGTTGTTCACTTGTCTCAGATAGAGTAGCCCCCCCTGGGAATTCATCCAGCATTGCGACTTCCTCATCTTCCCGCTCCTGCTCCTCCACAGCTTGATCAATGACACGACGCAATGCACGCTCCATAAAGAAGGCATAAGGTACCATGTCACTGATGGCGCCATGGCTGCGACTGACCAGTTTGGTGATCTCCTCAAATAGCCGCAGAAGTCTGCATGTGTCGCGCATGAGCAGCCACTGGCGCGGTGAAAAAAACCCCAGCTCCCCAGAACCGTTTCTGCCGCAGAGTTCATACAGGTAGACATTAACTGCACGTTTCTGCTGGAGCAGCCTATCAAGCATATAGAAGGTTGAGTTCCATCGTGTCGGGCAATCGCAAATAAGACGTCTGACCGGCAGATTGTGTCGCCGCTGAATGTCAGCAAGGCGAGCCATGGCCGTGTAAGATCTTCTGAAATGGGCCGAGATTTTCCTTGCCTGCCGCAAGATGTCCTGGACCCCAGGGTATTTGACAACGAATCGCTGCACGACCAAGTTTAAGACGTGTGCCATGCATGGCACGTGCGTGATTTTGCCCTGTTTCAATGCGCTAAGCAGATTGGCACCGTTGTCACACACCACTTTACCAACTGTCAAATTGAGCGGTGTTAGCCACTGATCTGCCTGTGAACGCAAAGCTGAAAGGAGTGCCGTGCCAGTGTGGCTCTTGGCTTCCAGGCACAACAGACGCAGCATGGCATGGCAACGTCTCACCTGGCATGTGGAATAGGTTCTGGGGAGCTTGGTCGGTGCAGCGGAAGAGACACTAGCAGCGGAAAAGGAGGAGGCAGCTGAGGAGGAGAGGGAGGAGGATGGAGTAGGAGGAGGAGGAGAAGAAGATCAGGCCTGCATGCAATCCATGGCGGTAAAACCAAATCTACACGGGTGCCACGGGTTACATGCTTGACGGCCGTCAGAAGGTTCACCCAGTGGGCAGTAAAAGTGATATACCTTCCCTGCCCGTGTTTGCTAGACCATGTATCTGTGGTCAGATGTATCTTGGCACCGACACTGTGTGCCAGAGATACATTCACTTGCCGCTGAACATGGCCATATAGCTCTGGGATGCCCTTCTCTGAGAAATACTTCCTTCCTGGGACCTTCCATTGTGGTGTTCCAATGGCCACAAATTTGCAAAAGGCCTCCGAGTCCACCAGTTTATATGGCAGTAGTTGGCGGGCTATGAGTTCTGACAAGCCAGCCGTCAACCGTTGGGCAAGAGGGTTATCCGGCGTCATCATTTTTTGACGCTCGAACATTAGGCCCACGGAAGCCTGCCTTTTTGCAGAAAAACGTGAGCTTGGCGTGATGGAAGGTGGAGTGGAGGACAATTGTGAGGAGAAGGAGAAGTAGAAGACGAGGCTGGACGGTGAGAGCCTGGAGTGTGGCTTTGTGTGTTCCGTTGCTCCCACTGGGCTCGGTGATGGCTGCTTATGTGCCTTCTTAAGGCGGTCGTCCCTAGGTGAGTGTTGAGGTTACCCCGACTTATGCGTTGACTGCAAAGGCTGCAGATGGCAACGCTATTGTCAGCAGCGGACACGTTAAAAAAAGCCCACACTGCGGAGCCCTGTGCCGGTGTCCTGGGAGTTCCAGATGTGACCGTACATGGTCGATGACTCGCTCCTGATACATTAGCAGTCTGCTTTGTCCCTCCAGTGCAATCTAAGTTGTGCCTGCTTCTCCTCCCTATCTGCTGGTCCATATCTCCCTCTGAACTCCCCTCCTCTTCCTCTCTTGTGGGCACCCACGTGACATCACTAGACACGTCATCATCAACGTCACCTTCCCCACCGCTATAAGTAGAGATCTTGGAGTAGGCAGCAGCAACACCGGGGACCAACCTCCTCCTTGGGCTGATCTGGGTACTGTCGTCAGACTGCTGAGTGACGGTTGTTGCTTCCTCCTCTTCCTGATCCAATACCAAGAGTGGCTGCGCATCAGAAATGTCCTCTTGATATGGATCGGAAAATAATTCCTGTGACTCAAGCGGAAGGTATGTGGTGGTGGTGGTGGTGTTGTTGGTGGTAGTGTCTTTGGGGGTGCACATAGCAGAGAGTGAAGAAGAGGGTGCAGATCAAGAGGATGAGGAGGGTGCAGAAGAGTAAGGCTGAGTGAGCCACTCAACCAAGTCTGGTGCGTCCTTTAAAGTAATTGAACGCACCTTCTGCAACTTCCCACTTTGGCTCAAGGCTGGTGCTCCTGCCCTACCCCTACAACCCCTGCGGAAGGCCCTGCCTCTTCCTCTGCCTGTCATTTTTTAAATCACCCTGTGACAAAACTCTTAGTCCCTCTACCAATGAGGGACTGCTGCAGTATAGGGCAGCGGTCAGCAGTGGTGCACCTCATCCCTATGTATTGTGGACCGATACCGGTCCTTACAGAACAGCAGACTGTACCTCACTCAACCCTATGTACTGCAGCACCCTGGACCTTACCAGTCATTATAAGGACCTTTGTGGACCAAGTAGGTTGTGTGTGACTGATTAGCAGACTGTACGTCAGTCCCTATACTGCTGAAGGACTGCTGCAGTATAGGGCAGCGGTCAGCAGTGGTGCACCTCAACCCTATCTATTGTGGACCGATACCGGTCCTTACAGAACAGCAGACTGTACGTCACTCAACCCTATGTACTGTAGCACCATACACCAAGTTACCAGTCTTTATAAGGACCTTTGTGGACCAAGTAGGTTGTGTGTGACTGATTAGCAGACTGTACGTCAGTCCCTATACTGCTGAAGGACTGCTGCAGTATAGGGCAGCGGTCAGCAGTGGTGCACCTCAACCCTATCTATTGTGGACCGATACCGGTCCTTACAGAACACCAGACTGTACCTCACTCAACCCTATGTACTGTAGCACCCTGGACCTTACCAGTCCTTATAAGGACCTTTGTGGACCAAGTAGGTTGTGTGTGACTGATTAGCAGACTGTACGTCAGTCCCTATACTGCTGAAGGACTGCTGCAGTATAGGGCAGCGTTCAGCAGTGGTGCACTTCAACCCTATCTATTGTGGACCGATACCGGTCCTTACAGAACAGCAGACTGTACCTCACTCAACCCTATGTACTGTAGCACCCTACACCAAGTTACCAGTCTTTATAAGGACCTTTGTGGACCAAGTAGGTTGTGTGTGACTGATTAGTAGACTGTACGTCAGTCCCTATACTGCTGAAGGACTGCTGCAGTATAGGGCAGCGGTCAGAAGTGGTGCACCTCAACCCTATGTATTGTGGACCGATACTGGTCCTTACAGAACAGCAGACTGTACCTCACTCAACCCTATGTACTGTAGCACCCTGGACCTTACCAGTCCTTATAAGGACCTTTGTGGACCAAGTAGGTTGTGTGTGACTGATTAGCAGACTGTACGTCAGTCCCTATACTGCTGAAGGACTGCTGCAGTATAGGGCAGCGGTCAGCAGTGGTGCACCTCAACCCTATGTATTGTGGACCGATACCGGTCCTTACAGAACAGCAGACTGTACCTCACTCAACCCTATGTACTGTAGCACCCTGGACCTTACCAGTCCTTATAAGGACCTTTGTGGACCAAGTAGGTTGTGTGTGACTGATTAGCAGACTGTACGTCAGTCCCTATACTGCTGAAGGACTGCTGCAGTATAGGGCAGTGGTCAGAATTGGTGCACCTCAACCCTATGTATTGTGGACCGGTACCAGTCCTTATAGAACAGCAGACTGTACCTCACTCAACCCTATGTACTGTAGCACCCTAGACAGACCAAGTTACCAGTCCTGATAATGACCTTTGTGGAACAAGTAGGTTGTGAATGATTAGCAGACTGCAGCAGAAGGGCAGCAGTCAAGTATAATATTCTTTCTATATTTGGAAGAAAGAATATTATACGTGTACAAGCCTATTACCATACCACTGATACCAGTCCTGAAAAGAACCTTTGTGGAACTAATAGTAACAGCTACTGTTTAAACTGACCCTCACTGCCTGACACACTGCTTCCTGCCTGTCCCTCCCTATACAAACTGGCAAAACAGAGGAGACTGGAACAATAACTGGTTACTCGAATAGCACTTTTGTGGACCTGATAGTAACAGCTAATGATGATGATGATGACTAATCTGGCTGTCCCTAAAATAGCAGCAGACACAGCGCTCTGTCCCTTTATCTAAACTGACAAAACACACTCAGGCTGCTGCAACAATCAGTAGCACAGCAAACCTATATACACCTAACACCTATACCAGTCCTGAAAAGAACTTTTGTGTACCAAATAGCTAGCGTTTTATCTGTCCCTGCTCCAAACAGCAACCTTTCCCTATAGTGACAGAAGAAAGAATGTAAAATGGCCGCCGGATCGGGTGTATTTATAAGTTAGGGGGAATGTCCAAGTGTCCATGTGCTGTCATGTCTCAATTGGCTGTCCTGTACCCCATGATGGATGTGTCATCAGGTCAAAGTTCCTTTACACAGTAAAAACACGGAAGTCCGCCGGGCAAACGGCGCCAATAGTCCGCTGAAATGGCGGACCGCGAACAGCCGAAATTCGCCGCGAAACGACCGCCGGGCGAACTGTTCGCCCATCCCTACTGGAAATGGAGCAACTACAAAGAAGGGCAACAAAGCTAATAAAGGGTCTGGAGGATATTAGTTATGAGGAAAGGTTGTGAGCTCTGAACTTATTCTCTCCGGAGAAGAGACGCTTGAGAGGGGATATGATTTCATTATATAAATACCGGACTGGTGACCCCACAATATATAAATACCAGACTGGTGACCCCAAAATATATAAATACCGGACTGGTGACCCCACAATATACAAATACCGGACTGGTGACCCCACAATATATAAATACCGGACTGGCGACCCCACAATATATAAATACCGGACAGATGATCCCACGATATATAAATAACGGACTGATGACCCCACAATATATAAATACCGGACTGGTGATCCCACAATATATACATGCCTGACTGGTGACCCCACAATAGGGAAAAAACTTTTCTGCAAAAGGAAGTTTAACAAGACTCGTGGCCACTCATTAAAATTAGAAGAAAAGAGGTTTAACCATAAACTATGTAGAGGGTTCTTTACTGTAAGAGCGGCAAGGATGTGGAATTACCTTCCACAGGTGGTGGTCTCAGCTGAGGTTTCAAGAAACTATTAGATAATCACCTGAACAACCTCAACATACATGATATATATATACAATGTAATACTGACATATAATCACACACATAGGTTGGACTTGTGTCTTTTATCAACCTCTTCTACTATGTAACTATATGAGGAGAGATGAGGAGGAGATCCAGGAATCAGGATAAAGGTCAGGACAAGCAACAGACGAGCGCATCCAAGAGATGAAGCCGGGGTCACTACACAGAAAATCAATCCAAGGAAACAACAGGCAGGACGAGGAATAGCAAGAAGGAGCTCAGAGAATTTGCACAGATTTTAGTTTATTTAATATAGCAGAAAATATTATAAGATTAATGAAGTAGATGCAAAGTGGAATCAGTGGATCTGCAGTGAACAGCATCTTGAGCACAAAGCACTTTATGTTGTATATGAATTTGCACATGGATCAGTTTACTTCATTTATTGATAAACAACATAAGATCAGTGAAGTAGGTGTAAAGTGGAAGCAGTAGATCTGCAGAGAATATTATTTGAGCCCCTAGCACTTTATATATACATATTTTAGTGTATTTGTGATGATTTATGTGCACACACAATAGGACAGCGCTGTGACACATAATGCTCTTCTAGTTGATAAAGGGAACACTTAACTTTGTTACAGCAGCAGTCCGGTATAAGTTATTTCTGTAGGTATTTGAGTTGTTACACATAGCGCGGGTTTTATTCTATTTATATTGGTGACATAATTGCCCAAATCTGGGGATCAGGAGCCATTTCCACCCTTTACTCTCGGCTGGGGCTATTTGTATCCATATAACAGATGTTCTACGTGACTAAATCTTTCATCAATTTTACTGCAAAATCAAAGGGGCCAAAATGTCTCCCCCCTCTGAGCAGTAATATATTTCTATCCCCCTTGGTGGGAGTGGAGATGACCCATCTATAAGGATATACAGTACATACACACAGCACAAGGCCGTGTTAACACTACCAGATGTTTCTCAGGGCTTCAGTTCCTCTGATCTCCACAAGGTGGTGATCTCACCTCTACCCAGACAGGAAGTCTCTATGGAAGACAGGAAGTGATGTCAGGTACAGGCAGGAAGTTCCGGGTGAGAGGTGAGTCGGGAGGAAGTAGAGAGGAGACGTTGCTGGAAGAGGCAGCAGAGGAGGTAATAAGATCTTATTTTCTATTTACACCCAGTAACCCCCCGTCATGTCCGTCCTCTTCCTCCATAGTCACTGTGACGTCTTTTATCTCCAGCAGGTGATGATACACACATATATAGTGTGGAAATGTAGATGAATCCCTTCATGAGGATCAGTTGATGATGAATATGTCTTCCCTCCAAATCTGGCCATACATGGTTCAGTTTTATCGTTCATCCGGAGGGATGAGAGGAAAAAACAGAAGTGATTCCCCCATCCACACATTGGAGGGGGATGGGGGACTCCTCCCCGCTGCACTATTGTATTCTGACAATGGGGGGCGCTCCTCCGCTCTCAGAATACACAGATCAGTGATGAAGCTATTGGCTGCAGCCGCTGATGGAGTGACTTTTATCTGGCAGTGACCACACATGGATGGAAATGTGACCGATCCCTGCTGAACCAGCTGAATTTCCATGTCTCTATGGTCACCATAAGTGACTTCCTCCCCTCCCCCTCATCTCCTTCATTATGTAAGTCATGCTAAGATCATCTCCCATTGGCTGAGCAATATTCTCATTTGTCTCTGAGCTCCTTCTTGCTATTCCTCGTCCTGCCTGTTGTTTCCTTGGATTGATTTTCTGTGTAGTGACCCCAGCTTCATCTCTTGGATGCGCTCGTCTGTTGCTTGTCCTGACCTTTATCCTGATTCCTGATCTCCTCCTCATCTCTCCTCCATATCCTCCTACACAGCTTTTCTCCACACCTGCAGTGATCCTGGGGGGTGGAAACTTGGCACCAGCACTCAGCAAAATCCATCCCCACCATTAGGAGCTCTGGAGAAAATTGTCTGCTATTTACACTCCGTTCCTCCGCACGTCACCTGATCACATCAGAGCTTACTTTCACAGATTCCTGACAGATTTCTGTATGGTAAAGGTCAAAGTTCACTCTTCAGTTTAGGAGAGGAAGGACACACCCAGGAACAATGATTTGGTTTTTACAGGAGCCTCATATAGAGGACCCCTCAAATCTCCCCATCCAAATGTCCCTCCATCCAGAGTCTATATGTCCTATGACATCACACTGTCCTCACAGCTCCTTCCCCCCAATGTCCCTCCATCCAGAGTTTATATGTCCTATGACATCACACTGACCTCACAGCTCCTCCTCCCAATATCCCTCCATCCAGAGTCTATATGTTCTATGACATCACACCGACCTCACAGCTCCTCCTCCCAATGTCCCTCCATCCAGAGTCTATATGTCCTATGACATCACACTGACCTCACAGCTCCTCCTCCCAATGTTCCTCCATCCAGAGTCAACACATCTTATGACATCACACAGCTTTTATAATGACCCCACCGTAGTGCCTCAGAGCAAAATTATGCAAGAAGGCAGGAGATCCTATTCATTTTTTCGTCTCTAAAGTTCCAACACTAAACAAAATGAGACCAGAAACAAAGCACAGCCCACACAGAGAATGGAACTTATGATCCAGTGGACTGGGGACCATAGTGCTTACATAAATCCTGACCTTCATATTACCTCCTGATAGCCTCATCCCATTATTGTACAACCCACCCAGATAATTGTCTGTTATTATGTTATCCATCAACAGGGAAAACTTCATAGATGACGGCACCAATGAGGATGGAGGAGGACCGGAGTCACATGACTGAGAAGATACTAAACCTCACCCTGGAGATCATCTACCTGCTGACCGGAGAGGTGAGGAGGATTCTGGGAGGTCACATGACATCACTCTTATCTCTATTAATAAAACACAGACCTGACCGGAGAGGTGAGGAGGATTCTGGGAGGTCACATGACATCACTCTTATCTCTATTAATAAAACACAGACCTGACCGGAGAGGTGAGGAGGATTCTGGGAGGTCACATGACATCACTCTTATCTCTATTAATAAAACACAGACCTGACCGGAGAGGTGAGGAGGATTCTGGGAGGTCACATGACATCACTCTTATCTCTATTAATAAAACACAGACCTGAACGGAGAGGTGAGGAGGATTCTGGGAGGTCACATGACATCACTCTTATCTCTATTAATAAAACACAGACCTGACCGGAGAGGTGAGGAGGATTCTGGGATTCTAACATGATATTCCTATTGGTTCTCCAATACAGAGATTTCCTCTTGTGAAGTCAGGTGATCATATGACCATCACAGTGCCTCCATGTGACTCCCTAAAACCTGAGAGACACAACATGGAGAAGATTCTAGAAGTCACCAAGAAGATGATGGAGCTGCTGACAGGAGAGGTGAGGAGGATTCTGGGAATTGTGGGACATTATCCAGTAACAGACAAGGGATGTGTCTGGATGGTGACTGTATCATTGTGTGTGTCAGGTTCCTATAAGGTGTCAGGATGTCACTGTCTATTTCTCCATGGAGGAGTGGGAGTATTTAGAAGGACACAAGGATCTCTACAAGGACGTCATGATGGACAATCAGCCGCCCCTCACATCACCGGGTAAGAGGAGACTTTATTGTAAAGGAGAGAGCAGTACGGAGGCTCCACCTAGATCCCCCATCATCTGATAAACACATAGAAACAATGTATTCAGTCAGTGTGTGTGTTTCCTACAGATGGATCCAGTAATGGGAACCCACCAGAGAGATGTCCCCGTCCTCTGTATTCCCGGGATTCCACACAGGAAGGTCACACCATCCCCCACCATCATCAGGTAGATGAGGAACAATCACTGATAGTATCATTAGGATCTGTACATTATCTGCATTGTTACCATTGATGTCATTTTTATTATATATTCAGAGTGGAAACCTGAGAGATTCTAAAGTTGAGATTAATGAAGAGATAAAAGAGGAGGATGATGAGGATGGGGTGATGGAGGAGTCTCTAAAAGAACACAAAGATCTGTACCAGGACACCATGGTGGAGTCATCCAGCTACAGGAACCCACCAGAGAGATGTCCCCGTCCTCTGTATTCCCGGGATTCCACACAGGAAGATCACACCATCCCCCACTGTTACAAGGTTGGTGGGATGGAGCATCTAGAACATGGACTCCTAGAGACAATGTGTGGATTTTCTATGTGATGTCACAATAATAAATCTTCTATCTTACAGATGATATTCTCTCTCATTTTCTTGGTTTAGAGTGGAGATCCAATGGATATAGAATTTGAGGTGAAATCAGAAGAAGAAGAGAGGTATGTGAGGGATGATCAGCAGTCTATGGAGGAGGATGGAATAACGGGGACATTTATAGAGGCGAACACTCCTACAGAGATCAGCACAGGTGGGTCATTAACACTAAATACATTCCTCCACCCATACTGCTCACTGATTGGTCCAGAGTAGGGCGGGGGCTGGGTGATATCAGCCTGTAATCCCCTGGTCACTTTCCTGAGCTGTGTTCCCCGTCCTGTATTCCTGGATTTCTCTCCGATAATCTTCCTTCTCTGTGCTGCCGACACAATTTATGTATCTAGACTGGATTTATGGAGATTCTGGGGACCAGCCGGCAGCAAAATGTTCATTTTCCCCATAGATGTTACTAGATCTAGGCACCTGGGGTATGTGATTTGGGTCTTCTGCCCCATACCCGGGTATGAGGTGTGGGCGGGAAAGTTCAATCTGAGCAGTCAGCTGGAATCCAGTGAGGCTCCTGGGAGGCTGAGACCAACTACTGATAGTAATTTTTGGGATCGTTGATTAAGATGTGCTTATGTGAGTGCTGCTTTTCATTGCGGTGAGCTGATCTACTAAAGGGAGGAGTATTCTGATGTGATTGAGGATATATTTAAAACGCTCTAACCAAGGTTCCATCTGGTAAACGCACTCACTATAAGGTGACGGGCACTTGTGCGCATCTGAGTGTGTTCAACCACCGTGGTGTTTTCACATAGGACCGCAGCTGTTGATTATTTATGGACTCCTTTATGAACTCTTTAATGATGAATTCATATTAATTGTCATTCTTTATTTATAAGTTTTGAATATATCAACTATTTATATTCTTTATTTTATATTTTTCATTTTGGGGAGTTAACTTATAGATTATTTTTTGTTGGCGCAGCTTTTTGTATTTTCCTATGACAAGATCTCTGACAGAACAATCCCCCCAGGATTACTTGTTGTGTTGTCTGCTGGCTGTGCCGGGTGGAGGGATATGTCTGTATAGTCTCAGACCCAAGTCACTGAGTGCAGTCTCAGGAGATGGGAGGCAGCGGTGTGGGACCTCTGCAACTTGTCTCATGTAATCATTTCATCTTCCACTGATTACTGAATACCAATATTATGAGTCCTGACCCTTACACTGTATACTTTATATTCTACATTACATACTCCTGACCCCTGCACTATATACTCTATGTTGTACATTACATCATTCTGATACTATATAGTCCTATCTGTTGTATCTTATACAATATGTTGTACATTACATAGTCCTGACTTCTTTTACACTCATTTCCTACCAGCTGGACATTTTATATTGGATGATCTGATTGGAGCACAGACTTTTACATGTTGATAATAATGTGATAACATCCTCAGACTTTGGAACCTTAAACAGAAAGTGATAATGAGGGAGGAGTCAATAACCCAATGATGGGGGTCTTCAGGATCAGTCCAGTCTTCATCTTGGTTGTTCTCCCCCCATCCTCACTCTCTGACCTCTGGTGGGGCTCAGCCCCGCTGTTATTCATGACTAAATCATGGACTAAATAAGGAAGTGCAGGACTTCTTGTGTTGGGAAGATGGCAATGAGTGATAGAGGGGGAGGGGACACTCGTCCTATAATCCCCTCATCACTGTCACTCCTATAAAAGACAGTTCTCGTTGTTTCCTCCCTCTCTGACTAAGGTCCATGAATAAAGAAATGATCTGGTAGGAGATCAGAGGACCCATTTACTAGTTACCTTGAGGGGGGAATTGTAAGATCCTCAGAGACAAAGCTGCCTGATGTGGGCGGAGTCCTGGTTTAGGGGAACCAATCAGCTGATGTCTAGTAATAATCTTTGTATTTCTATTTTAGTAGATGGACGGAAGATGAGGAAAACCTCAGAGGATTGTCTCACTTTGTCTCCAGACTGTAAAGTAGAAGATGAGGACATCACACAGTATAGTCCAGGAGAAAACCCGACTACCTCAAATGTCCATCCGGCACCACACAGTGTAGATGGACCATCGTATTCCTCTTATCCTGAGGAACCTCAGACTGTGAGGGACGGGGCCATCCTTCCAACAGAGAAGAGCTTTTCCTGTACTGAGTGCGGAAAGTGTTTCCGTTTTAAATGTCGTCTTAATGTGCATATAAGATCTCACACAGGAGAGAAACCATATTCCTGTCCTGAGTGCGGGAAATGTTTTTTAATGAAGTCCAGTCTTTACACACATCAGAGATCTCACACAGGGGAGAAGCCGTATACCTGTCCTGAATGCGGGAAATGTTTTTTACAGAAGTCTTGTCTTAACAGACATCAGAGATCTCACATAGGGGAGAAGCAGTACTCCTGTCCTGAGTGTGGGAAATGTTTTTTACAGAAGTCTGATCTTTCCAAACATCAGAGATCTCACATGAGGGAGAAGCCGTATTCCTGTCCTGAGTGCGGAAAATGTTTTTCACAGAAGTCCAATCTTTACACACATCAGAGATCTCACACAGGGGAGAAGCAGTATTCCTGTCCTGAGTGTGGGAAATGTTTTTTAGAGAAGTCCCATCTTTACAGACATCAGAGATCTCACACAGGAGAAAAACCATATTCCTGTCCTGGGTGCGGGAAACGTTTTTCACAGACGTCCAATCTTTCCATACATCAGAGATCTCACACAACCCTCGAGGTGTATTAGTGCTTTTAGTGAGGGAAATGTCTTCTATATGAATGTTGCTGGACATCACAGCTCTCATATGGGGAAGAAGCACACCCTGATATACACCTCAGATATACTCCATGGCTGATCTTCATCATGGAAGAAACAGTTGATAAGGAGATCAGAGATCACCAAAGACATGGATGAAGTGTTGTAAAAATACAATGGATGGGCGGCTCATACAGGTCTGGTAATGTACTTTTATGTCATGGCTTTCTTCCGGGTCCGCACCCATGCATTCGCACACCCAGAAACCTCCACTGTCATTGGCTGTAGGACAAGTTTGTCAGCAGGTCCCAGCCAATGATTTTGCCCCGTACCCTGCTGATCACCTGCAGCCAATGACAAATCACTCCTGTGTTTTATTTTGTAAACACGGGGAGCTATCTTGTGATTTCTTCTCTTCCCGAGTCCTTTTCTGTTCAGGAAGAGAAGAGAACACCACACTGTGAGTATAATCACCACACTTTACACCCGCACACCTTAGATTGGCACATTTATCCCCATTGATTGCCCTCATTCACCCTTTGATCCCCCCTGTCACCCAACCAGTGCCATTAGTACAGCGTCAGTGTACAGTATTTTTCACCAATCGCTGTATTAGGGTCACTTGTTATATCAGATAGTGCCAGGGTCAGCTAGCATTAGATTGTCTGCACACTATCACACTCACGCTATAGGATTCTGATCACCAACATTACTAGAATAGTGTCTGTATGGATCAATATCCTGATCACCACCATTACTAGTGTAGTGTCTGTATGGATCAATATCCTGATCACCGCCATTACTAGTATAGTGTCTGTATGGATCAATATCCTGATCACCACCATTACTAGTATAGTGTCTTTATGGATCAATATCCTGATCACCACCATTACTAGTATAGTGTCTGGATGGATCAATATCCTGATCACCACCATTACTAGTATAGTGTCTGTATGGATCAATATCCTGATCACCACCATTACTAGTATAGTATCTGTATGGATCAATATCCTGATCATGAACAAAACTATATTAGTGTCTGTATGGATCAATATCCTGATCATGAACAGAACTATATTAGTGTCCCCCCTTAGTATAGTGTCCCTAATAACGCAGCGTTAGCAGATCAGCTCTTCTGCCCCCCAACAAGTGCAGTGTCAGTAGATCACCGGCTCCTCTGATACATTGCACACATAACCGCAGTATTAGCAGAATCAGGCCTGATCTCTTCTAGCACTAGCAGGTAAGTTTTATTTGTGTAGCACCCTGGAGTTTAGTCAGGGAGCTCCTCACAAATTTGCTTGCCAGGAGTAGTTATCCTGGTTGATTGTTAGAGATCTATTGATTTCTCCCTAAGTTTGGCCTTGTTGCACTTTTCTCTTCTACCATTAGGTGGCCGGGGACTTGGTGGTACTAGATATGAGAAAGACAACCCAAGGCCAGGTTATGGGTATATGGGGTGAACAACGGCAACATACAGGATATACAATGTAATACTGACATATAATCACACACATAAGTTGGACTTGATGGACTTGTGTCTTTTTTCAACCTCTTCTAATATGTAACTATGTAAGCTAGCTGCTGCCATAAAAATGGTATTTAGCGTCAAAGTACCGAGGTACGGGTACAGCAATTTCCGTGAAGTGGTTAAAGGGTAACTCCACTTGTGTGGCAAAAAAAGCAAATAAAGGAAAAATAATATAGCACATATAATTGTGACACTAATCATATTGTAATTGATTGTTATTAAAAATGACCTTTCCTTTTCAATCTGCAGCCAATGTAATGTTCTGAAAATACATTGCAATATGGCTACCTGGAGTTGTTCTGTACACAGAGTGTGTACTGACCACTCCCCAGAAACATCATTTCCTGCTTGTGTGATTGGCTCACCAATTTTCCCAGAAGTCTGCCCTAAGATACAAGTCAGATTTCAGGCATCCCCTGAAACAAAAATTTCATTTTTTGGAGAGATACTTTCAATAGGAACACATCTAAAGGGATGCAGGGCCAGCAGCTTTCCTCATCAGTGCCCTGCAGCTGCACAGCTGACAGTTAATTATGAAACCACTCCCATTAGACTCATTCAGAACAGAGGCTCAGACAAACACACAGGGATTTCTTCAGAATAACAAAAGGTAGGAATCCGCAACAAAGATTGTAATAATCCCTGCAATGTACACGATCACCCAGAGGGGAATGTTTTTTTCTCAACAAAAGTGGAGTTACACTTTAACCATTGTAATTTACTCCGCAGGAACACCAATCAGCTGCAGCACTGATCTGTTTATTCTGACAGCAGCAGGGTGTTGCTCTCAGAATATAAACATCCTTGCCTGCAGTGCTGCAGGAGGAAAAAAAATGTGTATGCCCAAGCATGAGGGACCTGTGCAGTCAGTGAGTGGATTGCTCTTTTGCTCCAGCATATATATTTTTTTCACCTTTTTGGTATATATTTCAGTTAAAAAAAAGTGTTTTTTATTGCGTAAATCTCATATCGTTATTGTGTTTTATTGTTTGCTTTAGAGCAGGGGTCTCAAACTCAAATTACCTGAGGGCCACAAGACAAGTTTTCATATCCCATGGGGGCTGCATGCAAACTTAAAAAACAACAGTACTGGTGTCAGCAGACGCATTATTAACCCCCATCACTGGTGTCAGCGGATTCATTATTAAACCCCAGCACTGGTGTTAGTGGACGCATTATTAACCCCCATCACTGGTGTCAGTGGATTCATTATTAACCCCCAGCACTGGTGTCAGTGGACGCATTATTAACCCCCATCACTGGTGTCAGTGGACGCATTATTAACCCCCATCACTGGTGTCAGTGGACGCATTGTTAAACCCCAGCACTGGTGTCAGCGTACGCATTATTAACCCCCATCACTGGTGTCAGTGGATTCATTATTAACCCCCAGCACTGGTGTCAGTGGACGCATTATTAACCCCCATCACTGGTGTCAGTGGACGCATTATTAACCCCCATCACTGGTGTCAGTGGACGCATTGTTAAACCCCAGCACTGGTGTCAGCGTACGCATTATTAACCCCCATCACTGGTGTCAGTGGACGCATTATTAACCCCCATCACTGGTGTCAGTGGACGCATTGTTAAACCCCAGCGCTGATGTGAGTGGATGCATTATTAAACCCTATCACTGGTGATAGCGGATGCATTATTAACCCCCAGCAGTGGTGTCAGTGGACGCATTAATAAACTCTAGCACTGGTGTTAGCAGATGCATTATTAAACTCCAGCACTGATGGTAGCGGATGCAGTATTATACCCCAGCACTGGTGTTAACAGATGTATTATTAAGCCCCAGCACTGGTGTTAGCAGACACATTATTAACCCCCCAGCACTGGTGTCATTGGACACATTATTAACCTCCAGCATCAAGCCGGAGTGTCCCACAAAGAGGGAGCCATGTGACGGGAGTCACTTTTGGGCACAGGGTGACCAAGAAAATAAAGAAACCTGTATCTGCCATATTAGAAATAGTGGCTGATTCATAATGCTGGGACAAATACTGTTAGGAGATGCTGATGTCAATTCCAGCCACCTGTCTCTGCCTGTGTCTGCTATAATGTAAATGAGTCTAGTGTGGCTTCACTTTCAGCCATTGTTGTCTGGGCTAATTAACCCTGCAATTGTATGAAGGAGTTCTGTATTGAGATGTATGATAATGTGTATTGTATAGTTGGTGAGCTAGGAGACGTGAAGTCTGTCCTAAAGGTCATGTCTCTGAGTCACCTAGGCTGTCTAAAGGATTAGATAATTAGCTCATGTTAATTAGGTTTCTGGTCAGAGGCTGTACTTTCATCCTGCTGTATATATTTGTGTGAGATCTCAAAATAAAAATTCATTCCTGTTTGAACCTCAATACAGAGCCTCGTCTTGTACTTGGGGGAGAATTATTGGTATGGTTTCTTGTTCAGCTGATTGAAGTGTTCGGTAGCTGCCTTTTGGTTCCGAAATGGAATGTCCTAAATGGCTTTAACCCCTTTCATACTCGGGGTGTCGTTACAGAATAATTTAAAATGTTTTCTTAAAAGGCAATGGAAATGTTCAAAGGAATCCCATAACCATTCCATAAAAGCATTCCCAGCATTAAACTTATATCCACACCTGTACAAAACCCTCCACATACCTGTATATAGATATACGTGTGTGTTCAACCAATACTAAAAATACTAAAAACCATTAAAACATATATAGACATGTACGTATATAAAAATACAAATACAAGCATATACATGCATGTATGCAGCAATACTGAAATTAATAAATACAAATGTACATAGTAAACATAATTGTAATATCCGTATCCAATTAGCAATAAATATACGGTCATTATATTCCATTGTTTCATGGAGA
Organism: Lithobates pipiens; assembly: GCA_037367395.1. Lineage (NCBI taxonomy): Eukaryota > Metazoa > Chordata > Amphibia > Anura > Ranidae > Lithobates > Lithobates pipiens. The sequence goes on from JAZDVW010001294.1 coordinate 114,626, forward strand.
GCCCACTTTAGTCTAATACATTTCATAAAAACAAAGCATGTTAGTTAAAAAAAAATAGTGTTACAAAAAGATTCATTATTCTAAAATTCTATTACAGACCTTTAACCGCACTATCGAACTACCGTATACTGTATAAACCTACCATCTACACATTACTCCTATCCTTATCTGCAGCAAAAAGACCCATTGTGTTTATCATCTAGTTCCAAAATACAATGCGCCCTTCTATCCCCATGGCAACATAGCTCAATGCCATGGGTATGACCAGACTAGGTGTTTTGGCCGAGCCCCTATTGATAATATCTATATCACAGAAAGAGGAGGCCACACGCCCAAACCAGATTAGCGATAAAAGTAAGAGTAAAGGATCACCATAGCTAAAACACATGTACTAGAGACCTCTGTGGGTTAAATTTCCTCATTCTGGCCATGCGGGGCGAAAGTCCTCAAAGTAAAAATCCAAAATGCCTCTCTTGTGCATAATATCTGATACTTTTTACCACTATCTAAGTCATTTGATATGGCCTCTATTCCAAACACTTTGAGGCTGTCTGTATTACTATTATGGACCCCCTTGAAATGTCTTGGTACCAAATATTTTTCTTTTTCTGTTGAAATATTACTTCTGTGCTCATTCACCCTTGTCCTCATTGGCCGTGAAGTCTGACCAACATGTGTGAGGCAACAGGGGCACATGAGGCCAGGGGCGGATCCAGGGGGGGGCAACGGGTCAATTGCCCCCTCCGAGAATACCGCCAGCTAATGACAGCACGGCCGGTTCCGCGGGTCCAATCGCGGCCGGTTCCGCGGGTACCCGCGGGCCGGTTCCGTGGGTCCAATCGCGGCCGGTTCCGCGGGTACCCGCGGCCGGTTCCGCGGGTCCAATCGCGGCCGGTTCCGCGGGTACCCGCGGCCGGTTCCGCGGGTCCAATCGCGGTCGGTTCCGCGGGTACCCGCGGCCGGTTCCGCGGGTCCAATCGCGGTCGGTTCCGCGGGTACCCGCGGCCGGTTCCGCGGGTCCAATCGCGGTCGGTTCCGCGGGTACCCGCGCTGAGTGGACGGGTGAGGGGGGGGCAGCTGGGCGGCTTAGGAGGGCTGCTGGCCAATCAGGAAGCCAGCAGGCAGGGGAGCAGGGAGATGACATCATCTCTCACTGCCCTGCATCCCTCCAGTTCCACCCTCACTGTGTAGGAAGCTGTGTGCAGCAGAGAGATTGCATCATCTCTCTGCTGCCTATCTTCACTCTGGACTCAACAAAAGACCACCAGTAGGTGACAATCCGCAGTGTGTGGCAGGCTACGTGGCAAGTGGCAATCCACAATGTGTGGCAGACTACGTGGCAAGTGGCAATCCGCAATGTGTGGCAGGTGACGTGGCAAGTGGCAATCCGCAATGTGTGGCAGGTGACGTGGCAAGTGGCAATCCCCAATGTGTGGCAGGTGACGTGGCAAGTGGCAATCCACAATGTGTGGCAGACTACGTGGCAAGTGGCAATCCGCAATGTGTGGCAGGTGACGTGGCAAGTGGCAATCCGCAATGTGTGGCAGGTGACGTGGCAAGTGGCAATCCGCAATGTGTGGCAGGTGACGTGGCAAGTGGCAATCCGCAATGTGTGGCAGGTGACGTGGCAAGTGACAATCCGCAATGTGTGGCAGGTGACGTGGCAAGTGGCAATCCGCAATGTGTGGCAGGTGACGTGGCAAGTGACAATCCGCAATGTGTGGCAGGTGACGTGGCAAGTGGCAATCCGCAATGTGTGGCAGGTGACGTGGCAAGTGACAATCCGCAATGTGTGGCAGGTGACGTGGCAAGTGACAATCCGCAATGTGTGGCAGGTGACGTGGCAATCCGCAATGTGTGGCAGGTGACGTGGCAATCCGCAATGTGTGGCAGGTGACGTGGCAAGTGACAATCCGCAATGTGTGGCAGGTGACGTGGCAAGTGACAATCCGCAATGTGTGGCAGGCTACGTGGCAAGTGGCAATCCACAATGTGTGGCAGGCAACGTGGCAAGTGACAATCCGCAATGTGTGGCAGGTGACGTGGCAAGTGGCAATCCGCAATGTGTGGCAGGCAACGTGGCAAGTGACAATCCGCAATGTGTGGCAGGTGACGTGGCAAGTGACAATCCGCAATGTGTGGCAGGTGACGTGGCAAGTGACAATCCGCAATGTGTGGCAGGTGACGTGGCAAGTGGCAATCCGCAATGTGGGTCACGCAACGTGGCAAGTGACAATCCGCAATGTGTGGCAGGTGACGTGGCAAGTGACAATCCCCAATGTGTGGCAGGTGACGTGGCAAGTGGCAATCCGCAATGTGGGTCAGGCAACGTGGCAAGTGACAATCCGCAATGTGTGGCAGGTGACGTGGCAAGTGGCAATCCGCAATGTGTGGCAGGCTACGTGGCAATCCGCATCTGGTGGCAGGCGACGTGGCAAGTGACAATCCGCAATGTGTGGCAGGTGACGTGGCAAGTCACAATCCGCAATGTGTGGCAGGCTACGTGGCAAGTGACAATCCGCAATGTGTGGCAGGTGACGTGGCAAGTAACAATCCGCATTTGGTGACAAGTGACAATCCGCATTTGGTGGCAGGCGACATGGCAAGTGACATCCTCAGGGCTCCCACTGATTCTGCAATATGGTGAGTTGAACCATTTAATTTTATATTACAATGTATTAATAGAAATAATGCGCTTCAATCATCCTGACACCATAACAACCATGGTGCCGTAATGATTGAAGCGCAAATACCAGCCATTTCCCATATAAATTGCCCCCCAAAAAACATATTTTATAGCAGTGCCCCTCCCGAGATTAGACTCTGGATCCGCCCCTGGTCCAATCGCGGCCGGTTCCGCGGGTACCCGCGGCCGGTTCCGCGGGTCCAATCGCGGTCGGTTCCGCGGGTACCCGCGGCCGGTTCCGCGGGTCCAATCGCGGTCGGTTCCGCGGGTACCCGCGGCCGGTTCCGCGGGTCCAATCGCGGTCGGTTCCGCGGGTACCCGCGCTGAGTGGACGGGTGAGGGGGGGGCAGCTGGGCGGCTTAGGAGGGCTGCTGGCCAATCAGGAAGCCAGCAGGCAGGGGAGCAGGGAGATGACATCATCTCTCACTGCCCTGCATCCCTCCAGTTCCACCCTCACTGTGTAGGAAGCTGTGTGCAGCAGAGAGATTGCATCATCTCTCTGCTGCCTATCTTCACTCTGGACTCAACAAAAGACCACCAGTAGGTGACAATCCGCAGTGTGTGGCAGGCTACGTGGCAAGTGGCAATCCACAATGTGTGGCAGACAACGTGGCAAGTGGCAATCCGCAATGTGTGGCAGGTGACGTGGCAAGTGGCAATCCGCAATGTGTGGCAGGTGACGTGGCAAGTGGCAATCCGCAATGTGTGGCAGGTGACGTGGCAAGTGACAATCCGCAATGTGTGGCAGGTGACGTGGCAAGTGGCAATCCGCAATGTGTGGCAGGTGACGTGGAAAGTGACAATCCGCAATGTGTGGCAGGTGACGTGGCAAGTGGCAATCCGCAATGTGTGGCAGGTGACGTGGCAAGTGACAATCCGCAATGTGTGGCAGGTGACGTGGCAAGTGACAATCCGCAATGTGTGGCAGGTGACGTGGCAATCCGCAATGTGTGGCAGGTGACGTGGCAATCCGCAATGTGTGGCAGGTGACGTGGCAAGTGACAATCCGCAATGTGTGGCAGGTGACGTGGCAAGTGACAATCCGCAATGTGTGGCAGGCTACGTGGCAAGTGGCAATCCGCAATGTGTGGCAGGCAACGTGGCAAGTGACAATCCGCAATGTGTGGCAGGTGACGTGGCAATCCGCAATGTGTGGCAGGCAACGTGGCAAGTGACAATCCGCAATGTGTGGCAGGTGACGTGGCAAGTGACAATCCGCAATGTGTGGCAGGTGACGTGGCAAGTGACAATCCGCAATGTGTGGCAGGTGACGTGGCAAGTGGCAATCCGCAATGTGGGTCAGGCAACGTGGCAAGTGACAATCCGCAATGTGTGGCAGGTGACGTGGCAAGTGACAATCCCCAATGTGTGGCAGGTGACGTGGTAAGTGGCAATCCGCAATGTGGGTCAGGCAACGTGGCAAGTGACAATCCGCAATGTGTGGCAGGTGACGTGGCAAGTGGCAATCCGCAATGTGTGGCAGGCTACGTGGCAATCCGCATCTGGTGGCAGGCGACGTGGCAAGTGACAATCCGCAATGTGTGGCAGGTGACGTGGCAAGTCACAATCCGCAATGTGTGGCAGGCTACGTGGCAAGTGACAATCCGCAATGTGTGGGAGGTGACGTGGCAAGTAACAATCCGCATTTGGTGACAAGTGACAATCCGCATTTGGTGGCAGGCGACATGGCAAGTGACATCCTCAGGGCTCCCACTGATTCTGCAATATGGTGAGTTGAACCATTTAATTTTATATTACAATGTATTAATAGAAATAATGCGCTTCAATCATCCTGACACCATAACAACCATGGTGCCGTAATGATTGAAGCGCAAATACCAGCCATTTCCCATATAAATTGCCCCCCAAAAAACATATTTTATAGCAGTGCCCCTCCCGAGATTAGACTCTGGATCCGCCCCTGCATGAGGCCATATATGACATATGGGGTGCCACAGTTGATGAACTGCTTGATCTTATAGCCCTTGCCATCAACTCTGACTACATTCCCTTTTCCTGTGGCACATATGTGCACAATTGCCACAATTACTACTCCCACACATATAACTGTCTTTTTCATCAAAGATGGTGGTCCAAGGATTGTTGAGCCCTATGGTCCTTAACTTCTTCACTAGTGATGGACGAACTTCCGACGGGACGTTTCGCGAACGCGGACCGCGAACGCGGCCGATAGTTTGCGAACCGTAACGTTCGCGGCGGGCCCCATTGACTTCAATGGGAGGCGAACTTTGCCAACCTGCAGGTCAAATTTGCAGCCACAAAATAATTAATAGCTGTGCAAATATAGTCCCACCACATGGCCAATGACATACCACATGTATGAGGTGAATCTGGCATCGACAACTACAAGCATTATTTTTTTATATGTGAAATTGTGACAATTCAGGACTGTGGAGCGCATGAAAGCAATGGAGGAGAGGGAAGGACAGGGTAGGCAAAAACAAGGGTGCAGGAGATGATCACCAGCAGCGTGACATACAGCAATGACACCTGCACCGTGATAGAGTGATCTGACAACAGCATCGTGATAGAGAGCACTGACATCAGCAGCGTGACATAAAGCACTAACACCAGCACCGTGATATACAGCACTGACAGCAGCACTGTGATAGAGAGCACTGACATCAGCAGCGTGACATACAGCAATGACCCTGCACCATGATAGAGTCATCTGACACCAGCACCGTGATAGAGAGCACTGACATCAGCAGCGTGACATAAAGCACTAACACCAGCACCGTGATATACAGCACTGACAGCAGCACTGTGATAGAGAGTACTGACATCAGCAGCGTGACATACAGCAATGACACCTGCACCGTGATAGAGTCATCTGACACCAGCACCGTGATAGAGAGCACTGACATCAGCAGCGTGACATAAAGCACTAACACCAGCACCGTGATATACAGCACTGACAGCAGCACCGTGATAGAGAGCACTGACATCAGCACCGTGATATACAGCACTGACACCTGCACCGTAAGCAGCCTCAGGAGGAAGTCAGCATAGCACAGGGATGGTGGGAGCCCCTCGTAATGAGCATAGCACAGAGATGGTGGGAGCCCCTCATAATGAGCATAGCACAGAGATGGTGGGAGCCCCTCATAATGAGCATAGCACAGGGATGGTGGGACCCCCTCATAATATGCACAGCAGAGGTACAGCCCCAGGAGGAAGTCAGCACAGCACAGGGATGGTGGGAGCCCCTCATAATAAGCAGCCCCAGGAGGAAGTCAGCACAGCACAGGGATGGTGGGAGCTCCTCATAATAAGCAGCCACAGTAGAAATATGACACCGCTCAACCTCTTCAAAGAGGAGGGTATGGGCATATAGTACGGTGTGCTTTTTTTGGACAAGGAAGTGAGCCAAATGAAGAAAGAAGGTCTCTGTGCTCGATTAAAAAAAATGTTTATAGACATATACATGGTCTACTGGTCACATGTGTTGAATTCCTCCGAGATCCATGCCTCATTCATTTTTAGAAATGTGAGGTAGTTAACACTGTCGTGAGCTAGGCGAGTACGCTTATCGGTCACGATCCCCCCTGCTGCGCTGAACGTCCTTTCGGACAGGACACTGGATGAGGGGCAAGCCAACAGTTCCATTGCAAATTGGGCAAGCTCTGGCCAGAGGTCAAGCCTGCCCACCCAGTAGTCCAGGGGTTCATCACTCCTCAGAGCGTCCACATCGGCCGTTAACCCGATGTAGTCGGACACCTGACGGTCTAGGCGTTCCCTGATGCTGGATCCGGATGACACCTGTCGATGGGTCGGCTGAAAGAATGACCTCATATCCGAAGTCACCAACACATCTTCAAACCGGCCTCTTCTTGCAGGCGCTGTTGGATTGGTACCCGCAACTCCTTCTCTGGGAGTGGGAATTCCTCCTCTGCCAGCGCACGCAAAGGAAGAATGCAGCATTTCTCGAAGCAAGGCCTGGAAGTGCTGCATTCTGACAGCCCTCTGCGACGGCGGTAACATTTCCGCCATTTTGTGTTTGTACCGGGGGTCTAAGTACGTTGCCACCCAGTACTGGTCCTTGACCCTTATGCTTTTTATACGGGGGTCCCTATTAAAACACTGGAGCATGAAGGCACCCATTTGCACTAAACTGGAAGCGGTGTGGTGGCCTGGCTCCTGCTCATCATCCAGGATAGTGTCATTCTCCTCTCCCCATCCACGCAGAACAACAGGAATCCCAGAAAGGTTTAAAGCATGCTCTTCTTGCTCCTCCTCATCCGCCCCGGCACCATCCTCCTCTGACTCCTCTTCAGACTCCTGTTGTTCACTTGTCTCAGATAGAGTAGCCCCCCTGGGAATTCATCCATCATTGCGACTTCCTCATCTTCCCGCTCCTGCTTCTCCACAGCTTGATCAATGACATGACGCAATGCACGCTCCATAAAGAAGGCATAAGGTACCATGTCACTGATGGTGCCATGGCTGCGACTGACCAGTTTGGTGATCTCCTCAAATGGCCGCAGAAGTCTGCATGCGTCACGCATGAGCAGCCACTGGCGCGGTGAAAAAAACCCCAGCTCCCAAGAACTGGTTCTGCCGCAGAGTTCATACATGTAGACGTTAACTGCACGTTTCTGCTGGAGCAGCCTATCAAGCATATAGAAGGTTGAGTTCCATCACGCCAGGCAATCGCAAATAAGACGTCTGACCGGCAGATTGTGTCGCCGCTGAATGTCAGCAAGGCGAGCCATGGCCGTGTAAGATCTCCTGAAATGGGCCGAGATTTTCCTTGCCTGCCGCAAGATGTCCTGGACCCCAGGGTATCTGACAACGAATCGCTGCACAACCAAGTTTAAGATCTGTGCCATGCATGGCACATGCGTAATTTTGCCCTGTTTCAATGCGCTAAGCAGATTGGCACCGTTGTCACACACCACTTTACCAACTGTCAAATTGAGTGGTGTTAGCCACTGATCTGCCTGTGAACGCAAAGCTGAAAGGAGTGCAGGGCCAGTGTGGCTCTTGGCTTCCAGGCACAACAGATGCAGCACGGCATGGCAACGTCTCACCTGGCATGTGGAATAGGTTCTGGGGAGCTTGAGCGGCGCAGAGGAAGAGACGCTAGCACCGGAAAAGGAGGAGTCAGCCGAGGAGGAGAGGGAGGAGGATGGAGTAGGAGGAGGAGGAGAAGAAGAGTCAGGCCTGCATGCAATCCATGGCGGTAAAACCAAATCTACACGGGTGCCACGGGTTACATGCTTGACGGCCATCAGAAGGTTCACCCAGTGGGCAGTAAAAGTGATATACCTTCCCTGCCCGTGTTTGCTAGACCACATGTCTGTGATCAGATGTATCTTGGCACCGACACCGTTGGGCAAGAGGGTTATTCGGCGTCATCATTTTTTTACGCTCGAACATTAGGCCCACGGAAGCCTGCCTTTTTGCAGAAAAACGTGAGCTTGGCGTGATGGAAGGTGGAGTGGAGGACAATTGTGAGGAGAGAGGAGAAGGAGAAGTAGAAGACGAGGCTGGATGGTGAGAGCCTGGAGTGTGGCTTTGTGTGTTCCGTTGCTCCCACTGGCTTGGTGATGGCTGCTCATGTGCCTTCTTAAGGCGGTCGTCCCTAGGTGAGTGTTGGGCTTACCGCGACTAATGCGTTGACTGCAAAGATTGCAGATGGACCCTCTTCTGCGTTAAAAAAAGCCATAACTGCGGAGCCATGTGCCGGTGTCCTGGGAGCGCCAGATGTGACCGTACATGGTCGATGACTTGCTCCTGATACATTTGCAGTCAGCTTTGTCCCTCCTGTGCAATGTAAGTTATTCCTGCTTCTCCTCCCTATCTGCTGGTCCATATCTCCCTCTGAACTCCCCTCCTCTTCCTCTCTTGTGGGCACCCATGTGACATCACTAGACACGTCATCATCGACGTCACCTTCCCCACCGCTATAAGTAGAGATCTTGGAGTAGGCAGCAACAGCGGGGACCAACCTCCTCCTTGGGCTGATCTGGGTACTGTCGCCAGACTGCTGAGTGGCGGTTGTTGCTACCTCCTCTTCCTGATCCAATACCCAAAAATTGTTTCCCAGTGCTAAACCTTTCATCAAATTTCTAAATTGCTGAATTTGTAAATTTTGACAGCCAGTGTAAAGAAATAGTAGTGGTAAAAAAAGCACTTATGGGTTTAACCAGTCATTTTTTTGTATGATTCTCCTTTAAGGGGCTGTGGCAGGGGCTGTGTCTGATGCCTACATGCTTTTTCTAATAGGTGTCCCGCATTCCCATCTCAAAAAGTTGGGACGTATGTTGATGAGTCCTCCTTCTATGTGATCTAGAAGATCTGGAATCACAATGCCTATGGATGAAGTGGATGACTCAGTCTATAGATTTTTAATTGTTTTACAGCTTTTTTCACATTAATTATTTTATTTATATACCAGGAAGTGTTCTTGCATGGAGAGATCTCAACCACCATTCCTATGTAAACATTACATACTTGCAATTTATGTTTAACATATTCATTATGAGTGGACTGATATATACCGTATATACTCGAGTATAGGCCGACCCGAATATAAGCCGAGGCCCCCAATTTACCCCCAAAAAACTGGAAAAAATTATTGACTCGTGTATAAGCCGAGGGTGAGACATGCCTGTCCATCCCTGTGTGTCCGTCCATCCCTGTGGGTCCATCCATCCCTGTGTGTGTCCATGCATCCGTGTGTGTGTGTGTGTGTGTGTGTGTGTGTCCATGCATCCGTGTGTGTGTGTGTGTGTGTGTGTGTGTCCATGCATCCGTGTGTGTGTGTGTGTTCATGCATCCGTGTGTGTGTGTGTGTGTGTGTCCATGCATCCGTGTGTGTGTGTGTGTCCATCCGTGTGTGTGTGTGTGTGTGTGTGTGTGTGTGTGTGTGTGTGTCCGTGCAGCCTACCTGTGTCCAGCCTGCCTGTGTCCGTCCAGCCTGCGTCCCGTCCAGCCTGCGTCCCGTCCAGCCTGCGTCCCGTCCAGCCTGCGTCCCGTCCCGGCCCGTCCCGAGCCGAGCCTCCGTCCTTCAGCTCTTCGTCGGCGGCCATTCTAGGATTCAAAAGCCGCGCCTCCGTCGGTGATAGGCGGAACACTCAATTTCCCACTGACTGCTGGGAAATTGAGTGTTCCGCCTATCGGATGTCCGTGATAGGCGGAACACTGAATTTCCCAGCAGTCAGTGGTCCGCCTATCATGGACGTCCGCTCATCTTCATACTACGGACGAGGATGAGAGGATGTCCGTGATAGGCGGAACACAGACTGCTGGGAAATTCAGTGTTCCGCCTATCACCGACGGAGGCGCGGCCTTTGAATCCTAGAATGGCCGCTGTCTGTCTGCTCGACACGCTGATCGGGCAGACAGACAGCGATGACTCGAGTATAAGCCGAGGGGGGCACTTTCAGCCTCAAAAAAGAGGCTGAAAATCTCGGCTTATACTCGAGTATATACGGTATATATATTTATGCTTTTTGATATATTTTTGCATTTTCTTCATCAAAAAGTTCAATTTAGTTGTTGCGTTATGTTTTTAACTTTGCCCTGTTATACATGGTTATAATGAGTCATTTCCAGGGGCTGCAGTACCACTGAACTCCACAAGAGGGTGATCTTACTTCTACCCAAACCTGGAAGTCTCTATGGAATACAGACAGGAAGTGATGTCAGGTACACACAGGAAGTTCCGGGTGAGAGGTGAGTCGGGAAGTAGCGAGGAGACGTTGTTGGAAGTGGAAGAAGACGAGGTAATAAGATCTTATCTTCTATTTACACCCAGTAACCCCCCGTCATGTCCGTCCTCTTCCTCCATAGTCACTGTGACGTCTTTTATCTCCAGCAGATGATAATACACACATATATAGTGTGGAAACCTAGATTAACCCCTTCAGGGGCAGAACATTTCCCCACTTACTGGTCCGGAACATTCTCTGCATTTCAGAGATAAATTCTAGTAATATGTTCCTCTAAACAAACATCTCTGACAATAAATAGACAAGACAATGACCATCCTGACCATACATGGCCTACAAAGGACAATTATTACACTACACAGGCTGTTGGTCTCTGATGGTCCTCTCACCCACCTGCACATACTTTTCTGACCTCCATAAAGGAGAAGTCCAGCCTGAGATGGCTTGGCTGGGCTTCTCCTATGGGTTACAGGAGTGAAGTTCGTTTTGCACTCTTGTGACCTGTTTTCAGCAGAGAGCGGGCTGAAGTCGGCTCTCTGGTGACATCACTGGAATCAGTCCAGGCACCGCATCATCACGACAATGAAGTCTGGATCTTCCGGGTGCCTGGACTGATGGCCCTCTCAGCGAGCCACTGAGAGGGGCTCCCCCCACCCCTCCACAGCTCCAGTGAGCGCGGGGGGTGGAGCTGTGAGAACCGAGCCATCGCAGATATTAGATCGCTCCGTTCTCAGTGAAGAGGCGCCGGGGGACCGATGCTCCATCCACCTAGGTAAGTATGAATCTGAAAGAAAAAAATCATACTTCTCTTTTAAAGACCTTCTGCCAGCAAGTGAAGGAAGCCTTCACCTCACCATTTCACCGTTCTAGAAATATGTTACAGGATACAAAATAGACCAAGAGAACAAACCCCTCCCCCCTGCTGTCCTCCTACCAGCACTGAAATAAAACACACACACCAGTAATGTGCACTACAAGGTCCAGCCCAACAGACAGCAGTCTATGGTAACAGCATGATGAGGACAAATGTTCATTCCAATATACAAGGGTCCTGCAGCTTGTCAGATAAAGATCCGGGAAGATCCAAGGAGCTCAAACAACAAAGAAATGACAGAGCGAGATCCTCATTAGAATGATGAAGTCATTTATTCCATAAAAACAAATAGTACACTTACATGTTAAAATCTTCATAATCAACATAGATGGCAGATGGGTTGCTACTGGAGAGAACAAAACCGACTCCTCCCCCACAGTTCTGTACTCCACCAGCAGCATCCTCCTTCTATCCAATCCCATCCCTTCTCTTACTGTAGAGAGTGACAGTGACATCACTCCGATCAGTCAGCAGGCTGCCAGAGATTGGAGCCTTGCAGCCGGAGTTCTGGCAATTATCCTGATTAGCCGACAACTCCGACCAAAAGTCAGCAAGTTCCCCTTCCTGGACATCATGATGACCCGACATTGTCCTCACAGCACTGCCTCAGAGCAAACAAGTCAAAGGAAGGATCGTATTTATCATTCCTTGTCTGCAGATCTAAAATGTAACAAATCCAGTTCAGGAACCAACAAATCCAACATAGAAAAGGGAATATCTGATCCAGCAGCCAAGAGGGTCCCACACCTCAAAAATGTAGCAAACAGTCCAAACTAAATGTGTTCCCATGGGGGGAGTTGTTGTTAAATGTACAGAAACCCTCCTATTACCCCCTCACATCCACATCCTATTATTGTGTGACCAATACCATCCAAATAATTCTTACTTTTATTTCCCAAAGTTATCCGTCTACAAGGAGACCTGTATAGATCACATGACGGCACCAATGAGGATGGAGGAGGACCGGAGTCACATGACTGAGAAGATACTAAACTTCACCCTGGAGATCATCTACCTGCTGACCGGAGAGGTGAGGAGAATTCTGGGAGGTCACATGACATCACTCTGATCTCTATTAATAAAACACAGACCTGACCGGAGAGGTGAGGAGGATTCTGGGAGGTCACATGACATCACTCTTATCTCTATTAATAAAACACAGACCTGACCGGAGAGGTGAGGAGGATTCTGGGAGGTCACATGACATCACTCTTATCTCTATTAATAAAACACAGACCTGACCGGAGAGGTGAGGAGGATTCTGGGAGGTCACATGACATCTCTCTTATCTCTATTAATAAAACACAGACCTGACCGGAGAGGTGAGGAGGATTCTGGGAGGTCACATGACATCACTCTTATCTCTATTAATAAAACACAGACCTGACCGGAGAGGTGAGGAGGATTCTGGGAGGTCACATGACATCACTCTTATCTCTATTAATAAAACACAGACCTGACCGGAGAGGTGAGGAGAATTCTGGGAGGTCACATGACATCACTCTTATCTCTATTAATAAAACACAGACCTGACCGGAGAGGTGAGGAGGATTCTGGGAGGTCACATGACATCACTCTTATCTCTATTAATAAAACACAGACCTGACCGGAGAGGTGAGGAGGATTCTGGGATTCTAACATGATATTCCTATTGGTTCCTCAATACAGAGATTTCCTCTTGTGAAGTCCGGTGATCATATGACCATCACAGTGCCTCCATGTGACTCCCTAAAACCTGAGAGACACAACATGGAGAAGATTCTAGAAGTCACCAAGAAGATGATGGAGCTGATGACAGGAGAGGTGAGGAGGATTCTGGGAATTCTGGGACATTATCCAGTAACAGACAAGGGATGTGTCTGGATGGTGACTGTATCATTGTGTGTGTCAGGTTCCTATAAGGTGTCAGGATGTCACTGTCTATTTCTCCATGGAGGAGTGGGAGTATTTAGAAGGACACAAGGATCTCTACAAGGACGTCATGATGGACAATCAGCCGCCCCTCACATCACCGGGTAAGAGGAGACTTTATTGTAAAGGAGAGAGCAGTACCACCTAGATCCCCCATCATCTGATAAACACATAGAAACAATGTATTCAGTCAGTGTGTGTGTTTCCTACAGATGGATCCAGTAATGGGAACCCACCAGAGAGATGTCCCCGTCCTCTGTATTCCCGGGATTCCACACAGGAAGATCACACCATCCCCCACTGTTACCTCAAGGTTGGTGGGACGGACAGTATAAAACACACTTATAGATACAATGTGTGGATATTCTATGTGATGTCACAATAATAAATCTTCTATCTTACAGATGATATTCTCTCTCATTTTCTTGGTTTAGAGTGGAGATCCAATGGATATAGAATTTGAGGTGAAATCAGAAGAAGAAGAGAGGTATGTGAGGGATGATCAGCAGTCTATGGAGGAGGATGGAATAACGGGGACATTTATAGAGGAGGACACTCCTACAGAGATCAGCACAGGTGGGTCATTAACACTAAATACATTCCTCCACCCATACTGCTCACTGATTGGTCCAGAGTAGGGCGGGGGCTGGGTGATATCAGCCTGTAATCCCCTGGTCACTTTCCTGAGCTGTGTTCCCCGTCCTGTATTCCTGGATTTCTCTCCGATAATCTTCCTTCTCTGTGCTGCCAACACAATTTATGTATCTAGACTGGATTTATGGAGATTCTGGGGTTCAGCTGACAGCAAAAGGTTTATTTTCACCATAAATGTTGCTCTACCTAGGCACCTTGGGCATGTGCTTTGGGTCTTCTGCCCCATACCCGGGTATGACAAGATCTCTGACAGAACAATCCCCCCAGGATTACTTGTTGTGTTGTCTGCTGGCTGTGCCGGGTGGAGGGATATGTCTGTATAGTCTCAGACCCAAGTCACTGAGTGCAGTCTCAGGAGATGGGAGGCAGCGGTGTGGGACCTCTGCAACTTGTCTCATGTAATCATTTCATCTTCCACTGATTACTGAATACCAATATTATGAGTCCTGACCCTTGTACACACGGTCGGAGATTCCGACCACCAAATCCGTTGGATTTTGTCCGTTGGATCTTGTCCGAAACTGTTGCATACACACGGTTGGACAAAGTTGTCGAAAAATCTGATCATTCAGAACGTGATGATGTAATTTCGTTACGATGGGGCTACGTTCAGGCTAGTAGCCAATAGCTTGGATGTAGAAATTTGATCTGAGCATGCGTGGCACTTTGTCCGATCGGAATTCTCTACACATGATCGGAGTATGTCCTATTGGACCAGTTTGTTGGAAAATATTTCCAGCAAGTTGGAAAATTTGGTCCGACGGAAACAGTCCGATGCATACCACACACAGTCGGATTATTCGACAACACGGTCCGATAGGACACATTCTGACGGCTTCTCCGACCGTGTGTACAAGGGCTAACACTGTATACTTTATATTGTACATTACATACTCCTGACCCCTGCACTATATACTCTATGTTGTACATTACATCATTCTGATACTATATAGTCCTATCTGTTGTATCTTATGCCGCGTACACACGAGCAGACTGTATGACGTACTTAGTCTGGCGTACTTTCCGCCAGACTGTCCGTCGGAATTTCCGAACGGGCTACTTGCCCACACACGGCACTTTTTGAGCGGACTAATACGGCGTACTAAGTCTGCCGTACTATCTGCCCTACTTTTTGAAATGAACGGACTCGCCCACACACGCGGAGGAAAGTCTGCTCATTTCGAGCGCGTCTCCAGGTAGGCGGGGCCCGTGAAGGAGACGTCGCTTGCCCCGCCGCCTCGTATTTACTTAAAGGGGAACCCCAACACCGAAAAAAATCGGCGTGGGGGTCCCCCCAAGTCCACAACAGACCCTTGTCCGAGCGCGCTACCCGGCCGGCCAGGAAAGGGGGGCGAGCGAGCGCCCCCCCTCCTGAGCCGTACCAGGCCGCTTGCCCTCAACATGGGGGGTGCCTTGGGGAAGGGGGGGCCGCGAGGCCCCCCCACCCCAAAGCACCTTGTCCCCATGTTGATGAGGACAAGGGCCTCTTCCCGACAACCCTGGCCGTTGGTTGTCGGGGTCTGCGGGCGGGGGGCTTATCGGAATCCGGGAGCCCCCTTTAATAAGGGGGCCCCCGGATACCGGCCCCCCACCCTATGTGAATGAGTATGGGGTACAATGTACCCCCTACCCATTCACCTGTAAAATAAAAGTACAAAAAAAAAACACAACACACGAGATAAAATACTTTATTGCACAACTCCGGGGGTCTTCCGTCTTCGGGGGTCTTCTCGCCGGACTCCTCCGCTATCTTCTTGTAGCTCTTTTGCTAGCGGAGGAGTCCGGCTTTCTTCCTCGCCGCCGGCCTCTTCTCCCGACTTCGGGGGTCTTGTCCCCCTCTTCAGTTCTTCTGCCGGGCCACCGCGCCTTCTTATAGCTCTTTTACAGGCGGTGGCCCGGTCTTCTGTCGCCGCCGCCTTCCGTTCTTCTTCTTCTTCTTCTCCTTCTTCTCCAGGAGATGTTGACTCGACGCTCTCTCCGGCCACAATGCCAGGGCCGCGCTGCGCGGCCACTTATATAGGGACAAGGGGCGGTGTCACATGGCTTTATGTCACATGGGTTGGTGTCACATGGTGACCCCGCCCCCTTACGATGTCATAGTCCCCATGTGACATCAACCCATGTGACCAACCCATGTGACATAAAGCCATGTGACACCGCCCCTTGTCCCTATATAAGTGGCCGCGCAGCGCGGCTCTGGCATTGTGGCCGGAGAGATCGTCGAGTCAACATCTCCTGGAGAAGAAGAAGAAGAACGGAAGGCGGCGGCGGCAGAAGAACCGAAGAGGGGGACAAGACCCCCGAAGTCGGGAGAAGAGGCTGGCGGCGAGGAAGAAAGCCGGACTCCTCCGCTAGCAAAAGAGCTACAAGAAGATAGCGGAGGAGTCCGGCGAGAAGACCCCCGAAGACGGAAGACCCCCGGAGCTGTGCAATAAAGTATTTTATCTCGTGTGTTGTTTTTTTTTTGTACTTTTATTTTACAGGTGAATGGGTAGGGGTACATTGTACCCCATACTCATTCACATAGGGTGGGGGGCCGGTATCCGGGGGCCCCCTTATTAAAGGGGGCTCCCGGATTCCGATAAGCCCCCCGCCCGCAGACCCCGACAACCAACGGCCAGGGTTGTCGGGAAGCGGCCCTTGTCCTCATCAACATGGGGACAAGGTGCTTTGAGGTGGGGGGGCTGCGCGGCCCCCCTTCTCCAAGGCACCCCCCATGTTGAGGGCACGCGGCCTGGTACGGCTCAGGAGGGGGGGCGCTTGCCCCCCTTTCCTGGCCGGCCGGGTAGCGTGCTCGGACAAGGGTCTGTTGTGGACTTTGGGGGAGACCCCCACGCCGATTTTTTTCGGCGTTGGGGGTTCCACTTTAAGTCCATACCAGGCAGCGGGGCCAGCCACGTCTCCTTCGCGGGCCCCGCCTACCTGGATACCCGCTCGAAATGAGCGGACTTTTCTCTGGGCGGGAAAAGTCCGCTCATTTCAAAAGTACGGCGGACTGGCATACACACGGGTGGATTGTCCGCCGAAATGCGAGTACGACGGACAGAATTTCGAAAAATCCGAAATACTTAGTACGCCGGACTGCACGCTGAAAAAGTCCGCTGAAGCCCACACACGAGCGGACTGTCCGCTGAAATGTGTTTCGGCGGACTAAGTAGGCCATACAGTCCGCCCGTGTGTACGCGGCATTATACAATATGTTGTACATTACATAGTCCTGACTTCTTTTACACCCATTTCCTACCAGCTGGACATTTTATATCGGATGATGTGATTGGAGCACAGACTTTTACATGTTGATAATAATGTGATAACATCCTCAGACTTTGGAACCTTAAACAGAAAGTGATAATGGGGGAGGATTCAATAACCCAATGATGGGGGTCTTCAGGATCAGTCCAGTCTCCATCTTGGTTGTTCTCCCCCCATCCTCACTCTCTGACCTCTGGTGGGGCTCAGCCCCGCTGTTATTCATGACTAAATCATGGACTAAATAAGGAAGGGCAGGACTTCTTGTGTTGGGAAGATGGCAATGAGTGATAGAGGGGGAGGGGACACTCGTCCTATAATCCCCTCATCACTGTCACTCCTATAAAAGACAGTTCTCGTTGTTTCCTCACTCTCTGACTAAGGTCCATGAATAAAGAAATGATCTGGTAGGAGATCAGAGGAGCCATTTACTAGTTACCTTGAGGGGGGAATTGTAAGATCCTCAGAGACAAAGCTGCCTGATGTGGGCGGAGTCCTGGTTTAGGGGAACCAATCAGCTGATGTCTAGTAATAATCTTTGTATTTCTGTTTTAGTAGATGGACGGGAGATGAGGAAAACCTCAGAGGATTGTCTCACTTTGTCTCCAGACTGTAAAGTAGAAGATGAGGACATCACACAGTATAGTCCAGGAGAAAACCCGACTACCTCAAATGTCCATCCGGCACCACACAGTGTAGATGGACCATCGTATTCCTCTTATCCTGAGGAACCTCAGACTGTGCGGGACGATGCAGTCCTTCCAACAGAGAAGAGCTTTTCCTGTACTGAGTGCGGGAAGTGTTTCCCGTCTAAATCCAAACTTAATGTGCATATAAGATCTCACACAGGAGAGAAGCCGTATTCCTGTCCTGAGTGCAGGAAATGTTTTTCACAGAAGTCCAGTCTTTACAAACATCAGAGATCTCACAGGGAGGAGAAGCCGTATTCCTGTCCTGAGTGTAGGAAATGTTTTTCAGATAAGTCTTATTTTTACAGACATCAGAGATCTCACACGGGGGAGAAGCCGTATTCCTGTCCTGAGTGTGGGAAATGTTTTTCAGAGAAGTCCCATCTTTTCACACATCAGAGATCTCACACAGGGGAGAAGCCGTATTCCTGTCCTGAGTGCGGGAAATGTTTTTCAGAAAAGAGCAACCTTTACAGACATCAGAGATCTCACACGGGGGAGAAGCCATATTCCTGTTCTGAGTGCGGGAAATGTTTTTCACAGAAGTCCGATCTTTCCACACATCAGAGCTCTCACACAGGGGAGAAGCCGTATTCCTGTTCTGAGTGCGGGAAATGTTTTTCAAAAAAGTCCCATCTTTCCACACATCTGAGATCTCACACGGGGGAGAAGCCGTATTCCTATTCTGAGTGCAGGAAATGTTTTTCACAGAAGTCCGATCTTTCCACACATCAGAGATCTCACACAGGGGAGAAGCCGTATTCCTGTTCTGAGTGCGGGAAATGTTTTTCACAGAAGTCCGATCTTTCCACACATCAGAGATCTCACACAGGGGAGAAGCCGTATTCCTGTCCTGAGTGTGGGAAATGTTTTTCAAAAAAGTCCCATCTTTCCACACATCAGAGATCTCACACAGGGGAGAAGCCTTATTTTCTGTCCTGAGTGTGGGAAATGTTTTTCACTGAAGTCCAGTCTTTCCGCACATCAGAGATCTCACACAGGGGAGAAGCCGTATTCCTGTCCTGAGTGAGGGAATTGTTCCTCACTGAAGTCCTGTCTTCCTGTACATCAGGGACCCCACACAACCCTCGAGGTGTATTAGTGCCTTGAGTGTGGGAAATGTCTTCTATATGAATGTTGCTGGACATCACAGCTCTCATGTGGGGAAGAAGCACACCCTGATATACACCTCAGATATACTCCATGGCTGATCTTCATCATGGAAGAAACAGTTGATAAGGAGATCAGAGATCACCAAAGACATGGACGAAGTGTTGTACCGTGTCGGCCATTGATAGCAGTAGAAAAATAAAAATGGAGTAATTTCTTCTCATTTTGTAGCTTTTCTAAATATATAAAAAAAAATCATTGAATGAATGAATGTTGTTCGCATTCCTCCCGCTGTGAAGTTATTTTTTTGTATTTCCAAAAACATGTTATGATAAAAGAGGTGAAGTTTGATGGCAGAAAAGCCTCGGAATACACAAAGGGGCAGTGACTCCAATCATCAGTAACATGCGATTGTAGAAACAATAGTCAGTGTAAAGGTAGGTCCTTGCTCTGTTAGGTGCTCGATTTCCCTCTTCCTATCTTTCCTAGGCCGTGGTCTGGATGTACTTGGGAGTCCCATTCACTGGTGAGATAACCAAGACTCATACACGAGATGTATGTGAATAATGATTACATTTAATGTTTTGAATACAACAGGTTATATGCTGAGACAATCGGGGTGGCACCCTGTGGAGTAGCCAATCAGGGATCATCTCGTAGTTATACACCAAACTTTTCCTAGTAACAGGTTTATTGACAGAACAAGCAGAATAAGCAGAAATCGTCTTCATGGCAAAGCACGTCATTAACCTTCACGAGATAAGAATAAGACTACAATATTCAACAACATTGTGCTAGTAGTCTGTGATCCAGACGTTCTAGGTCACAGACGCAGTTAAGGGAATATAAGATAACTGCATATCTTGGCTTTCTCTGTACAAACTCTCGCGGCCAAGGGCATTCTAAGAAAACAGCATATTTTCCAAATAGCGAGCATCTATGTCTTAGCAGTTAGAATTCTAGCTTGGTCATACAAAGTTTAAAATGGAAGACAGTATAACAAAATGGAGACTTGTTAATCCTTATAGTCAGCATAATAAAGACATGTGAAATGTGTTGATATTCGGAGACTGTGACGGGGCGTCTTGTCTCTTTGGACAACATGTCAAAGCTGGTCATGGAAAGTCCAGTAATAATTGTAGGAAGTGTGTACTGAGATGTAGTCTTGGAAGAAAAGAGAGGCGGCAGAACAATCCCCGGAATCTAAAGTATCCCTCATATTTTATTTAATACAATGATTTCCTATTACCATTGGTTCCATCTAGTGGCACTAATGTGGTATTGCTCTAATTTTCCGGATGGAGGTATTTCAGAAAAAAATACTTATTCCAGTCTCTAGATGGAGCTGACAATCATAGGAAATCACATCAATACAATTATATCACACATTTATAACAGATGGGACAATGCTTGTCATGCTCTTCCAACACATTTTCTATTTATAGTCCCCTTAGTTTCCTTCATCAGGAATGATTTCATACTAGTACCTGAGATCATACACTTATCAGTACAGTACACACTGAAGGACATTAGTTAGAGAGCATGTAACCCCAACATGTCATATTCCTGATATGTGCCTGCTGTCCCATGTACTGGTGTTTTGGATCCCAGACAAATGTCTGCCCGAGTTATCTGCACCTGGTCTAATGCAAATGTCCATGCATGCATGTTTAGAAGGAATACGCTGACACACACTGTTCAGTGAAAAGCTTCCTTTATTGCTCTGGGCATATAGCCCCCTTTATAGTAGAAGACAACTCATTGTTTGCAAAGCATCATCTCAGGTGTATTCTGTGCTGTCATCAGAGATTGGAGGACCCTTATCTAAGGGGTCCTAGCCAGTTTCATCCAGGTTTTCTGCTGATGGCTTGTGGACTCTCTCCGATGGGAGGGGGGTCTCTAGGTGAAGCATTTTGAGTAAGGAGATTCAGCATATATCTTGACATAATAGAAAATAGTCATTTAATCAAAGTATTAAACAATCCATAACAGTCCCCCTTGAAATGTCTATTTCCTATTCTGTCCCTAGTAGGTGGTCTAACTCATCTGTCCTCATGTGCCTTGGGACTTTTTTCTTGCTGTACATTAGACGTGTGATGGCTGGCCCATCACCCCCCTTGTCACAGTCTTTGCACATGTGGAAGTCAGATGCTATCCCTATGGTTGAATGATCTTATAATTTATAGATATGGGGAGGGACTGTAATGGGGCATAGGGCTTCCCATAGTCCTCATCTTCTGCGTCCTGGTGTATCATCACTGGGGTCGCTTGGTCCACTGTTTTGCCTAGGAATTTCTTTACACGTGGAATAACACAACATACTATAGTAGCTAGAAAGACCAGAATAACTAGTATTACAGTACCTATCCGAGCCAAGGTCTTCTGCCAACCACCCAAACCACTGGTCCCATGGCTGATTTATACCCAAATTCTTCTCCAGCTCTACTGATAGGCTTTAACCTTACCATTTGGACCGGTGTTGTCAGGTCTGTATGTATAGCATGTCCCTGTACCTTCTATCATTTTACAAACAACCCCCTTCTCTGCTAAAATCATGTCCAAGGCCATCCTATTCTGAAATGTCATGTAAGATGTGGGTGCTAATTGGTCAGCAATCCCCTGTAGGGCGCCTCTGGTGTAATTTACAAACCACTGCTGGTTGTAATATATGTAATTTATCTACATTTTTGTTGACAGTGATTATGGGAATCAAAGACTCAAAACCTGCCTTTACTTGGTCTCGGGCTTTAAATTAATTTGGGACCCCTATGGCATCTATATACACATGTGGGTGAAAACTTCCCTCAGGAGCACTCCTCTTAGTGATAGCCACCTGTTGGGCCCTCACCAGATTTAACAAAAAAAAGATATACAATGTAGACATTATGGTGCAGTCAATGTCTTGTTCTCCGGACTTGGGACTTTCTTACAGTGGAAGGGGCGGATTCAAGTGTTTTTTCCAGACAACTTTACAGATTTGCTTGTGGTCAGCAGCACCCGGAAAGGGACCATCATATCTGAGTTCAAGAGAACTTTTCCTCACAAATGTCTTTACCAGCACTCAATCTCCAGGTAGTAGTTGGTGTGTTCCTGTATCTAATTCAGGATCTGGAATGGAAGAAAACACCTGGGCACGTATTTTGGTTAATTCTCGTGATAATGCGGTTACATAATTAGTCAACACATCAGACTGCAGTTATAACTGTGGAAAATAACAACCAAGTCTAGGGGCTAAATCAAACAAAATCTCATAAGGGGGTAGGGGAGTGTTCTCCCCTTGGTGTGTATCTGATGCTGAACAGGGCAATGGGCAGGCTGTCCAGCCAATGCATACCAGTCTCTTGGGCCATTTTTAACATTCAAGTCTTTAATGTGTCATTCATTCTTTCTACCTTCCCGGTACTCTGGGGGTGGTAGGGTGTGTGAAACTACTAAGGTGTACTCAAATCATCCAATCTTTGGCATTTGGATGTGGTCAATTTGTATTCACTGGAAAGGGTACAAGTTCTTTGCCAGGTGTATCTTCTCTGTGCATCCCGGGTTACACTTTACACAAATGGTGCATGACTTACAGAAGTTGCTAGTCAGTGGAGTGATTCCTGAAGCTACATTCATAAGAGTCTCTGACAGATGGGCAGCTCCATGTGCCCATTGTACCACACCCGAGTACATATTCCTGGGTAAGCAAGGCTTCTTGTTGCACTCGAATAGTCCATCCTTGAGGGTTGCTCACCTCTGCTTTCAGCTTTCCTTCTCATCCGGACTTGCTGCTTCTTGTAGTTCTTTCAGATAAACTCTGTCCCCTGGAAGAGTCTGTAAGGTAAGCACTGGGTGGTCTTCTTCTACCACTCTACTGGACCGCTGGCTGCCTGTTTGGCAGTTGAATCGCCTAGATGATTGCCTCTGGCTTCCTTCGAGTTCAGTTTTCCGTGTGTTTTTACTTTCAAAGTAGCCACTTGGGTTGGGAGAAGTAAGGCGTCCATCAGGTCATTGATAGCTGGACTGTGTTTCACAAGTGCTCCTGCAGCTGTCAGGAATCCTCTGGCCTTCCAGATAACACCAAAGTCATGGGCAACGCTAAAAGCATATCTTGAGTCTGTATGAATGTTGGCTCTTTTTCCCTCTGCCAGTTTATATGCTGTAGTGAGTGCTTGCAGCTCTGTCTCCTGTGCAGACATCCCCGGTGGTAAGGCTTCAGCTTGTAGAACCGTGTTAGGTGTGAATTATGCAGGGGTATTTCACCCACGGTGGGAATATGTGTGGTTTCCAGCCGCATTAATTGAAAACAGTCATGGGGTGGACTCGGCTCCTCCTCTATTCCCCCCTCGGGAAGTGGAAAAAGGGTTGAAGGGTTCAGTGCTTGACAACGTAATAGAGTAATGTTGTCCGGTAGAAGGAGGGAACATTGGAGTCTCAAATGTCTGGCAGTGGACAGATGTTTCGGCTGGATCTGGTTGAGTATGGCAGCAATGTCCCAGATGTTCAGATACAAAGAGCTTGAACATTTTTTCGTATTCTGGGAGCCCTAAAACCAGAGATAATGAAATGGCTTGTTTGAGGGCCTCGAGGTTGGATATTGCCTCTGAGGACATTTGGAAGGGCTCAGACTTCAGGGCATCATAAATAGGTTGCATCAGTAAGGAGGCTTCCAGACCGAAGCTTCATTATCTGCTCAGAGGTCCTGGACCATTCTGTACTTGTCTAGTTCTGCCTTGGGGGTTCTCTTCTTCACAGGGAACAGAAGTGTGCTGTATGGAGTACAGGGTATCAGGGCGCCATTTGACATGAGGGCTTTGACATGCTGTGAAATAGATTTGCAGATTGGGATAACTATATTGGGTTTCCAGGGCAGGGGAGCTCTAACTTCCAACTGCACCATGACTGGTGGCACCTTTAAATGTCCTACATCCTCAGCTCCTGTGGACCATAGCAGAAGTGTCCTTAATGTCCAGTGGAGAAGAGATAGTAACAGATCCATCTTCAAAGAAGACAATAGAAGCCTGAAGTCTGGACAGTACATCTGCTCCCAAGAGATTGAGTGGACAGGTGGAAGAGACAAAGAATCGAGCCAGAAGGTCTGGGTACTTTCCAACTTGTAGGGGGCGGGTCAATGGGTTAGTTCTGGGAGTTCCATCTATGTCCACACAAGATATGTCAATATCGGAAAGGTAGGAGTGGTCAGGTAAATCCTCTTCTCTAATCACACTTCTGGCTGTACCTGTGTTGCTTAGGAAAGTGGTTGGATGTCCCTCAATGGGTAGGGTAACCCTCGCTAACGGGCCTTCTGAGTTCTTTGAAGAGGTTGCCCTGACATGGGTTAGTGACACAGGCTTGCCCAATTCCTAGCATAGGAGATCCAGGTGTTCCGAGGTGGGATGTCCAGGGTTTTGATATTGTTGCTGCTGCACACGGTACTCCGGTTGGGCCATGGTGAGGCCTTTTCAGATTGACTCCTTGAGGCCTGCCACAAAGGCTGAAGACCGCATCTGGCTGTGTGCCATATTATGGTTGATGAATACCAAATCTGAAAAAAAAACTTGTGACAGTCCGGTGTAAAACTTTTCTACTGACTCCGTTTTGTCTTGAGTAACATCTTGGATACCTGTAGCTTGATCAGCCAGTCTGCCCTCCGCCCACTCGCACAGCTACTCACAGAATTCCACACCAGAATTAAAGGTATTGTCATCGACAATCCTTGTATCACAGAGACTTTTCTCCATGATGGGCCAGTGAGCGTCTCCAGCTTTAATTTCACATAAACTGACTAGATTTCTCCATACTGCTAAGTAGGGTTTTTTCAACTGCCTATGCAGCTTTCATCAGGAGACTTGTTTTCCTGCAGAAAACTCTCCATCTCTTCTATTAATTGTTTCCTGTGAGTGGTCTTTGCCACAATTAAAGTAATCAAAACATTCTCAGCCTTTTCTTTCATTAACATTTGCATATTTCTTCATAACATCCATTCTAAACATATCTTCTCTTTTGTACTGTTTCATTGTCTAACTACTGTTTTTCTCAACTTGCACAATTCCTTTAATATTCTAGTCTGCTAGAATAATAACTAAATCAACCCGGTCCTGTATATCCCACACATGCAAACATCACATGTTATACCAGTAATCTCACAGCCTGTCAACCGTTAACATCCCTACAGACAGTCTCTCACACAGGGATCTGAAGGGAGGGTCACCTCACTCCTTGCAGTGAAGTGTAAGGATGGGGGTGAGGAGCACAGCTGCAGAATGCTTCTGTCATGCTCAAAAATGAGTCTTCAGGCTTATATTTCTTTTATCTCAGCGATCCTTCTCAAACATATGCATTGCCTGATATCATTCTATTTTGCTAGACCCATCAGTGATATGCATTATAAAAATGTTGACAGGCTCATAACTAGAGTTTCATCATGTTGCATACTTTCAAATACATTCCAATATTGCACACATTATACTAGGCTTCTGCAGTTTTCAGTAAACCATTGTCAGATAACACCCCTCGTTTTTCCTTCAGTGTTTTTCACCATTCCTCCAGCTGCAATCTACCCCCTGGAGGAATGGTGATGCCACAAATCTTCGCTAATTTTTTTGCTTTCTTAACATAATTCCCCTCCCCCGCTCTCTCTCTCGAGTTTACCTTTCTCTGGTTTAACCAATTTCTGCCCCATTATTTTCTGTCTTGATGACTGAGATATTTATGTGTCTGCTCAGGATTTTAGACGGGTCACGAGGTTGCCTTGGATTCTGAAAGGGTCTGGCAATTCCTCTATTGGTCACCTGGTACCGGTTCAGACTATATCCCAATCTCAAGTTAACGAGGACAAAACAAATAGTAAGACAGAGAGAGGTTTTGTCTACAATGCTCGACTGCCACCTGGGTCGCCCCTGATGCGTCTTCCCAAAACGTAGACTCAGTCACGGTTCTGCCCCTCCGAGACGGCCACAGAATAGGGGTCGGGTAGTGCGTGACCACTCACTTCCCTCAACAAGACATTTAACAGACAGATAAGTACAGCAGTTAATATTCATCAATGAGATCCTCAAATTTTCACTTCCCTCTGTTTCTTCTAAATCTCCCACTTGTTCAGGACGCCTTATCGGTTCCTGTCCACTCTTTCTACATTCACTTTCTATAGACCCAATTGACCTTCCAACCTCCTTCAAAAATGCTGAACATCAATCCACAAACACAGTTATAACATGACATTTGTACGAATTGTAATAGATGTGTATGCTTGAATTATAACAACCACACAGCCACGCTACCTGCGTCCCTGACGCCCCCTTCTGGGTGACATGCTACACCGCACTATCACCTTTACCAAAGGAGTTTATCCACTTCCCTGATGTCAGAGGGGGCCAGTCTGGATGTCAGAGGGGGCAGTCTGGATGTTAGAGGGGGGCCAGTCTGGATGTCAGAGGGGGGGCAGTCTGGATGTTAGAGGGGGGCCCGTCTGGATGTCAGAGGGGCCAGTCTGGATGTCAGAGGGGCCAGTCTGGATGTCAGAGGGGGGCCAGTCTGGATGTCAGAGGGGGGGCAGTCTGGATGTCAGAGGGGGCAGTCTGGATGTCGGGGGGCAGTCTGGATGTCAGAGGGGGCATTCTGGATGTCAGAGGGGGCAGTCTGGATGTCAGAGGGGGCCAGTCTGGATGTCAGAGGGGGCCAGTCTGGATGTCAGAGGGGGCCAGTCTGGATGTCAGAGTGGGCCAGTCTGGATGTCAGAGGGGGGCCAGTCTGGATGTCAGAGGGGGGTCCAGTCTGGATGTCAGAGGGGGGCCAGTCTGGATGTCAGAGGGGGCTAGTCTGGATGTCAGAGGGGGGCCAGTCTGGATGTCAGAGGGGGGCCAGTCTGGATGTCAGAGGGGGCCAGTCTGGATGTCAGAGGGGGGCCAGTCTGGATGTCAGAGGGGGCAGTCTGGATGTCGGGGCAGTCTGGATGTCAGAGGGGCCAGTCTGGATGTCAGAGGGGGCAGTCTGGATGTCAGAGGGGCCAGTCTGGATGTCAGAGGGGGCAGTCTGGATGTTGGGGGGGCAGTCTGGATGTCAGAGGGGGCAGTCTGGATGTCAGAGGTGGGCCAGTCTGGATGTCAGAGGGGGCCAGTCTGGATGTCAGAGGGGGGCCAGTCTGGATATCAGAGGGGGGCCAGTCTGGATGTCAGAGGGGGGCCATTCTGGATGTCAGAGGGGGGCCAGTCTGGATGTCAGAGGGGACCAGTCTGGATGTCAGAGGGGCACCAGATGTACAGAGGACTGATGGGGACACCAGATGTTCGGAGGACTGATGGGGACACCAGATGTAAGGAGGGGCTCCGCTGATGGAGACACAGATGTGAGGAAGGCTGCTCTGATGGGGCACCTGATGTAAGGAGGGACTCTGCTGGGGGCACCTGATGGAATCTGGTGGCAGGCAATGTGGCTAGTGACGCGCTCATGGCTCCCACTGATTCTGTATTATGGTGAGTTGAATAATTTCATTTAATTTTATATTACAATATAATAATAGAAATAATGCGCTTCAATCATCCTGACACCATTACAATCATGGCGCCAGGATGATTGAAGCGCTAACACCAGGTATTTGGAGTATCTTTATCTGCTGATCAAACTCTGTAAAACACATATTGCTATTGTGGTGTAGGATCGGGAGCTTCTGTCCCTCCACCCCTCCTTTTCCCTCTCCATCCCGCATTCATCTCAGACTCTAACCACACCCCTTTGAGCCGTGCCCACATAAGCCACGCCCACTATTTTATGTAAACCACACCCATATTTCACCGCGGTGCACTGTGCATGCCGCATTTTCCCCTTTTCTTATTTCACACCTATAACCACATGCCCCGCCCCCTAATTATAACACAACTCCGCCTACAGCCAAAAAAGTGTCCTGGATTTTTTTTTTACAATGTTTGGGTGAGGTGAGTGTCTGGTGAGGGACTGGATAGTATCAGATCCAGATACACACAGGTTACATACGCCGCGATCATTAGAGCGAGAGCAATAATTCTAGCACTAGACCTCCTCTGTAACTCTAAACATGTAACCTGTAAAAAAAATGAAAGCGTCGCCTATGGAGATTTTTAAGTACTGAAGTTTGGCGCCATTCCACAAGTGTGCGCAATTTTAAAGTGTGACATGTTAGGTATCTATTTACTCGGCGTAACATCATCTTTCATATTATATAAAATTCGGGCTAATGTTATTGTTTTTTTTTATTCATGAAATATTTAACAAAAAAAAAGTGTTTGAAGAATTGCTGCACAAATACTGTGTGACATAAATAGTTGCAATGACCACCGTTTTATTCCCCAGGGTCTCTGATAAAACTATATATATATATATAATGTTTGGGGGTTCTGAGTAATTTTCTAACAAAGAAATGATGATTATTACATGTAGGAGAGAAGTGTCAGGATTGGGCGGGACGGGAAGGGGTTAATTACCATAAGTAATATACAAATAATTATTATATATTATTTTAAGGTAATTTATTATATTTTCTGTACTCAATCAGGGGGATTAATGGAGAAATGAGTGAAGTTTGAAGTTATAACCAGTAATTTCTCAGTAAATAGATAAATAATAAACAATGATCTTATAACATATAAATATATGATTTCTCTCGTAACTTTTCATCAGCAGAAGATTCTCATTCTCCCTCTTTACTGTGTGAGAAAAACATGGGGCATTGTGGGTAAATCTTATACACATAAACACGTGTTATTTCCTTCTAGATAAGAGGGCGGGGCTGGAAAGGAGTGTCTTTTAGACACACCCCCTTCTATGACACTGCAGTTAGAGGCGTGCCTCCACTGCAGCATTTTTATTGGACAGCTGAGACCGATGGTACTTTACTATTGATCCAAGACTCCAAGCTGTCCATTGAGCTCAGCGCCTCTGATGAGAAGTGAGGAGAGGCTCTGTGATCTCATCCTCTCAGTCTGCTGCAATCAGAGTGTGCCGGCTTGTATTTATACTGGCCGCTCTGTATGTAGCTTCTGACAGGCTGAGCAAGGAGGCCCGTATCTCCAGAACCATAGATGATAGGAGACACACACATCTTTTTTTTTTTTTTACTTTCGTGGTGGGTGAGGCTCTGCCCCCCCACACTGCACCTACCTGCAAAGAACCCCAGCCGAGAGTAAAGGGTGGAAATGGCTCCTGATCCCCAGATTTGGGCAATTATGTCACCAATATAAATAGAATAAAACCCACGCTATGTGTAACAACTCAAATACCTACAGAAATAACTTATACCGGACTGCTGCTGTAACAAAGGTAAGTGTTCCCTTTATCACCTAGAAGAGCATTATGTGTCACAGTGCTGTCCTATTGTGTGTGCACATAAATCATCACAAATACACTAAAATATGTGGAGACATTCATATATAAAGTGCTAGGGGCTCAAATAAGATTCTCTGCAGATCACCTACTTCACTGATCTTATGGTGTTTATCAATAAATTAAGTAAACTGATCCATGTGCAAATTCATATGCAACATAAAGTGCTTTGTGCTCCGGATGCTGTTCTCTGCAGATCCACTGCTTCCACTTTTCACCTACTTCATTAATTTATAATATTTGCTGCTATATAAAATAAAATTAAAGTCTGTGCAAATTCATGTAATCATACACAATTTTTTGCTCAATACAGTGTTCTCTGAAAGTCCACTGCTTCTACTTTGCATCTACTTCAAAAACCATATTTTGCTAAAAAAAATAAATCCAGAAATCAATAAACATCAGCACTAAGGGGGCGCCCTCACCATCATGCAGAGAACACTATATTGAGTACAAAATATTGAATGATTACATGAATTTGCACAGATTTTAGTTTATTTAATATAGCAGAAAATATTATAAGATTAATGAAGTAGATGCAAAGTGGAAGCAGTGGATCTGCAGTGAACAGCATCTTGAGCACAAAGCACTTTATGTTGTATATGAATTTGCACATGGATCAGTTTACTTCATTTATTGATAAACAACATAAGATCAGTGAAGTAGGTGTAAAGTGGAAGCAGTAGATCTGCACAGAATATTATTTGAGCCCCTAGCACTTTATATATACATATTTTAGTGTATTTGTGATGATTTATGTGCACACACAATAGGACAGCGCTGTGACACATAATGCTCTTCTAGTTGATAAAGGGAATACTTACCTTTGTTACAGCAGCAGTCCGGTATAAGTTATTTCTGTAGGTATTTGAGTTGTTACACATAGCGCGGGTTTTATTCTATTTATATTGGTGACATAATTGCCCAAATCTGGGGATCAGGAGCCATTTCCACCCTCGGCTGGGGTTCTTTGTATCCATATAACAGATGTTCTACATGACTAAATCTGACATAAATTTTACTGCAAAATCAAATGGGCCAAAATGTCTCCCCCCGAGCAGTAGTATATTTCTATCCCCCTTGGCGGGAGTGGAGATGACCCCATCTTTAAGGATATACAGTACATACACACACAGCACAAGGCTGTGTTCACACTGTGAGCTGTTTCTGAAATTCCTCTGAGCTCCACAAGGTGGTGATCTCACTTCTACCAAGACAGGAAGTCTCTATGGAAGACAGGAAGTGATGTCAGGTACTGACAGGAAGTTCCGGGTGAGAGGTGAGTTGGGAGGAAGTAGAGAGAAGACGTTGCTGGAAGAGGCAGCAGAGGAGGTAATAAGATCTTATTTTATATTTACACCCAGTAACCCCCCGTCATGTCCGTCCTCTTCCTCCACAGTCACTGTGATGTCTTTTATTTCCAGCAGGGGGATCAGTTGATGATGAGTATATCTTCCCTCCAAATCTGGCCATACATGGTTCAGTTTTATCGTTCATCCAGCGGGATGAGAGGAAAAAACTGAAGTGATTCCCCCATCCACACATTGGAGGGGGATGGGGGAATCCTCCCCGCTGCACAATTGTATTCTGACAATGGGGGGCGCTCCTCCGCTCTCAGAATACACAGATCAGTGATGAAGCTATTGGCTGCAGCCGCTGATGGAGTGACTTTTATCCGGCAGTGACCACACATGGATGGAAATGTGACCGATCCCTGCTGAACCAGCTGAATTTCCATGTCTCTATGGTCACCATAAGTGACTTCCTCCCCTCCCCCTCATCTCCTTCATTATGTAAGTCATGCTGAGATCATCTCCCATTGGCTGAGCAATATTCTCATTTGTCTCTGAGCTCCTTCTTGCTATTCCTCATCCTGCCTGTTGTTTCCTTGGATTGATTTTCTGTGTAGTGACCCCGGCTTCATCTCTTGGATGCGCTCGTCTGTTGCTTGTCCTGACCTTTATCCTGATTCCTGGATCTCCTCCTCATCTCACACCCAACATAGAGAATGGAATTTGTGATCCAGAAGGACAAATTTTACGAGACTCCCGGACCCCAAGAATCACAGTGAACACTAAACTGTCCAGATTAAATATTTTCCCACTGGGGACCATAGTGCTTATCCACTTCAGCCCCGGAAGGATTTGCCCTCTTAATGACCAGGCCATTTTTTGCGATTCGGCATTGCGTCACTTTAACTGACAATTGCGCGGCCGTGCGACGTTGTACCCAAACAAAATTGACAACCTCTTTTCCCCACAAATAGAACTTTCTTTTGGTGGTATTTGATCACCTCTGCGCCTTTTTGAAGAGTGACAATTTTTAAAAAAATATATATATATTTTTCTTTTACTTTTTGCTATAATACATATCCCAAAAAAATATAAAAAACAAATGTATTCCTCAGTTTAGGCCGATATGTATTCTTCTAAATATTTTTGGTAAAAACAAATTTGCAACAGGCGTATATTGATTGGTTTGCGCGAAAGTTATCGCATCTACAAAATAGGGGATAGATTTCGGGACCTTTTACTACTATTGGCGGCGATCTGCGATTTTTAAGGAGACTGGGACATTGCGGCGGACAAATCTGACCCCAAATGACACTTTTTGGGGAGCAGTGACATTATCACATTGATCAGAGCTATAAAAATGTACTGATCAGTGTAAAAATGACACTGGCAGGGAAGGAGTTAACACCAGGAGGTGATCAAGGGGTTAATATAAAGCGCCTTGAGGCGATTCAGTTCGCTTTGTGCGCTATACAAATCATTCATTCATATAAAGTGTATAATAACAATCTAAAGTGCAACAATTATAACAAATAAAAATGATAATAAAATAACCATCACACACATTTTACACAGTTCTTTTCTTATACGGGTGGTACAGTGGTGTAGTAGGTAGCGCTCTCGCCTAGCAGTAAAAGTTGCTGTAGTGTCACTGGTTCCAATCCCAACCTCGACACTACCTGCCAGCAGTTTGCATGTTCTCCCTGTGCAGGCGTGGGTTTCCTCCCACACTCCAAAGACATGTTGGTAGACAGATGCATCGTCAATACATTTGTTTCGTATTAAAATGAATTTGTAATTCGTGTCTGAAATTCAATTCGGATTGGTACGAAATAGACATTTTCATTTAACCAATGTTCGTCATGATGAATTTATCATTATGAGGGGCTCCCACCATTCCTGTGCTGTGCTGACTTCATGGGTTTTTTAACTTCATCAAAACTAATAATCATAATTAACGAACATTCTTATTTTGTCCGATTCTGAATCTCGACAGTATCGACGGTACCAGTCTCTCCCACTCCCATATTAAAAAAGGTCATTTTCCCAACCCCCACTCAGCAGAAGAAGAAAACCTCTGATTGGTCAACAAAACACCAGTCACCTTTCTGTTGTAACAGAATTTGGATCCGAAATTCGTAAACAAAATTTCGTGTTACGTACAAAATTCGGAAGCATAGCAATTCGTATTTCGGATCCTCCCGAATGTACACATTTCATTTTTTTTCGATTCATAGAAAACTAATCGCACATGTCTACATGTTGTTAGGTAATTAGATGCTGTCTATAAAATTAGTCAAACCTCAAATTTGGTTGGGATTTTTAAGGCAATGTAAAAAATGTACTAGTTGTATATAAAAAATATATTTTATTATGAATACAAAAAGAAGAAAACATTACTGCTGTATATACAAAGAAAGTCCATAATATGACAATGTTGCGTTGGCATACAGTAAAGCATAAAACAATACCACATGCAAAAGTTTATGTGACAAAGCGAGCGGCTATTTCTCCTACGCGTTTCGAAAAGTATATGTAAATAGTTTCTTCTTCAGGGAAGCCACTTTCTGTGAACACATAACACACAATAAATATATCGAAAATACATTTACAAAATAACATAATAACATTCAACCTCAACCCTTGACTACTCACATGTTTGTTTTTAACATCAAAAGGACATTTCTCTTTCTTGGCACCGCCCAAAACAAAAAAGACGGGCCAAAGAGGAAAAATAATAATAATGATGATGATCTGCTGAATTGTCACCGCACTACAAAGCCCAGGAGTCTGGAAGACTCAACAATAGATGGGAACAAAATAGATTCTTTAGTACATGTCCAATGGCTCATCAAGTGAGAAAACCCACGTTATATGAGCCCTCGATAATCAGGAGGACCTAAGGCAGAGGAAAAACCAAGGAATCTTTAAATTTTTACTCCCATCTTATCAATTTTCTTTAAAGAGAGAGATCACTAAATTATTGCTCACCGCAGTATTAGAGTCCAACATTCATAAACCAAGTTCCTTAGTTTTCCTGCCAATACAATCAAATCCTGAAAACCATAAGGACATGTGAAAGATTCCCACCTGTTAGAGCTTCTGGCATTTGCCTTAAATAGCCCAGGTCTGATTGATTGGCGCCAAAGAGTCCTCCAATCAAAACGATAACTCCTCCTAACTACTAATAAACTCCCTTAATAGGAATGTACCAAGCGATGGATGGTCTATTCTCTCTTCCTTGCCCTTTCATCTATTGTTCTATCTATGTAGGGGAGATAAGCGACACCGTCTCCTTGGTGACGACGCCGGTCATTTGGTTTTCTTGTGGCATCCGTCTAAGCCGTCTGATGTGTGACATCGTCATTTCCGGTTGCGGAGATGTCGTCACGTCCGGAGGTCTTGGATGAGCACCACTTCCGGTTGAGGATGGTGCTACTTCCGATTCCGGTTGTGGTTGGCGCTATCTCGGGTTCCGGTTGTGGTTGGCACACCGGATGTTTTGAGGTTTGACTAATTTTATCTACTATTCAGGGATGATGGCAATTACATGCCATAGCATATGAGTCTAACAATATTCTTTATTAGATGCTGTCTAAATTGGTCCTAATGTATGAATGTGGGTTAGGGACCTTAGACTGTAAGCTCCTTGAGGGTAGGGACCAATGTGAATGTACAATGTATATGTAAAGCGCTGTGTAAATTGATGGCGCTATATAAGTACCTTAAGTAATAATAATAAATAATAGTGCAGCGCAGTATATCCTATATATCATTGTTTGAAACACCAATAAATAAAAGGGAAATAACTAAATGCAATATTCCCTACAGTGTATTCTTATATACGTAATTAAAAGCACAGTGCAAGCAGTCCATATATATAAGATTTCATGTGTTATATAACATCAGTGTTGATAGAGAACTCGTTTATATCAAACAGTGTGTGAGACCATCCCCCGCCGTGCTCATCCGTCCTCACTGGGACCAGTATCATGTGCACACCACCACCAGACACATTTAGTGTGTGAGACCATCCCCCGCTGCAGGGCCGCCTTTTTGCATGGGCACGCTATTCAGTTGCCCGGGGGCCCCACCTGTCCAACGACTCCAGCCAGGGCTGGGCTGGCCTACCGGGATAACGAGAAATTTCCCAGTAGGCCATCTGCCTTGGGGCCGCTTTGAGTTGCTGCTACAGCACACCGCTCTT
This sequence comes from Lithobates pipiens, assembly GCA_037367395.1. Taxonomy (NCBI): domain Eukaryota; kingdom Metazoa; phylum Chordata; class Amphibia; order Anura; family Ranidae; genus Lithobates; species Lithobates pipiens. Next base: position 149,330 of record JAZDVW010001294.1, read on the forward strand.
TCCATCTCTCCTCCTCCTGTGTTTTACGGAGCTGGCTGGGTCTGTGTTCGGCGGCCGCGCTGTAACAAGGTCTCAATTCCCTAGACCGGCTCGTGTAATAGTAGATTGAATCAGTGTTCCGCCTATCACACGAGCTGGTCTAGGGGGGCTGGACCTTGTTACAGCACGGCCGCCAAACACAGACCCAGCCAGCTCCGTGATACACAGGAGGAGATGCCCGCTGTGTGTGTTACCAGGCAATGGTAAGTATGTATTAATTGGCATAGTGATGCTGCATTCATGGGCACAGTGAGGCTGCAATGGTGGGCACAGTGAGGCTGCAATGGTGGGTACAGTGAGGCTGTAATGATGGGCACAGTGATGCTGCCATGGTGGGTACAGTGAGGCTGCATTCATGGGTACAGTGAGGCTGCAATGATGGGCACAGAGATGCTGCAATGGTGGGCACAGTGAGGCTGCATTCACAGGCACAGTGAGGCTGCAATGGTAGGCACAGTGAGGCTGCAATGGTGGGCACAGTGAGGCTGCAATGGTGGGTACAGTGAGGCTGCAATGGTGGGCACAGTGAGGCTGCAATGGTGGGCACAGTGAGGCTGCAATGGTGGGCACAGTGAGGCTGCATTCAACTCAAATAATGGTCACTCTTTTGCTCCTTCACAATCTCTCTCATCCACGCCCAAAACAGCCGATCCTCCTACGCTCTCCCCGCTGGGTGCTTGTGCTGATAACTTCACATAGATTTCTTTCAGGAAACTCTCTCCGCCTACAGCTCAGCTCCGCTTCTCTCAAATCCGTTATTGACATGTAATCACAGACATAGACTCCATAGTGCTCTCTGCTTGTTACTTAATGAATACAGCCCCAAAACAGGCACACTTACAAGATCAAAGATTTAAAACAGCATATGTCTTAACTATGTTCCCTCAGCGTGTCCTAACTGTAGGGGGGATGGGCTAACAGTGACATGGCAGAAATCACTTCTCCTGATCACTGGATGCAATATATCGCTGACATGTCACTAGGCAGAACGGGGAATGCCTTCTTTACATTCTGCCTGTGTACAAGGCAATCACGGGTCACCGGCAGAGATTAATCCACCCGCCCCACGGACACGCTCCCACAATGTGCAGGAACGGTGATTTGCTCAGGAGAGCCACTCTGCCACCGTATAACTGTGGAGGTCGGTCGGCAACTAGTTAAATACATACTGACCTTCATATTACCTCCTGATATCCTCATCCCATTATTGTACAACCAATCCAGATAATTCTCTGTTAAAAATGTTATCTGTCTACAGGGAAACCTTCATAGATGACGGCACCAATGAGGATGGAGGAGGACCGGAGTCACATAACTGAGAAGATACTAAACCTCACCCTGGAGATCATCTACCTGCTGACCGGAGAGGTGAGGAGGATTCTGGGAGGTCACATGACATCACTCTTATCTCTATTAATAAAACACAGACCTGACCGGAGAGGTGAGGAGGATTCTGGGAGGTCACATGACATCACTCTTATCTCTATTAATAAAACACAGACCTGACCGGAGAGGTGAGGAGGATTCTGGGATTCTAACATGATGTTCCTATTGGTTCCTCAATACAGAGATTTCCTCTTGTGAAGTCAGGTGATCATATGACCATCACAGTGCCTCCATGTGACTCCCTAAAACCTGAGAGACACAACATGGAGAAGATTCTAGAAGTCACCAAGAAGATGATGGAGCTGCTGACAGGAGAGGTGAGGAGGATTCTGGGAATTCTGGGACATTATCCAGTAACAGACAAGGGATGTGTCTGGATGGTGACTGTATCATTGTGTGTGTCAGGTTCCTATAAGGTGTCAGGATTTCACTGTCTATTTCTCCATGGAGGAGTGGGAGTATTTAGAAGGACACAAGGATCTCTACAAGGACGTCATGATGGACAATCAGCCGCCCCTCACATCACCGGGTAAGAGGAGACTTTATTGTAAAGGAAAGAGCAGTACGGAGGCTCCACCTAGATCCCCCATCATCTGATAAACACATAGAAACAATGTATTCAGTCAGTGTGTGTGTTTCCTACAGATGGATCCAGTAATGGGAACCCACCAGAGAGATGTCCCCGTCCTCTGTATTCCCGGGATTCCACACAGGAAGGTCACACCATCCCCCACTGTTACAAGGTTGGTGGGATGGATCATCTAGAACATGGACTTGTGTGACAATGTGTGGATTTTCTATGTGATGTCACAATAATAAATCTTCTATCTTACAGATGATATTCTCTCTCATTTTCTTGGTTTAGAGTGGAGATCCAATGGATATAGAATTTGAGGTGAAATCAGAAGAAGAAGAGAGGTATGTGAGGGATGATCAGCAGTCTATGGAGGAGGATGGAATAACGGGGACATTTATAGAGGAGGACACTCCTACAGAGATCAGCACAGGTGGGTCATTAACACTAAATACATTCCTCCACCCATACTGCTCACTGATTGGTCCAGAGTAGGGCGGGGGCTGGGTGATATCAGCCTGTAATCCCCTGGTCACTTTCCTGAGCTGTGTTCCCCGTCCTGTATTCCTGGATTTCTCTCCGATAATCTTCCTTCTCTGTGCTGCTGACACAATTTATGTATCTAGACTGGATTTATGGAGATTCTGGGGATCAGCTGGCAGCAAAATGTTCATTTTCCCCATAGATGTTACTAGATCTAGGCACCTGGGGTATGTGATTTGGGTCTTCTGCCCCATACCCGGGTATGACAAGATCTCTGACAGAACAATCCCCCCAGGATTACTTGTTGTGTTGTCTGCTGGCTGTGCCGGGTGGAGGGATATGTCTGTATAGTCTCAGACCCAAGTCACTGAGTGCAGTCTCAGGAGATGGGAGGCAGCGGTGTGGGACCTCTGCAACTTGTCTCATGTAATCATTTCATCTTCCACTGATTACTGAATACCAATATTATGAGTCCTGACCCTTACACTGTATACTTTATATTCTACATTACATACTCCTGACCCTTACAAGAGTGCTCAAAATTTCAAAAAGTTTCTCCACCCAACCCAACCAGTCTCCGCCCCTAAACACACCCTCATAAATTATCTCCTGAAATGAAACTTAAATGTTTTATGCAGAATTAAGTTACAAAAATAAATTTTAACAACTTTATCAGGGACAACGGCTCCCATTCAACCCCCGCCTGCCAGTGGTGCTCGCCCCCCCCCTCCTTCAAGGCAGCCAACTCTCGCCAGTCATCATTTTCCACTCACAAAAGGTGAGTAAGTGAGTGGAAAATTTGAGGGCTGCCATACACTATATACTATATATGTTGTACATTACATACTCCTGACCCCTACACTATATACTCTTTGTTGTACATTACATCATTCTGATACTATAAAATCCTAACTGTTGTATCTTATACAATAATTTGTACATTACATAGTCCTGACTTCTTTTGCACCCATTTCCTACCAGCTGGACATTTTATATCTGATGATTTGATTGGAGGACAGACTTTTACATGGTGATAATAATGTGATAACATCCACAAAATTTGGACCCTTAAACAGAAGTGATAATGAGGGAGGAGTCAATAACCCAATGATGGGGGTCTTCAGGATCAGTCCAGTCTTCATCTTGGTTGTTCTCCCCCCATCCTCACTCTCTGACCTCTGGTGGGGCTCAGCCCCGCTGTTATTCATGACTAAATCATGGACTAAATAAGGAAGGTCAGGACTTCTTGTGTTGGGAAGATGGCAATGAGTGATAGAGGGGGAGGGGACACTCGTCCTATAATCCCCTCATCACTGTCACTCCTATAAAAGACAGTTCTCGTTGTTTCCTCCCTCTCTGACTAAGGTCCATGAATAAAGAAATGATCTGGTAGGAGATCAGAGGACCCATTTACTAGTTACCTTGAGGGGGAAATTGTAAGATCCTCAGAGACAAAGCTGCCTGATGTGGGCGGAGTCCTGGTTTAGGGGAACCAATCAGCTGATGTCTAGTAATAATCTTTGTATTTCTATTTTAGTAGATGGATGGGAGATGAGGAAAACCTCAGAGGATTGTCTCACTTTGTCTCCAGACTGTAAAGTAGAAGATGAGGACATCACACAGTATAGTCCAGGAGAAAACCCGACTACCTCAAATGTCCATCCGGCACCACACAGTGTAGATGGACCATCATATTCCTCTTATCCTGACGAACCTCAGACTGTGCGGGACGGGGCCGTCCTTCCAACAGAGAAGAGCTTTTCCTGTACTGAGTGCGGGAAGTGTTTCCGTTATAAATCTTATCTTAATAGGCATAAAAGATCTCACATGGGGGAGAAGCCGTATTCCTGTCCTGAGTGCGGGAAATGTTTTTTACAAATGTCCCATCTTTCCACACATCAGAGATCTCACACGGGGGAGAAGCCATATTCCTGTCCTGAGTGCGGGAAATGTTTTTCAGTGAAGTCCCATCTTTCCACACATCAGCGATCTCACACGGGGGAGAAGCCGTATTCCTGTCCTGAGTGCGGGAAGTGTTTTTCACAGAAGTCCAATCTTTCCACACATCAGAGATCTCACACGGGGGAGAAGCCGCATTCCTGTCCCGAGTGCGGGAAATGTTTTTCAGTGAAGTCCCATCTTTCCACACATCAGCGATCTCACACAGGGGAGAAGCCGTATTCCTGTCCTGAGTGCCGGAAATGTTTTTCAGAGAAGTCCAGTCTCTCCGCACATCAGAGATCTCACACAGGGGAGAAGCCGTATTCCTGTCCTGAGTGCGGGAAATGTTTTTCAGAGAAGTCCAATCTTTCCGCACATCAGAGATCTCACACGGGGGAGAAGCCATATTCCTGTCCTGAGTGCCGGAAATGTTTTTCAGAGAAGTCCAGTCTCTCCGCACATCAGAGATCTCACACGGGGGAGAAGCCGCATTCCTGTCCCGAGTGCGGGAAATGTTTTTCAGAAAAGTCCAGTCTTTCCACACATCAGAGATCTCACACAGGGGAGAAGCCGCATTCCTGTCCTGAGTGCGGGAAATGCTTTTCACAGAAGTCCCATCTTTCCACACATCAGAGATCTCACACGGGGGAGAAGCCTTATTCCTGTCCTGAGTGAGGGAATTGTTCTTCACTGAAGTCCTGTCTTCCTGTACATCAGGGACCCCACACAACCCTCGAGGTGTATTAGTGCCTTGAGTGCGGGAAATGTCTTCTATATAAATGTTGCTGGACATCACAGCTCTCATGTGGGGAAGAAGCACACCCTGATATACACCTCAGATATACTCCATCATGCCCAGTCATGTATGTGAATGTCGGAGTTTTACAATGCCTCATGGGATGTGTAATTCCACAACAGCTGGAGGGCCGTAGTTTGAAGATTCCTGGCATGATGGGAATTGTACTTCCTGAACAACTGAAGGGCCGTAGTTTGAAGACCCCTGCCCTAGCCAATATAGGGTGGGAAAGAAAAGACAAATTTGCCAGATTCCATGATTCACCACACTTTAACTTCACAAAGAAGCTGATAACACCGACTGTTCCGAATAAAGAAGAACGAGCATAAAGTACATCTCATTTATAATGATGAGCAAAAGTCTTGCAAGAACTCCAGCTAGCGGACCTGCATATGTCTTCAACCAGGACTTTTGCCACGGATGCCCATGAGGCTCCCATCCCTCTAGTGGAGTGAGTTCTTATACACTGCGGAGGAGCAAGGCCCTGTTGTGTGTAAACCAAGGAAATAACCTTTGTGATCCAGGTAGCCAGAACTCTTGATGAAGCTGCCTCCCCTTTCCTAGGTCTGCAAGGGAAGATAAATCGGCTCTCAGACTTACGTGTCTGCTGAGCCCGCTGTAGATATATTGACTAGACATGTGCAATTCCTTTAGTTCCCAATTCGTTTTTTTAAAGAATTTTGACAAATCCGTTAATTCTGAAATTTCCGAACTTCTGAATTTTTCAAATTAGGAACTTCTGAATGTCAAATTTCCGAATTTTACATTTTCGGATTTCCGAAATACGAATATCCGAATTTAGAATTTCAGAATTTAGAATTTTCGAATTCTGAATTTTCAGAATTCAGAAATTGAAAAATTCGAAAATCTGAAAAAAGAAAAAAAATCTGTAAAATTCGATAAAAATAACTATTGAATTATTTCCTTTCAAATTTTGGCTGTTTTTGAATGTAACGAATACGAATTTTTATGAAATAACGAATTATCTGAAATACGAATGCCGCATGTAAACGAATGGAACATAACAATATAATAATAATAAAGCATTTTTATTATTATTATTTATTATTAATTTGTTCCATTCCATTTGTTTAGATGTGGAATTCGTTATTTTGGATAATTTGTAACTTCAGATAAATTTGTATTCGTTACATTCACAAACAGCCAAATTTGAAAGGAAATTCCAATACCTATAATTTAATAGTTATTATATCAAATTTTACTGATTTTTTTTTCTTTTTTTTAGGATTTTCAAATTTTTTAATTTCCAAATTTTCGAATTCCAGAAATGCCAAAATTTGAAAATTTGAATTTCGGAAATTTTGAAATCCGAATTTTCGAATTTCTAAAAAAAAAGCAAAAAAAACGAATGAAATGAAAACGAACAGATTTGTTGTCAGTGCACACGTCTAATATTGACATTAGACTGACCATGACCAGTGGTCTTAGATCTAGATGGTTTGTCTGTTGCGGGGTCTGTGTGAAACAAGGTAGCACCACCTCCCGGTCTATGTGAAATGTTGAGATGACTTTAGTGGCCAGGCCCGATGAGGGACACAGGATCGCCCTATCTGGATAAATGATGCAAAATGTCTCTCTGCAGGATAGGGCAGCCGACTCTGACACCCTCCTGGCTCTTGTAATGGCTGTAAGAAAGACTCATTTGATTGGTAAAAACCAGAGTGGAGCAGACTTAGTGGGACCAAAGGGGGGCTGCAATAGGGATTTTAGTACCGTGTCTAAGTCCCAGGTTGGAAAAAATGTACAGGACAATTGTGATAAAAGGAGAAGATTGTATGCCCACATCCATGAATACAGACCACTGGACCAAACCAACTTCTTAGTGGGATTTTGAAGGGCATAAACAACATAAACAACAACTACATGTATAAAACATCCACAAAGCTTTATTATAACTAATTAAAATGATACAAAGTATAAAATAGTTGATGTGATTACAAAACAATTGTTGATGAATGTGAGCGGATAATCATATGATTCCGTCAGCCAGCTCATTAAGGGGACAGATTGGGGGAGGGTAACATCTGTCCCCTTAATCAGGTGGCTGACAGAATCGTATGGTTCACGATTCGCTTCCCTTTGCGATTTGCACCAATGTGGACCTTCAGAAGATGAACATTAGAAGATGCACATTAGTGCAAATCGTGAAGGGTAGGGTCCTATAGCGTGAATGTCAGGACACCACAACATTGTACCAGGTGGCGGCATATGATGTGAGGTAATCGGTCATCCATTTTATTTGTTTTAGTTGTTTTTATGCATTTGGATTTTATCCTGATGTTGTAGCTGTATATCCAAGTATTGCAATAAATACTACACTATGGAGCACCTTTTTTGTTTATTTCTCATGGTACTTTGGGTCATATAAATGGAGCTGAAGGCTGGTGAGTGGTGACTGCACACTCATTTCTATGTATTGTCACTACACTCACCTGGGTGCGATTATCGCTTCTATTTTGCAGTATTACACTATATTCCTTTATTTTATGGATTTACGATTGGAGTCCTAAATATGGAGGATTACTAAGAAGAAACATCTGTCCCCCGAGGGCGATGCTGTTTATGCGTGTTCCCTGCACTTTATGGAGCAGTCAATATTTCTGGTAATCTCTGATCTTATATCCCAATAAGACACGGGTTGGGAACACATTTAGCAGTACAAAGTCCGTGGTGATTATCAAAAATACTCTATACAGTATAAATGTAACCTTCTCTATAGAATGGGCTCTCCAACCAGAGGTGTCATAATACCAACCGCCAAACCTTATGGTAAAATCCACACAGATATGGTGGATGGCTATATCCTTCAGGAAGAATCATCCAAACTGTAAAAATGTGGCTATCTGGGTTTACCAGAATCTTGGAAGAGCATAGTCCTTGTTTCCACTGGGCTGGCCAGAACACCACTAGTACAAAGAGTACCCCCACTGACCACCAATGCTGGGCTGGAGTTATACTTTATTCTCACTGACACCAACATTGGTGCTTATTTTATCTCACTGACACCAACAATGGGACTTACTTTATCTCACTGACACCAACAATGGTACTTATTTTATCTCACTGACACCAACATTGGGGCTTATTTTATCTCACTGACACCAACAATGGGACTTACTTTATCTCACTGACACCAACAATGGTACTTATTTTATCTCACTGACACCAACAATGGGTTTTATTTTCCTGCTGACGCCAATGATGGAGATTATTTTATCTCACTGAAACCAATGACGGGCATATTATATTTTACAGAAGCCAAAGATTGGCTTTTATCTCACGGACACCAATGATGAGACTTTTTTTTCTATCCCATGGATGTGCCGGGCAGTGATATACACATACAGATCCCTGTCTGCCAGATACAATCACTTCCACACACTGACAATATTCTGCATTAGGGAGGAGCTCTGTATCTGAACAGAAGATTGGATGAACTCTGGCTCCTCCCACATTCTTCTGAACATCTAATGTTTACAGTATTTGGTGCGGACAAATGTGACGGCTTCTGGCTGTCACTGGTTGCTAGGGAAGCAACGGCTGCCTGCAACAGCGGTGTCCTTAGCAACCACCAACTTCACCCCGCCCATTCCCTTACATGGCCATGTAGGGAAATGGGTGGGGTCTAGATCATGACATCATTGTCTGAATATGACCATATTTGGGCAATGATGTCTCCACTATCCCCGCCCCTTCCTTTATATAGCTGATGACAGCTCAGGACACTATCAGTCAGCGAGTGTTACTGTCAGAAATCGCTCCTGTGAGGCAGGTCATGGGGGTTATTATGGAGTCAATGGGGGGTTGGCATCATGATTGATGAGGGATTTACAATAAGAGACTTTTTTTTTTTAAAATAAAGGACATTGGGTGTCTTTTTTAATGAATGTACACCAAATGCATTCATATGGGGGGGACTGGGCACTTCCAGATTCTGATAAGCCCCCCAGACCCCCACAGCCACTAGGCCAGAGTTGTGAGGATGAGGCCCTTGTCCTTATCAACATGGGGACGAGGTGCTTTACTATAAGGAGTCCCCCCCAGGGAAGGCCCCCCAAGTTGAGGGCACATGGCCTGGTATGGTTCAGAAGAAGGGGATGGGGCCACATGCTCGTCCCTCCCCTTTTCCTGGGCAGCCAGGCTACATGCTTGGATTATGGATCTGGTATGGAGGCATATGTATTTTCTGGGGGCACCTACATTTTTTGTGTGAGTCCCTCCTTAGATTACATCTTACACTCAGAGGGTCTGGTATGTATTTAGGGGTCTCTATACATTTTTTTAATTCTTGCTGTAAGATGGGCTACAGAAAAACCGACCTTTACAAAGAAAAATGAATCAGTTTAATTTGCCAGAAAATGTGAAGTTACACACGAGGTAGTACTATACCCTGGCTAAGTTACACAAATTCTTCCCCTTTGTTTCCAAGAACTGCTTCAGAGGTTACCCTGAGAGGGGGACCCACCTACACATTTTTTGGAGTTGTATAGCTCTAAGGGACCTTTGGTTACCGCCAAGGTGGCAGAGATTACTGGGGTTTTGATCACCCTGATTACCTGTCCCAGTCCATCTGAGTACTTGAATACCTGTCACAGTTCACCTGAGTACCTGTCACAGTTCATCTGAGTACCCTAGTACCTGTCACAGCTCATCTGAGTAGCTGAATACCTGTCACAGTTCACCCGAGTACATATCACAGTCCATATGAGTACCTGAGTGCCTATCACCGCCCTTCAGAGTACCCAAATACCAGTCACCAGACCATCAGAGTACCCGAGTACCTGTCACCAGCCCATCAGAGTACCAGAGTACCTATCTGCAGCCCATCAGAGTACCCGAGTACCTATTTGCAGCCCATGTCTCAGACTATACGTTGGGGTGTTTGCTTTCCAGAATGGGGTCATTTTGTGGGTAATTCCATTGTTCTGATGCTCCAGGACCTTCAAAAGTGTGATAGGTAGGAACGAAATGAGATACGTCGTTTATGCTCCTAGAACGCCTGAAGGTAGCACTTCAATGTTCGGCCTCTATGTGGCCAGGCTGTGTAAAAGTCTCACACATGTGGTATCGCCATACTTGGGAGGAGTAGCAGAATGTGTTTTGGGGTGTAATTTTTGCTATATACATGCTATGTGTTAGAAATATCTTATAAATTGACAACTTTGTGTAAAAAAAAAATGCGTTTACATTTTTTTCCACATATTTCAAAAACTTCTGTAAAAAAAATGAACCATTCAAAAGACTCATTATGCCTCATAGATTATACATTGGGGTGCTTGCTATCCAAAATGGGGTCATTTTATGGGCAATTTCATTGTCCTGGTACTCCAGGTCCTTCTAAAGTGTAATAGGTGGCTGTGAAATGAGATGTGTCATTTTTGCTCGTAGAACGTCTGAAGGTACTACTTCAATGTTGGGCCTCTGTATGTGGCCAGACTGTGTAAAAGTCTCACACATGTGGTATCGCCGTACTCGGGAAGAGTAGCAGAATGTATTTTGTGGTGTAATTTGTTGTATGCATATGCTGTGTGTGAGAAATAATCTGATAATATGACAATTTTGTAAAAAAAAATCATAAAAAATAAATCTTCATTTTGCAAAGAATTGTGGGAAAAAATGACAAACTTAAAAAAACTCACTATGCTACTTACTTAATACCTTGGAATATCTACTTTCTAAAAAGAGGTAATTTGGGGGTATTTTTACTTTCCTGACTTGTTAGTGTCTCAAGAAATGAGATTCACCTGATGTACTGAAGGCCTGATCAGATGTGATCAATTTTCAGTGATTGGCACCATAGTTTGTAGACTCTATAACTTTCACAAAGACCAAATAATATCCACTAATGTGGGTTATTTTTACCAAATATATGTAGCAGTATAAATTTTGGCCAAAATTTATGAAGAAAAATTACTAATTAGCAACATTTTATGACAGAAACAAAGAAAAATGCATTTTTTTCACAAAATTTAGTGATTAAATACCACTAAAATAAAGTTATATTTGTGTGGGAAAAAGGACGCAAGTTTCAATTGTCATTCAAAGTGTGAGAGCGCTGAAAGCTGAATATTGGTCTGGTCCAGAAGGGGGTGTAAGTGCACTGTATGGAGGTGGTTAATATTGTTGCTTTGAATAACTTTTACCCTTCAGTGTGTTCTGTACTCCCCAGTGTATGAGTATGATCTCAGGTATTACTATGAAGACATGTCTGATGAAGGAAACTAATGGGGTCTACTTATAGAAAATTCATGGGATGAATGTGACAATCACTCATCCAGCCATTACAAATTCTGGCCATAATATAGCAAAGTGATTTCCTATGATGGTCAGCTCCATCTAGTGACCATAATGGGGTATTTTTTTTCCTGAAATACCTCAATAAAAATAGCACAATACCACATTATGACCACTAGATGGAACCAAGGAAATCAGTGTATGAAATAAAATACATCCAACATTCATCACAGCCGGGTGAATGTCGGTCATAATCATTCAACTGTTTTTTTTATAATTAAAAAAAGAGGAAGATTTGGCTACAATAAGACCCCTTTCACACCATACCGCCCATAGCATTGGCTGTAAAAACGCTGCTAGCAGGGCGCTTTTACCCCCCGCTAGCGGCCGCAAAAGGTTTAAAACCGCCGGCAATACGCTGCAATAGCGGCGTTTTGCTGGCGGTATTACAGCGCTGCCCCATTGATTTCAATGGAGAGCAGTGGTGGAGGAGCGGTAAACACACCACTCCTTCACCGCTCCAAAGAAGCTGCTGGCAGGACTTTTTTCTGACGTCCTGCCAGCGCACCGCTGTAGTGTGAAAGCCCTCAGGGCTTTCACACTACACACAATGGTGCAGCTTCTTCAGGGCAGATTGCAGGTGCTATTTCTAATGCTATAGCGCCTGCAAAACGCCCTGGTGTGAAAGGGGTGTAAATGTACCACATCCATAATATTTATCATTTCAAAAAGAACCTTGTATGTCGGACTTTATTGGTACAAAAAAGGCAGAACACAAAAATTACAAAAAATATAAATCTTTCTTACAAATATTAAAATGATGTGTTAAAACCACATGGGAACAAATTCATCAAACATTAGGCTATATATATATATATATATATATATATATAAAAAATAATGACTCATTTATCTTTTCTGAATTGTCAGAAAAGTCAGCACGTTTCACCTCAATAAGCTTCTTCAGGACCTTTTATGCCTTGGCAGCAAAGAAAATCAGCCTAACTAAAAAAATAAAGAATACAAATACATAGCAATCTCATAGTTTTGTAACATTGTAAATCATCATCTGTGCCACTTACACAACACTTGGGGGACATAGCAAGGAGATGGTGATAAATGAGTCATAAAGATTAGCGGGATAATAGACATGTGCATGACAAAAAGTTAAGTAAAAAAAAAAACATTAAATGAAGTTAGTCACCATTTCACAGGCGCACACAAATTTAAAGTTTGACATGTTAGGTATCTATTTACTTAATGCAACCCTCGGCTTTCATATTGTAAAAAAAAAAAATGGTTAATTTATTGTATTTTTTTTGCCTAAGATTAAGATAAGTATGTTTTTTTTACAAAAACAATTGTGCTTCCTAGACTTTTTCAGTAATATCATGTGACATAAAATATGGAACTACTGCCATTTTATTCTCCAGGGTGTCTGCTTTCAAACAATATATAATGTTTTGGGGGTTTTATATAATCTTCAGGCCTAAAATTATTTTTCATATGTGGTCAAAAAACACAAAAACGTCTCTGGCAGTGAAAGAGTTAAAGGAAATGTTCACCTTCGGGAAGATGTTACATGTTGCTGTTCCTGCAGCGGCTCAGCGATCCGAGTCCTCTGTGTGACAGCAGTGTGGGGAGAAGTTCCCCGTACCGGCAGTCACTTTATGAAGAGTGTGGCCGTGCCATTCATTCACAGAGTTCTGTCCTTTGCCGATGTCGGCTTGTGAGCTCTCTGGTAGATGATTGGTTCTTCCTGTCACTGTAACTGCCTTCCCGTATAATGTACAGGCAGACAGATTACACGGACAGTCTGCAGGAGTCCTGCATAGCACCAGCCATCACCCCATCATGGCTGCAATGCTTTCCAGGCTCCTAAAAATAAAATATTGTAAATTCAAAAATTTTTACCTGCAGAAAATGTGAATTTATTATTTTTTATAAAAGGTGAACTTTTCCTTTAACAGAGCAGACACCGGAGCGCGATTTGTCTGCTCAGCATGCGCTTGTACTGAGCACCCAAGTTAAAAAATATCCGACATTCCTAAAAGCACCTCAGATTTATATACAGTTTTGGTTAAAATTATCTTTTATTTTATCAGGACAAAGGAGATTGTCATAAGAGACAAGTATATGAGACCCCGATTTGGTCCCTTGGACGAGTAATTTTTAAAAGAATGTCCACACCCCTGGAACTGTTTCTTACATGATGAAGATTAGCCATGGAGTATATCTGAGGTGTATATCAGGGTGTGCTTCTTCCCCACATGAGACCTGTGATGTCCAGCAACATTCATATAGAAGACATTTCCCACACTCAAGGCACTAATACACCTCGAGGGTTGTGTGGGGTCCCTGATGTACAGGAAGACAGAACTTCAGTGAGGAACATTTCCCTCATTCAGGACAGGAATACGGCTTCTCACCTGTGTGAGATCTCTGATGTCTGGAAAGATGGGACTTCTGTGAAAAGCATTTCCCGCACCCAGGACAGGAATACGGCTTCTCCCCCGTGTGAGATCTCTGATGTGTGGAAAGATTGGACTTCTGTGAAAAGCATTTCCCGCACTCAGGACAGGAATACGGCTTCTCCCCCGTGTGAGATCTCTGATGTCTGGAAAGATTGGACTTCTGTGAAAAACATTTCCCACACTCAGGACAGGAATACGGCTTCTCCCCCGTGTGAGATCTCCGATGTATGTAAAAATTGAACTTATCTGAAAAACATTTATCGCAGTAAGGACAGGAATACGGCGTCTCCCCCGTGTGAGTTCTTTTATGCACATTAAGACTGGATTTAAAACTGAAACACTTCCCACACTCAGTACAGGAAAACCTCTTCTCTTTTGGAAGGACAGCCCCATCCCTCATAGTCTGAGGTTCCTCAGGATAATAGGAATACGATGGTCCGGCACCGTCCCGCACAATATGAGGTTCCTCAGGATAAGAGGAATACGATGGTCCGGCACCGTCCCGCACAGTCTGAGGTTCCTCAGGATAAGAGGAATACGATGGTCCATCTACACTGTGTGGTGCCGGATGGACATTTGAGGTAGTCGGGTTTTCTCCTGGACTATACTGTGTGATGTCCTCATCTTCTACTTTACAGTCTGGAGACAAAGTGAGACAATCCTCTGAGGTTTTCCTCATCTCCCGTCCATCTACTAAAATAGAAATACAAAGATTATGACTAGACATGAGCTGATTGGTTCCCCTAAACCAGGACTCTGCCCACATCAGACAGCTTTGTCTCTGAGGATCTTACAATTCCCCCCTCAAGGTAACTAGTAAATGGGTCCTCTGATCTCCTACCAGATCATTTCTTTATTCATGGACCTTAGTCAGAGAGTGAGGAAACAATGAGTGTTCTGTCTCTCCAATCTAAGCATTGAAAGTGTTATCTCTGTAAATTACAGTTGTGTTGAGATATCGGTAAAGCAATCTTTGTTTATTCAGCTGACAGTGACTCGATCCAGATGACACCTTGAAGATCTTGCGAAGTTTAACCACTTCCCATCCCACGTATCATCATATGACGTCCGTAAGGTGGCTCTCTCATCCTGGGTGGGCGTCATATGATGTCCTTGGCTTCCCGCTGGCATAGGGGCACATGTGCCTGCCACGTCACCAACGAACTGATGCATGTGCCCAGCGGCCACAATGTCCGCCAGGCACACGCGATTGCTCGTGACAGAGCAGGAATGTGGATCTTTGTGTGTAAACACACAGATCCACATCCTGTCAGGGGAGAGGAGACAGATCATGTGTTCCTAGTACATAGGAACACTGATCCTCTCCTCCCCTAGTCAGTCCCATCCCCCCCACAGTTAGAACACACAGTCAGGGAACACATTTAACTCCTTGATCGCCTCTAGTGTTATTTACACAGTAATCAGTGGCTATTTATAGCACTGATCGATGTATGAATGTCAATGGTTTCTAAAAAGGTGTCAAAAGTGTTCGATCTGTTCACCACAATGTCGCAGTCACAAAAAAAAAAAAAAAATCGCAGATCATCACCACTAATAAAAATGGCATAAATCAATAACCCATTTTGTAGGCGCTATAACTTTTGCACAAACCAATATACGCTTATTGCGTTTTTTTTTTATACCAAAAATATGAAAGAATAAATATCGGCCTAAACTGAGGGAAAATAAAATATAATTTTTTTTTAAATTGGGATATTTATTATAGCAAAAAGTAACAAATATTGAGGGTTTTTTTTCAAAATTGTCACTCTCTTTTTGTTTATAGCGCAAAAATTAAAAACCACAGAGGTGATCAAATACCACCAAAAGAAAGCTCTATTTGTGGGAAAAAAAGAACATCAATTATGTTTGAGCTCAACATCACATGACAGCACAATTGTCAGTTAAATCGATGCAGTGGCAATCGAAAAAAAAATGGCCCAGTCAGGAGGGGGGGGGGGGGGGAGTAAATTCTTCTGGGGCTGAATTGATTACCTTCTACTTTCCCTACTTTTCTATTGTTACTTAGCATAGTCTTTATAATAAGACCCATAGGCCAATAGTTGTGATGGAAGAAAACCATCTGGCCTTCAGGAAGAAGCTCAAGATCCATCTCTTCTGAAGACCCAGACAGACACTGGCGGCAAAAGCGCCTTGAGGTGATTTAGTTTGCATATTTACCACTATACAAGTTATTCATTCATTCATTCATTCAGAATTTGTCTCTTTCAAGAGAACTATGTCTCCCACTTGTAGGTTGGGTTTGCTAGTTTGTCATTTACTGCGACTTTTAAGTTTAGAATGGTACTCCATCTTCCAGCGGTTCCAAAACACAATAGAAAAAATGTTCAACCCGTTTCCATTGATGCTTGTAAAGTTAGAGTAATCAACTTCCTCTGTGGGAATAGTGGCTATCCCAATATTTTGGCTAATGAGTGGCTGGAGTGAGCAATACTGGAGACACTGGATCTGAGGACACAGACACCAGTGGCCTTGCATTGGTTATAGCAAACACCTCTGCAAGAAGAATAAGATTTAATGGGTAAGCTGGGAAGTTTTCTGGTCCAGTAGCACAGAGTCCCGTATTTTTCTTACAATTAGTCCCACAGTCAGATCTAAGTAACTTTACAGGTCTTCGCACAGAAACACATCTTATGAAGGCATTAATGAAATAGGAAGAGACCATTGATTTTATCACTTTGATGTGCACTTAGAGAAGTGTTCAAGACAGGGAGGACTCGGCCTTACCTTGCTTTCACAGGTGTTGAGTAGTTTTACAGTAACAGCTCTGATTTCCTTATCAGATTCTGGATAAACCAGTTCAAAGGGTAGAATTTGTAGAAATTAAAATGAGTTTATCATTCAAGAGTACTGATGGAGATAGCCATGATGTGTCCATAAATGCAGTGGTGGGTACTGCATGACTGTCGCATTTAGCAGGGTTGAGGTTAGTGGGAACATAGTTTCATTGTTCAGGCATAGAGAGCTTACTAATATGTTCCAATATGTTACCAACATACACATAGAACTGCCATATTTGATTGTGTATATACCCTAGCACTATTGTGTTGTCTGTATAAAAGTCAAAAGGGTCTATTTCAACATTTGTTTCAAGTTCTATAAACTCAGCAATTTCCACAGCTAACACAGCTGCACAACGTTCAAGCCTTGGAATAGTCTGTGCAGATTTGTTGTGAGCTTGGCCTTGCCCATGATAAATCCTACACCTACTTCACCATTGGGATTCATAGCTCGAAGATAGGCCACGGCAGCAATGGCTTTGTTGGATGCATCGGAGAAGACAATGGTTTCCCTTCCGGTGGCATGCTTTAACGATGCTAAGGTGTAAGAGCATTGTATCTGGAGTTGTCTTTTAGAGACCGTTTCCAGGATTCCCACCTTTGTTGTTTCTCCTCGGGTAAGGGGAAATCCCAGCCTGAGCTTTCAGAAGTAAGTGGTCTCAGCAGTATCTTAGTCTGAATGGTGAGAGGTGCTATGAAATCCAATGGATCATAAATGCTGTTCACTGTAGACAAAACCCCTCGTTTTGTGAAGGGCTTGTCACCGACTGATGCTTGAAATGTGAACGTGTCTTGCTTAACATTCCAAAGCAATCCATGACTGCTTTGTGTAATTGAAAGGTCAGAGCCTATTTGGAATTTCTTGACACTGATAGCAATGTCATGAGCAGGAAAGGCTCTCATGACCTTGTCGCTGTTGGAGATGATTTTGTGAAGTCTAATGTTTGCAATGGCAAGCATGTTCTGGGTTCTAGTGAGAAGGTCAATAGCCTCTTCCGTAGGCAGAGATTTGAGTCCATCGTCTACATAGAAATTTCTTTGGACGAACTGTTGTCCATCAGATCCAAATTCTCTCTCACCCTCGGGCCATTTTCCTCAGTCCATAAATTACTACTGCAGGAGAAGGACTGTTACCGAAAACATGTACCTTTATCCTGTAGTCTATGACTTCATCAATTACATCATTATTGCAGTAGCTTCAAAAACCTGAGGAAGTTTCTGCAGGTTTCACGGAAGATGAAACAGTGGAACGTTTGCTGAATGTCAGCCATAACAGCAATTGTCTTTTGTCTGAAGCAAAATAAAACTCCTATAAGATTGTTGTTCATATTAGGCCCAGTCAGAAGATTGTCACTGAGGGAGACACCTTTATGACGAGCACTGGAGTCAAAGACCACCCTAATCTGATCAGGCTTACAAGGATGATAGACACCAAAACATGGTAGGTACCAACAGTCTTTTCCTTCCTCAAGAGGAGGTGCAGGCTCAGAATGATCTCTCTCAAACACCTTCTACATACAGTTCACAAAGTGCTTTTTTCTTCTCAGGCTTCTGGTTCAAACTGCACTTTAAAGAAACAAACCATGATTCTGCATGTTCTCTGTTTGGTAGTCTCTTTTTGGGGTGTGAAATGGTAGAGGTGCTACCCAACTGTTGGAATTCTCTTGGTAGAACTCTTTCCTCATGTTTTTCAAGAATTCTTTGTCTTCCATGGTAGCTGCCAACTCATTGTCTTTAGTGGTTATTTTGAACACTGTGTTGCCAATGTTCTCATCCCAGAAATTAAGAGCTTATAATCTTGTATGATGTGCCATTGTACACATTTTTTAAACAGTCTTTCTTTCACATTATATTGATGTGGTCGTTGTGCAGAACAAGTACTCTGTCCGTTTGACAGTATGTGTGTTTTAAAGGAAGAGACTGAGTAAGAACTTCTGCCTTTGTCTTGACAGACATTGCCTATGATGACCCAGCCTAGAGCCAAACACTGAGCATATGGTGCATCATGTGGACGTTGATATGCTGACAAACCTTATGCACCCTTAAGATGTCTCGGCTGAGTAACAGCAGGATATCAGCACTTTCGTTGAGGGCTTCTATTTGGTCAGCTATGTTCTTCAAGTGAGAATGGTGAAAGGCAGCTTCAGGAGTAGGGATCTCCTCTTTATTGCTTGGAATCTAGTTGCAGTGATAGTGGGCAATGACATTTCCTATATCAGAGAAAGTTTATTAAATAACAGAACATATAAGTACAACTTGCAGCTTACATCTCAAGCATACATTGTTTGTCACAGCATATAAAAACGTATTCACCTCTACAAAAGGAATATTCAAACATTTATTTCACCACTTCATATGCCACGTCGTCCCATCCTCCTCATATATTGGCACCGTATATCCTAGCTGTACCTTGATTCACCCATACAGAATCACTTACAATGGGTGTCTAACAGTTAATGCCCACCCCCCCCCCCAACTCAAATTTCACTTCCCTTGCTCTTATCTCAGCATTCTGTCCATGACCAGATCAACCAGTGAAAGGCCAGGAGTATCCAACCAAAGTGTCCAGAGTTTCTAAACATTTTCCGGTCGCCCTCTATGTTGAAAAATTTACTTTTCCATCCTAATAGTGTCCACCATTTGGGCAATCCACCCCCCCAGTGTTGGAGGCTCGGTCGCCTTCCAATGGCGAAGAATCATCTTCCGTGCTTGGAACAAGGCCCTGGCCATGGCCTGTCCACTATTGTTCCCCATGGAAACGTCATCTAGGATCCCAAGTAGACACGGTTTCGGGTCTGAGGGTATGGTAATCTGAAACACTCTGTTAATAGTGTCCAGTACCCCTGTCCAGAATAGATGTAGTTTGGGGCATCTCTACAGCAGGTGGATCAAATCCCCGTGATTTCTCGCGCACCTGGGGCAGTTTGAGTCCTGTCGCACCCCCATCCTAAACAGTCTGTCAGGCGTGTAGTGTACTCTGAGCACAATATATAATTGAGATAGCCACTGGGCCACATTTACCGAGCAATATTGTAGTGCCTCCTCCCATTGCTCATCCTCAAATGTACCACAATCCCTCTTCCATTTATTTAGTGCCGTCTGCGGGAATCCCCCAAGGCAGGCAGTTAGGACCATAGAGTAGGTTCTAGAGATAAAGCCGGTAATGACATTTCCACATTGTCATTCAGAGGAGCAACTACAAAACCACTGGCTCTCCTACCTAAGACTTCTGTAGTGCCGGCACAAGTGCTTAGGGTATAAGGTAGAGCATCTCCTGTTATCTTCAACAGCTCTTGCAAGAGATCTGTTGCTCTGATTATCCAGATTAGTATACAGTCTTATGGCATCTTCAGGCTGACTGTCATGGTTATGCAGTGATCCTTCTTTGTCTGCTTAGCTTTCCTCATGTGTTCAGACTGAGAGGCCAGCCACTGCCACCTGGTTGTTTTTATAACCTCTCCTCTAAGCATGGCTCCACCCCAGGCCCTATCAGGGAACCCTATATTAACCTGGGCACTGCTAGTCAGCGGTTGTTTGGCTGTTTCCTGCTTACCATGTGCTCTTTGTTTGCCTCTGTTACTGACCTTGGCATGTTCTCGACTATTCATGTCTGCTCGTGACCCTGGCCTTTTGGCGTATCCTCGACTATACCTGTTTACCTGTGACCCTGAACCTTTGGCGTGTACTTTGTTGTTCCTGTCTGCTAGTTGCGCTCACCTCTGCTTTATTTCTTTACTGTCCTTGTTGTTCCAGCCTACTGCTTTGTTCTCCTGTAGTCTACTGTGAGCTGAGACCCTAGGGGCCATGACCTGGAGCCAGACTGCAGCGCAGTACATCCTCACTACTAGAGGCTCTGGTGAATACCTGCTGGCTCTTAGACTCTGCACCCTGGGGAATCTATGCTCTAGCTTCAACTGGGATCTGTGTTAATGATCCAGTAGACATGCTTCCTTAACCTCCCCGGTTACAATCAGCAACAGTCCATCCTAGGGTCCACTATCTTAGTGGTGCACTTCCGATTCCTACGGAGTGCATCCTTCACCTGGTCTCAGGTGACCAGACACTGACCTTTGGAGTATACATGAACCAAGCATATCTTTGCACAGGATTTGCACAGATTAGAACACACTGAAGTGGAGGGTGCTGTTTGATCTGTGCGCTCCCAGCCTTGCTTTGCCTCAGGAAGATTGTTTGTGAACGTATTAGAGTTGTGCGTATGTTGATAAAGAGCTTGCACATGGTCATCACTGTCACACTCTATATAATTGATGATAGCTTTACAATCCTTTACAAAGTGCTCTGTGGAGGCACAGCATTTGTAGCAAACCCCAAATTTCTTTAAAAGTTCCTTACGTTCTTGTAGGGTTTTCTTTCTGAAGCTGATACATTTCCTAAGTGGATGTGGTTTGTTATGTTTTTGACATTGGCAATTTGGGTTCTCAATTGTCTTGTTTTGATCGGTCTTTTCAAGAACTGTAGCAGGCCCAGGTAGAACATTAGTCCTTTTCACTGACAATGGAGCTCTATGGTCTCTGTGTGTTCATAGGTTTTTGGAGAGGGTGAACTGAGAGGGTTACGGTCACCAAAGGAGAAACTCAGGTCATTCTTAGTGTCTGTAATTCTTTTCATGAACTCACAGAAGTAGCAAAATGGAGGTAAGGCAACTTGATGTTTTTTCTTATATTTTGATTCAAACGCTGTCCATTTTTCCTGAATGCCATATGGTAGCTTGAGAATAATAGGGTTGATGCCACGAGGGGTGACAAGGTAACCGAGACCAGGTAAGTTGATATCAACTTTAGCAATTTTAAGTTTTAATACAACATCGCTGAGTTATTTAAATGTTAAATTGTCTCTAGAAGAGATCTTTGGGAAGCTTTGCAAGCTTTTGAATAAGGCCTCTTCAATGGCCCCTGGACTGCCAAAGGTATGTTCAAGTCTGTCCCAAGCAGCATAAAGGCCTGCAGCAGGGTTATCAATATGAACTGCTTTGAGCCTCTTGATGCAATCAGCAGACTGCGGACCTAGCCATCTGATTGTGACATTCCTCTGTGACATTGATGCCTATGTCACTCATTGTGGCCTTAAAGGTGGATTTCCAGCCTCTCATTTTTAGGCTTGTCATCAAACGTGGTGAGGCCTGTCTTGGTGAGCTCTCTGATGAGCATGTATTTAGCAAACTGCGACATGTTCGTGTTCAAAGACTTTAGATGCATGAGTGCAGGTGGAACAGAGTTAGTTGTGATGGCTGGTGCAGTGATGTTGAGTGACTTGGGGACATATGTTGGTGCTAAGGCATTCAATGCTGGAACTAGCTTAAAGTTCATTGATATTGATTTGCAGCTGTGGAGTAGTGCACTTGCTAGGAGGTACTTGGTTAGTGCCAGAGTAAGGTGGACAGTATATTATATGCATACTAGTGTCTGCTGCTTGCTGGAAGATATAAAGGCAAATCATCTTGAGGTACAGCAGATGCAGAGCCCTCAATTGAGTGCCTTGGCTGCTGTGAGAGGAGTTGATGCTCTGGAGAAGTATGTGAAGAATCTGAGGCATAAGATACAAATGAGTGTCTGCAACTGATGTCTCTTTTGCTTTAGCTAGCAGCTTGTTCTAAGACCCTTAACCTTGCCATGGCTGTGGAATGCTCACATTGTTTTTCCAAAACTTCCATTTCTGCTTTCTGGTGTGGAGCTTGAGCTTCCATCTCTGCTTTCTGAAGTGCAGCTTGAGCTTCCATCTCTGCTTTCTGGCGCGCAGCTTGAGCTTCCATCTCTGCTTTCTGGCGAGCAGCTTGAGCTTCCATCTCTGCTTTCTGGCGCGCAGCTTGAGCTTCCATCTCTGCTTTCTGGCGCGCAGCTTGAGCTTCCATCTCTGCTTTCTGGCGCGCAGCTTGAGCTTCCATCTCTGCTTTCTGGCGCGCAGCTTGAGCTTTGATTTTTGCTTTCTATTGGGCAAAAGCTGACTGAATTTTAGAAGCTTCAGCATCTGCACAGTCTTTTGAGTTGTTGACTGAGCTTGATTGTAGGGATTAGGAAGATCTTGTGGAGTGTCTAGTAGATGCAGAGCGATAAGATCTGGATTTTTGAAGCTATGTTATTCTCAATTCTGCCTTTGTATGCACCACTAAATTATGTCTTTCAAGATTGAGCTCCTCAAATCCCTTTAATTCTTCCAATGACCCTTGAGTGTTGTACCGCTTTAAGGAGATCAGTATACTTAGCACAGTCTTTGATAACTCTCATAAGCAACATTCAATTTCTTAATAGCGCCCTCTAGTTGTAATGGCTCATCAGATTGTTGTGAGAGAGCAGACATGTATTTAACAGTATTAGACCATAAATCATTGATATTAGACAGTAGTTCTTCCTTGTCAGCTTTAAGATTCTCTAATGCCCCATACACACGGTCAGATTTTCCAACGGAAAATGTGCAATCGGACTGTGTTGTCGGAAATCCCGATCATGTGTGGGCTCCATCGGAATTTTTCCATCTGATTTTCTGACGCAAAGTTTGAGAGCAGGATCTAAAATTTTCCGACAACAAAATCTGATTGTTTAAATTCCGATCGTGTGTAGACAATTCTGATGGACAAAGTGCCATGCATGCTCAGAATAAACTAAGAGACAAAATCTATTTGCTACTGGCCAGTTTATAATCCCGACGTATGTGTTTGACATCCCCTCATTCCGAACGATCAGATTTTCCGACAACTTTGTGCAACCGTGTGCATGCAAGACAATTTTGGCCCAAAATCCGTTGGGGAAAAAATTCTACGGATTTTGTGGTCGGAATGTTCGACCATGTGTATGGGGCATTACACTTTCAAGTTTGGTTTTGTTAAGCGTTTTTCTCTTTTGTTTGATTCAGGGTTTAATTCCTGATCTTAAACATTGCGATAGGGTTAATAGTAAAGTCCTTCCAGCAGCAATGTATCATTTGCTGTGCCTGAACTCAGGTTTCCAAGGCTACAGTTACAGAAAGGTTTGTTTGAATTTCTTATAAGATTTCCAGACAGAGGCATTGTATAAACTGTTTGTATGGCACAGTTGTATGAACATTCACAGCAGTAATATTGTCCTGTGGCTGATGACTGCTATGCTAAGATTTGCTTGCAGACACATACAGCCTTGTGTAGTAATGGTTTCACTGTCTGTTAGCTCCTATTTCCAGTGACCATATAACATCTCACTGCTTAGCCAGAGATAGCAAGGATCCTATGAAAGACATTTCACTGATCTTTCTAACAATCTTTTGACTGTTCTGCCTCTCCAATCTAAGCATTGAAAGTGTGATCTCTGTAACTTACAGTTGTGTTGAGATATTGATAGCCCAATATTAGCTGAATAAACAGACAGTGACAATCCAGACGACATCTTGAAGACCTTGTGAAGTTTAATCTATAAACTGAGGATCTTACAACAATAAACACCGGATAGATCAAAATATCATAATGTGATCCACTCTATGAGACATGAAGCTGAGATGCATTACTGGGAGAATGAACAAAGGTTGGACTATACTAACTATACATGATAAATCTGAGCTACAGGAAGGGGAGGAACCAGGGACATAATAATATTAATAACATTTAAAGGCATATCACAAAGCATGTGAAACGTGACAACAAGAACTGTCTTTCATAGGAGTGACAGTGGTGAGGAGATTATAGGACGAGTGCCCCCACCCCCTCTATCACTCATTCCCAACACAAGAATTACTGCACTTCCTTATTTAGTCCATAATTTAGTCATGAATAACAGCGGGGCTGAGCCCCACCAGAGGTCAGAGAGGGAGGAAACAACGAGAACTGTCTTTTATAGGAGTGACAGTGTTGAGCGGATTTTTTTTTTTAATCAATGACTTTCAATGAGTGTTCTCTGTATTACTGGAGCCGACAATTCATTATAGCCGCGAGTGATTTTAAATGACTATAGGACGAGTGTCCCCTCCCCCTCTATCACTCATTGCCATCTTCCCAACACAAGAAGTACTGCACTTCCTTATTTAGTCCATGATTTAGTCATGAATAACAGCGAGGCTGAGCCCCACCAGAGGTCTGAGAGTGAGTAAGGGGGGAGAACAACCAATATGACGACTGGACTGATCCTGAAGACCCCCATCATTGGGTTATTGACTCTCCCTTATCACTTTCTGTTTAAGGTTCCAAAGTTTGAGGATATTATCACATTTTTATCAATATGTAAAGGTCTATGCTCCAATCAAATCATCAGATATAAAATGTCCAGCTGGTAGAAAATGGGTGTAACAAAAGAGAATACATATTATGTGTATATATAGCAGTGGGTAGAGGGGAGAGAGCAGAAGTCAGGACTATGTAACGTACAACATATTGTATAAGATACAACAGATAGGACTATATAGTATCAGAATGATGTAATGTACACCATAGAGTATATAGTGCAGGGGTCAGGAGTATGTAATGTATAATATGAATTTTACAGTGTAAGGGTCAGGCAATTAGTGCTAGTCTAAATGCTCACATGAGACAAGTTGCAGAGGACCCAACCCACTCCCTCCCATCTCTTGCGACTGAACCCATTGTTTCTATCCATCTATCAGATGATGGGGGATCTAGGTGGACCCGCCGTACTGTTCTCTCCTTTACAATAAAGTCTCCTCTTACCCGATGATGTGAGAGGCGGCTGATTGTCCATCATGATGTCCTTGTAGAGATCCTTGTGTCCTTCTAAATACTCCCAGTCCTCCATGGAGAAATAGATAGTGATATCCTGACATCTTATAGGAACCTGACACACACAATGATACAGTCACCATCCAGACACATCCCTTGTCTGTTACTGGATAATGTCCCAGAATTCCCAGCATCGCTCACCTCTCCTGTCAGCAGCTCCGTCATATTCTTGGCGACTTGTAGAATCTTCTTTGTATTTCTCTATTCTATCAGGGAGGTGGAGGCAATGTGATGGTCATATGATCACTGGATGTCATAGGAGGAATACTCTAGATTTGAACACAGATAGTAAAATCAAACAATACCCCCAGAATCCTCCTCACCTCTCCGTTATAATAAATGTAAATATATTTAAAAAAAATTAATATAATTGTGCCTCAGAGGAGTACAAAAAAAGAAAGACAAAATAATTATACAAAAATAAACATTTTTGTTTTCTAAAAAACAAAATTTAAGATGCATTACAGTCTTAATAATTCAATTTGAGTTCAGGGATGTGTTAGTTCCCCAGCAGTTTATATAGATGATGAAGATATAAATGGGCTACGCGTTTCACGGGTGAGTCCGCTTCATCAGGGCTTTGATGATAGCACAGATGTAAATGTTGTGTGAATTCTACAAATAGAGTTTTGATGAATGTACCATATATCATATAATTAATGTAAATATATAATGATGCAATCAACACAGATTTTTATCTATTTGTCTTTAGATACACTTATATCAGAACATATATTCAAATTTCTTTAGAAATAATTACTTCTGCACCCTCAGTGGTGCTTCAACACCACAATTAGGTTTGTCCTCATTTCCATGCTCTCACTTGATAAGCTAAATTTAATACCTATTTATATAATTTCTGTTTTATCTTTTGACCACCGTATTTATTATTATTTTTCACCAATCAACTTTTTGCACATATAAGAGCCCCTCCATATTTGTCTGCCCAGGTGGGGAGAAGTATTGCCACGGGTGTGTCTACTTTCACTGAAATAAGAGGAGATGAATTTTAAAATTTTTTTGCAATTATGGTGTGGGACCCTGGTGAGTTACTCACCAGTGGGTCCAACACCATAATTGCAAAAAAAATGTAAAATTCATCTCCTCTTATTTCAGTGAAAGTAGACACACCCTGGTAAAAACAAATAGAGGTCTCTCCTATATTTTAGACAGAAAATTACTTCTTTTGGATTTATTAAGGTATAGTGCCACATCTACCTACAGTAGGTGACCGCGATATTGTGTCAATCTCGCCTCTTTTGTCGGCGAGATTGACACCCTGCGAGCCCCATCGTGGGAGCCAGCGCCGAGCTGGCTCGCTCGGGAAAGGAAAAATATTTATTTTCCTTTCCCGATAAGCGACAAGCATCGCTGGCCGGGTTCACACTGCTGCAGGGATCCAAATTGGATTCCTGCCAAAACCAGGCAATGTATTTGGTATGAATCCTAAGGGAGAACTCCACACCAAATTTAAAAAAAAACTGCATGGGTTCCCCCTCTGGAGGCATACC
Source organism: Lithobates pipiens (assembly GCA_037367395.1). Lineage (NCBI taxonomy): Eukaryota > Metazoa > Chordata > Amphibia > Anura > Ranidae > Lithobates > Lithobates pipiens. The sequence continues at coordinate 176,303 of JAZDVW010001294.1, forward strand.
CGGCCTTTAGATCTGGTAGGGATTTTAAGGGGAATCCCCTACGCCGAAAAAAACGGCGTGGGGTCCCCCCAAAATCCATACCAGACCCCTATCCGAGCACGCAGCCTGGCCGGTCAGGAAAGGGGGTGGGGACGAGCGGGCGCCCCCCCTCCTGAGCCGTACCAGGCCGCGTGCCCTCAACATAGGGGGGTGGGTGCTTTGGGGAAAGGGGGGTGCCCTGCGGCCCCCCACCCCAAAGCACCTTGTCCCCATGTTGATGAGAACAAGGGCCTCTTTCCGACAACCCTGGCCGTTGGTTGTCGGGGTCTGTGGGCGGGGGGCTTATCGGAATCCGGGAGCCCCTTTTAATAAGGGGGCCCCCGGATACCGGCCCCCCACCCTATGTGAATGAGTATGGGGTACCATGTACCCCTACCCATTCACCTGTGAAAAAAAAAATGTAAAAAAAACACAACACACAAGGTTTGAAAATAATTTTTTGCACTGCTCCCGGAGGTCTTCCGTCGCCGGACTCCTCCTCTATCTTCTGCTCTTTTACTAGTGGAGGAGCCCGGCTTTCTTCTTCCGACTTTGGGGGTCTTGTCCCCCTCTTCGGTTCTTCTTGCCGGGCCACCGCTTCTTCTTCCAGCTCTTTTACTAGCGGTGGCCCGGTCTCCTGTCGCCGCCTTCCGTTCTTCTTCTTCTGGAGATGTTGACTCGACACTCTCTCCGGCCGCACTGCCACGGACGCGGTGTGGGGTGACTAATATAGGGACAAGGGGCGTGGTCACCAGTTGATGTCATATGGTGAGCCCACCCCCTTATGATGTCACAGTCTGCTTGGATCACAGGAGTCACAGGATGCTTGGACTGTGACATCATAAGGGGGCAGGGTCACCATGTGACATCAACCGGTGACCCCGCCCCTTGTCCCTATATAAGTCGCCGCACACCGCGTCCCTGGCATTGCGGCTGGAGAGAGCGCTGAGTCAACATCTCCAGAAGAACAATGGAAGGTGGCGGCGGCGACAGAAGACCGGGCCACCGCTAGTAAAAGAGCTGGAAGAAGAAGCGGTGGCCCGGCAAGAAGAGCCAAAGAGGGTAACAAGACCCCAGAAGTCGGAAGAAGGGGCGGCGGCGACGGAAGATCTGGCCTCTGCTAATAAAAGAGCTAAAGGAAGAAAGTGGAGGCCCAGCAAGAAGAACCGAAGAGGGGGACAAGACCCCCGAAGTCAGAAGAAGACCCCCGGCCGGCGGTGAAGAAGAAAGCCAGGCTCCTCTGCTAGAAAAAGAGCTAGTAAAAGAGCAGAAGATAGTGGAGGAGTCCGGCAAGAAGACCCCCCAAGACGGAAGACCCCAGGAGCAGTGCAAAAAATTATTTTCAAATCTTGTGTGTTGTGTTTTTCTTTTACATTTTTTTCACAAGTGAATGGGTAGGGGTACATGGTGTCCCATACTCATTCACATAGGGTGGGGGGCCGGTATCCGGGGGCCCCCTTATTAAAGGGGGCTCCCGGTTTCCGATAAGCCCCCCGCCCGCAGACCCCGACAACCAACGGCCAGGGTTGTCAGGAAGAGGCCCTTGTCCTCATCAACATGGGGACAAGGTGCTTTTGGGTGGGGGGGGCGCAGGGTGCCCCCCTTCCCCCAAAAGCACCCACCCTCTCATGTTGAGGGCATGCGGCCTGGCACGGCTCAGGGGGGGGCACTCGCTCCTCCCCACCCCCTTTCCTGACCGGCCAGGCTGCGTGCTCAGATAGGGGTCTGGTATGGATTTTGGGGGGGACCCCATGCCGTTTTTTTTCAAGGTAGGGGATTACCCTTAAAATTCCTACTGGACCTAAGGGCCTGGTATGCCCCCGAGAAGGCAGGCAGGCTTCATTAGTGAGGCGACATTATCATTATCGTATATTAACATTATTTCGACCACATTGGTTGGAAATATATGGCAGAGGCAGCATTTACCATCCATAGCGCAATCCTACTTTCTTTTTCACACACACAAACACACACACAATATATTTAATGTGGTATAGGAATCTTATCAATATAAGTGTACCTAAAGACAAATAGATTAATATATTTTTTTAATTACATGATATATGGTACATTCATAAACACTCTGTTTGTAGAATTCACATGACGTTTACATCTGTGCTATCATCAAGGCCCTAATGAAGCGGACTCACCCGCAAAACATGTAGGCCATTTTCTATATAACCTGCTGAACTCAAATTGAATCATTAAGACTGTAATGTATCTTAAATTTTGTTTTTTAGAAAATAAAAAAGTGTTTATTTTTGTATAATTGTATTGTCTTTCAATTTTTTGTACTCCTCTGAGGCACAATTAGAGTCCCTCTTTATTCTAATTTTTTTAAAATATATTTATATATACTCTCTGGGATGGTGCCTCTGTAGGAGTATTGGTGTTCCACGCCCACCCCACCCCTACACATCCATTATAATAAAGCCCCATTTCAAACTGAGATATAATTTACCCACACAGGACCCCCACACTATGCAGGTTAAAAGCTTGTAGCAGGTATTCTGATGTCATTACATACAATGCAGGACCAACAGTTCCCCTTTGGAAGTGCCAAGGGTCCGCCCACATCATAAGAGAAAAAAAAAGCCAGATGGAGGGACATTGGGAGGAGGAGCTGTGAGGTCAGTGTGATGTCATAGAACACATAGACTCTGGATGGAGGGACATTGGGAGGAGGAGCTGTGAGGTCAGTGTGATGTCATAGGACATATAGACTCTGGGAGGAGGGACACTGGGAGGAGGAGCTGTGAGGTCAGTGTGATGTCATAGGACATATAGACTCTGGATGGAGGGACATTGGGAGGAGGAGCTGTGAGGTCAGTGTGATGTAATAGGACATATAGACTCTCGATGGAGGAACATAGGGTGGAGGAGCTGTGAGGTCACTGTGATGTCATAGGACATACAGACTCTGGATGGAGGAACATTAGAAGGAGGAGGAGCTGTGAGGTCAGAGTAATGTCATAGGACATATAGACTCTGGATGGAGGGACATTGTTCCTGGGTGTGTCCTTCCTCTCCTAAACTGAAGAGTGAACTTTGACCTTTACCATACAGAAATCTGTCAGGTATCTGTGAAAGTAAGCTCTCATGTGATCAGGTGACGTGCGGAGGAACGGAGTGTAAATAGCAGACAATTTTCTCCAGAGCTCCTTATGGTGGGGATGGATTTTGCTGAGCACTGGTGCCAAGTTTCCATCCTAGGGTTGCCACATGTCCAGTTTTCTCCCGGACAGTCCAGTTTTTCAATGACGTGTTCAGTTTTTCATCTTCCTCAGACCCGGACACATCATTCACACCGGACTGCACCGGGAATGAAGAGTCTGATTGTCATCTGATGTGGGTCTCCCCTCACGACGGCAGCCTGTTTCAGAATGGCAAAGTGTCAGTGGATCAAAGCTCCCCCACCTCCTTCTACGCTCTGTTTACACCACACAGAAAAGGAGAGGGACGTGCCGATCAAGAAATGTATAAAGTTTTATATGCTCTGTAGATGGACAGGGAGGAGGGGGGAGAGTGGCCGGGAAGGAGAAAAAATTTAAAAAATGTGTAGTGATTGGGGGGGGGTTAAGAGGATATGTGTTGGGGGTTGCACTTTGGCAAATCAGACCCCCAAGCGCCCCCAGCACATATCAGACCCCCAAGCGTCCCCCAGCACATATCAGACCCCAAAGCACCCCCCATAAAATATCTGACCCCCCCTTGAACTAGCCCTCTCCTCTCTTAAGTGCCCTCCAGAACATATATGTCCCCCCACCCCCATCTTGCACTAGCCCACTCCCCTCCCAAAGGACCCCCAGCACAACATATATAACCCCCACCTTCTTGCACTCGCCCTCTCCCCTCACAAAACACCCCCCAGCACATATCAGAGCTCCAAGCACTGCCCAGTACATATCTGACCCTCCTGCACTATCCCTCTCCCCTCACAAAACACCCCCTCAGCACATATCTAATCCCCACCCCCTTGTGCTATCCCTCTCCCCTCACAAAGCACCCCCCAGCACATATCTGACCCCCCCATCCCCATCTTGCACTAGCCCTCTCCATTCCCAAAGCACCTCAACACATATTAGACCCATAAGCTCCCCCAAGCACATATCTAACCCCCTTGCACTAGCCCTCTCCACTCACAAAACACCCCCGAAGCACATATCAGACCCCTAAGCAACCCCCAGCACATATCCAACCCACCCTTGCACTTGCCCTCTCCCCTCTTAAAGCACCCCCAGTACATATCAGATCCCCAAGCATCCCCCAGCACATATCTGACCCCTGTAGTCGTGCCACAACACCAAGAGATTAAGCCGGGGTCACTACACAGAAAATCAATCCAAGGAAACAACAGGCAGGACGAGGAATAGCAAGAAGGAGCTCAGAGACAAATGAGAATATTTCTCAGCCAATGGGAGATGATCTCAGCATGACTTACATAATGAAGGAGATGAGGGGGAGGGGAGGAAGTCAGTTATGGTGACCATAGAGACATGGAAATTCAGCTGGTTCAGCAGGGATCAGTCACATTTCCATCCATGTGTGGTCACTGCCGGATAAAAGTCACTCCATCAGTGGCTGCAGCCAATAGCTTCATCACTGATCTGTGTATTCTGAGAGCGGAGGAGCGCCCCCCCATTGTCAGAATACAATAGTGCAGCGGGGAGGATTCCCCCATCCCCCTCCAATGTGTGGATGGGGGAATCACTTCCTTTTTTTCCTCTCATCCCGTTGGATGAACGATAAAACTGAACCATGTATGGCCAGCTTTGAAAGGAAGATATTTTCATCATCAACTGATCCCCCTGAAGGGGTTAATCTACATATTACCTCCTCTGCCGCCAGATCTAGCAACGTCTCCTCTAACACATGGCACTTCCTGTCTCTAGCTGACTTTACTTCCTGTCATGCCTGACATCACTTCCTGTTTGTATTCCATAGAGACTTCCTGTCTGGGTAGAAGTGTGAACGCCACCTTGTGGAGATCAGAGGAACGTTCATAGCAGCACAGTGGTGTAGTGGTTAGCACTCTCACCTAGCAGCAAGAAGGATCGTGGGTTCATATCCCAACCAAAACACTCCCTGCCTGGAGTTTGCATGTTCTCCCTGTGCCTGCGTGGGTTTCCACCGGGATTTCCTCCCACAATCCAAAGACATGCAGGTAGGTTAATTGGCTTCTGTCTAAAAAAATGGCCCTAGTATATGAATGGGGACCTTGCATTGTGGGCTCCTTGAGGGTAGGGACTGATGTGAGTGTGCAATGTACAGGGATAGGGACAATTGTAGACACTCACTCAGGTTGAACTGGATGGACTGGTGTCTTTATTCAACCTTACTAACTATGAAACTATAAATAATGTGCTGGGTAGGGATGAGCCGAACACCCCCCGGTTCGGTTCGCACCAGAACTTTTGAACGGATTGAAAATTCGTACGAACTTTAGAACCCCATTGAAGTCTATGGGACTCGAACGTTTGAAATAAAAGTGCTAATTTTAATGGCTAATATGCAAGATACTGTCCTAAAAAGGGTTTGGGGACCTGGCTCCTGCCCCAGGACATGGGTCAATGCCTAAAATTTTTTTAAAAATAGCCGTTTTGGTGGGAGCACTGATTTTAATGACGATTAAAGCGGAGGTCCACCCTAAAATGGACCTTCCGCTCATTGGATTCCTCCCCCCCTCCGGCGCCACAATTGGCACCTTTCAGGGGGGAGGGGGGTGCAGTTACCTGGATAATCCAGGTAACTGCACCCACTTCCGGGCTAGCTCTCTGCGGAAAGGGGCGTACATTACGCCCCTTTCCGCATGTGCCCGCCCCCTTCCGCAAGTGCCCCGCTGCCTGCTGGGAAACACACAGCTCCCAGAGGCAGCGGGGACCGTCCTCATTACGCAGCGCGGCTCGCGCATGCGCAGTAGGGAACCGGGTAATGAAGCCGAAAGGCTCCATTTCCTGATTCCCATACCCAAGATGGCGGCGGCAGCACTCGAGTGTCGATCTAGAGATCGGCTTCGGGTGCCGACATCGCGGGCGCGCTGGACAGGTAAGTGTCACTATTTTAAAAGTCAGCAGCTGCAGTATTTGTAGCTGCTGACTTTAAAAAAAAAAAAAAACGCGGAGTCCCGGCGGACTCCCGCTTTAAAGTGAAAAAAAGTGAAATATTCCTTTAAATATGGTGCCTGGGGGGTGTCTGTAGTATGCCTGTGAAGTGCCACGTCTTTCCCGTGTTTAGAACAGTCCCTGCACAAAATGACATTTAACGGAAATAACTAGACATGTGCAGAGTGAAATATTTTGTTTCGTTATTTCGTTTTCGTCCGAAAACTAAATTTATTTAGTTACTCCTGAAATTCGTTTTTATTTATTTCGTTTTTCGTTCAAAAATTGCATTCGTCCGAAAATCCACATGAATTAGTCGAATCTGTCTTTGAAGGCTTATGGTGTCTGTCGAAAGGATAAAGAAGATTCGACGGAGCTGCTAAACTCTATATAGCCTATAGGCGGTGCATTCAATTGCTGAAATGTACGATTGCAGTGTCGTATAGTTGCGACAATCCCGTCGAATATTATTATAAACGTGAATGTTTTAAGTTGCTTTGTTGAAACTGCGTCGTTCATGTTGAATCTGCGTCGTTCATGTCAAATCTGCGTCGTTCATGTCGAATCTGCGTCGTTTATTTCGAATGAATAATACTCTACGTGCGTCTCCGCCCCAACATCCAGGTGGTCAGTGGAGATCGAAAATGGCGGCGACAGATGAGACGAATAATATGCGCTCGGAGGCATTGCAGGAGGAGCAAGCAGGGCCATCTACTGTGGCAGCAGTAGATGTGCCAAGAAGAAAACCACAGGGCAGGATGGGGAAACAAGCTGCATCCAGCAGGAAGAAGAACATTACCTGGACTCATATAGAGTCCCAGGTCCTTATAAGGGAAACCCTTCTTTGCTGCATGCAGCTGTGTGGCCCCCGCTCCAGGGAGACCACGCCTGAGTGGAAGAGGTGGAAGTGGGAGGAAATTGCCCGGAAGGTGGAGGAGATGTACCACCACCAGCGTGACCCGACTGCCTGTCGTAAAAAATTCAGCGACCTAAAATGGTAAGTAACGTGTCTGATTTATAAAAAAAAAAATAATAATTTTACATTTTAACCACTTCAGCCCCAGAGGATTTGGCTGCCAAATTACAGTGCCAATTTTTGCGATTCGGCACTGTGTCGCTTTAACTGAAAATTGTGCGGTCGTGCGACGTGGCTCCCAAATAAAATTGGCCTTTTTTTCCCCTCAAATAAAGCTTTCTTTTTTTCTTTTTTTTTGTCTTTTTGCTATATAAAAAATATTTTAAAAAATGTTTTTCCTCAGTTTAGGCCGATACGTATTCTTCTACAAATTTTTGGTAAAAAAATATGGCGGACACATCGGACATTTTTGGGACCACTGTCATTTATACAGCAATCACTGCTATATAAATGCAGTGATTCCTGTGTAAATGACACTGGCAGTGAAGGGGTTAACCAGGGGGTGGCAGTGTAGGGGTTAAGTCTGTCCTAGGGGCGTGTTACTAACTTTGCGTGGCGTGGCTGTGTGTTAGTGACTGAACACTGATCTCTGCTCCAATCACATGTAGCAGAGATCAGTCACTTGTTGCTAGGCAGAATGGGGAGATGCTGTTTACAATGGCATCTCCCCGTTCATCCGACCAGCGAGACGATCGCGGATATCCCCACAGCAATGGAGCCCGCGGGACCCCTGACCGGACTTCGGGGGGTCCCGACTGGCGGCATGCACGCGATGGCAGGGTGGCATATAGAAATGGGCATACCTGTACGCCAATATGCCTGCCCGGGGCATTCTGCCGACGTGCATTGTCGTGCGCCGGTCGGGAAGTGGTTAACTGACAATTGGACGCTCCTGCGATGTACTACCCAAATTAAATGTATGCCCTTTTCCCGCCACATATAGAGCTTTTATTGGTGCCATTAGATCACCACACTGGGTTTTACATATTTTGTTATTGAAAAAAAGAGTTAAATATAAAAAAATAAACAAAACATTTTGTTATGGTGGCTGGACTTAACCAGCTTGCGGACCCACCACCATATGTGGAGGGGTCCAAATCCACAAGTGGTTAATGCAAAAGAAACAAGAAAGGAAATTTACACCATACACAGTTCACACAAGCGCCTAATTAGAAAGGTGGACTGGACAGTGGACATCTATATGAATATTTATTTACTCGGCACAATCCCAATCCTGTCTTTTATATTTTATTATGCACCAAAAAAGCATACCTTTTTCTTAAAATGAATTTGGTTAATAAAAAAATGTGAAAATCTTGGGCTAAATGAAAAAATGCGCCTAATCCAAAAATTCCATTTGCATTTCATACTACGGGTTCATTCTACAATTGTTTCCTGTGTTGATGTCATTTTCAGATTACAATTGTAGTTTAATTATGGAACCCGTTTCTCTTCTCTTTTTGTTTTGCAGCTGAATCGCATGCAAACGCAGGCAGACGGGGCGCAGAGGGAAGCGGGTGCCTCTCCTCCCCCATGAGGCGGAGCTTTTAGAGGGTGTAGGGGAGGAGATCACCCAGCTCCTGGCTCATCAAGGTTGGTGTCAGCATTGCATTGTGCAGGATGGTTTTTTGTTTGTCAAGCATCGGGCATTCACCATGTTGTGTTTGATTTTATTTAAAGATCGTATCCAGGAGCGCCGCCGGAAGCGGAGGGCGGAGGAGGAGGAGTCCTCCACGTCATCAACATGCAGTAAGTACTGTAGTAGTGACACTAATACAGCGGGTCCTTTTCCATTTGTCCAGCCTTCCATTGTCCATTCCGGTGTCATTGCTTCTCACTCAAGCAGTGACAGGTGGAGCCTCTGCGACGTTCTGTCAGGTAACGCAAGCGCTTGTGTAACGTACGTGATCTGACAGAACGTCGCCGCTCTGAACTGAGGCGCCTGATCAGTGTCGTGCACCTAGCGCTCACCGCCGGAACCAGGACAGGTAAGTGCCTCCTTTTTTTTATTTTTTTTTACTGTTTTTTTAATTTATTTTTGGATTGCCATGCTAATGGATAATTAATTTTATCTTTATACAGTATTTATTTATAGTAATAATATCTTTGAAGCTTGAACATTGTAACGTTCATCATTTCTCCTTTATTATTAAATAGGTCTCATCATCCAGTCAGAGGGGGAGACTGAGGAGGAGGAGCCTGAGGTGGCAACGCCCACATGTAAGTTAGTATGATCTTGCTGGTATCTGCTGCTGAGTGATCATACATGTTTCAATGTTTCTGTACTAATGTGTGTGAGATTGTTGTACACTGCAGATTGTAATCGTCTTTTCTATATTAAATTGATCATCAGCTGCTGAGGCTGATCAGGAGGTGGAGGAGACCTGCCCTGTAGAGGCTGCTGGGGATGCGCCGGAAGGTGACCAGCCAGACGCGGCAGATCCAGGGAGTAAGTACAACTTTTTTAGTATTTTCCAGGGAAATCTAGTATTTTAAATATGAAATGCTGATGGCATACCTTGTCTAGAAATGGCTGTGATTTATTCTGCAAGGCTTCGGTTTAGCTGGAATTATTAATTATATTAGTCCCCCTCTGCAGCCGATTCCAGTCTTCCGGGTAACGTGACCTGTGCTTGTCACTTCCTCAATGTCACTTCCCTGATCACGCCACCTTCTCGCTGCAGTTCAGATTCCCAGTCTGAGCCAATCACTGTTAATCATAATCGTCAATCAGCGTGAATAAAAAAGCAGGCTGGAGGGGGTGTGTCAGACAAGAATCTGCAGCTATTGTCCCTGGACATGTTCAATCTCTGGCATGCCCCTAATGCATGCATTAACACTTTCCTCATGATGTCTGATTTAGTGATGTCCAGTTCATGAATGAATCGTTCTTTTGAATCGATTCTTTTCAGCGAACCTGATGAATCGATTCATCTGAGTGAACTGATTTGTTTGAAACACTTCACTATGACCTCAGTATATAGCAGAGCAGGCCTGGTAATATGATCCTAGAGTGAGATCAGCTGACTCAAAGCACAGTGACACTCAGGAACTGGATACAAACTTAAAACAAGAGTCAGGAGTTCACAGTACACAGAGTTAAAGCGGGGTTCCACCCTAAAGTGGAACTTCCGCTGATCGGAACCCTCCCCCCCCTCCTGTGTCACAATTGGCACCTTTCAGGGGGGACAGGTATTTACACCCACTTCTGGGCATAGACTCCCACGGGAGTCTATGCCTCTTCCTGTCCCTGCGCGCTGGGATTCACACAGGTCCCGGAGACAGCGCAGACAATTCCTATTGTGCTGCGCGACTCACGCATGCGCAGTAGGGAACCGGGAAGTGAAGCCGCTTTGCTTCACTTCCTGATTCCTTCACCTAGAATGGTGGCCGCAGCAGCCGAAAGCCGAGCGATCAATCGGCCTCGGCTGCCGGCATCGCTGGACCCCGGGACAGGTGAGTGACCATTTATTAAAAGTCAGCAGCTGCAGTATTTGTAGCTGCTGGCTTTTAATATTTTTTTCCGCAGTGCAATCCCGCTTTAAAGAATCATACAAGTTACCGAGTTAAAGAATCATACAAGTTACTGAGTTAAAGAATCATACAAGTTACCGAGTTAAAGAATCATATCAGTTTTTAGAACACAGTACACTGAAAGAATCACGAGTCACCACTAGTAAAACAATACACTAAACCAATGAGGTAGCAGCAGTGATCAGGTGGTACGGACAGCCTGAGGCCCTTTCACACTCGTGCGACTTGTCCTGTGACTTGAGACTGCAAAGTCACATGACAAGTCACATGACAAGTCACACCCCGTGATTTCCAACCAGTTCAGTTCATATCTGTGCGACTTCAAAGTAGTTTTTGTACTACTTTTGTCTGACTTTGATGCGACTTGTGGCAGAGACCTCCAGATTACACAGACATTGCTTCAAGTCGTGGCAAAAATCATGGCAAAAGTACTTGACTTTCAAGTCGCACAAGTGTGAAAATAGCCTTAGCGATTGGATTTTACTACCAGGGGTACTTCGCTCATGGTAGTGGTAGTAAAATCTGATCATCATTCCTGCGCATGCGCTGTAAAGACTACGGGCAAATCTGATGGCTAGCAATGTTACCTGTGAAGTTGGCCCATCAGAATGCAGTTCACATGCACAAAAACCCACTTTTCATTTAGGCTCCATTTCCACTTGTGCAACTTGTCCTGCGACTTTGTACTCTATGATTTCCAATGAGTATTATTCGTATCTGTGCGACTTCAAAGTAGTCCCTGCACTACTTTGGTCCCACTTTGATGCAACTTGAGATCCATAGACCTCCGGAATACACAGGCATTGCTTTAAAGTCGCATCAAAATTTTCGGCAGAATTGTGCAACTTTCAGGCTGCGTTATCCTGAAAAGCCAGAAAGTTGCATTGATTCTGCTGCGACTTGAAGCCATGTCTGTGTATTCTGGAGGTTTATGGACCTCAAGTCACATTACAATGGGACCAAAGTAGTGCAGGGACTACTTTGAAGTCGCTGTGACTTGAAGTCGCACAGATATGAACGGTACACATTGGAAATCATCGGGTACTTCTTGTCATGTGACTTTGCAGTCCCAAGTCGCAGGACAAGTTGCACAAGTGGAAACAGAACCTCAATGAAAAGCGGGGTTTGTGTGCATGTGAACTGCATTCTGGGGCAACTTCACAGGTAACATTGCTCTCCATCAAATTTGCGGAAACCTCGGCTCAGGGCTGGTTCACACTGCTACATACAGTAGTGCAAAATTGCATGCGATTTGCACTGCAGTGCAAATCACAGGCGATGTCCGTGCAATGCGATTTCAGCCATACAGATAGTATGGCTGAAATCGTATCGCATTCGGACTAAACTCGCACAGGACCCTTTTTTGGTCCGCACCAGAATCGGATCGCATAGCACCCATGCGATCCAATTCATGTCCAAACTGACACTTCGCAGTGCGACACGCGAGCTGAAATGGGGGTGTCATTAACATTGTATGACACTCCCCAGCAGTTCGCATATGTCGTTGTGAACTGTTGTGCGAGTCTGGTACGATGCAGGAACCCGTAGTGGAATCGCAGGGTTCCCGCATCGCACAATTGTGAACCTAGCCTAACACAGCTGTTTGTGTATCACCAAAATTCATGACACTGAGCTAATCTGACAACAATAAAACAATTGTCAATTGACAACAATTGTGCTCTGCGCCGATGAACTAAATAAAAGTAAACGTCTGGAGGAGGACCTGCCAACCTTCTGTGTGAATCCGTCTTCTGATTCTAATCATTTAATATGGTTGAATCAGAGCTTCGCTTCACTTCCTTGTCAGCAGACTCAGCGAGTGATCCGAAGAATCCATTCATTGAATCGCTTCATTTCAGTGAGAAGTTGGAAATGAAGCGATTCACTTTAAAGATCCGGATTTCCCATCACTAGAGGAGTGTCTCTGACACTCGTGTCTCACACAGCCCAGCGAAGTTCACGCCCCCTCCCAGCAACGGACCAATGAATGTACTGCATACAGCTGCCCCTCCTCCTCTCTCTCCCTGGCCCGCCCACTCTCCTATCCCGATGTACAGCTGTGAAGAGGGGGGAGTGTGCGTGGGAGAGGAGAGGAGATGTGCGCGGGAGATATGGAGAGGAGAGGAGATGAGATGTGCGTGGGAGATATGAACAGCAGCAGCTACACATTCCAAGCTGTGAGACCTCCCATCCTCCTCCCTGATCAGTAATCTCTGCATTTCTCATTACACATTGATAACTGATCTGTCCCTTTCTCTCCCCTATCTGTCTCCCTCCCCCGCTCTGTTCTCCCAACATACACTTACCACTAAGCCACTTATGCAGCCCATATATTGATCGCTTTTTTTTGTCATTACACTGGAAAAAAAATATCATCCAATTCCCCCATCTACACATTCCAGGTGGATGGGGGAATCCTCCGACAGCGGACCAGTGGGGCCAACAACCAGGGATGCTTTCCTGGCACCGAAATTTGATAGCACTGGTCTCTGTCTCCATGGCAGCAGCGCATCATGTCTGCAGTCTCTGATTAGGGATGGCCGAACAGTTCGCCCGGCGGTCGTTTCGCGGCGAATTTCAGCTGTTCACGGTCCGCCAGTTCGGCGGACTATTGGCACTGTTCGCCCGGCGGACACTTCCGGGTTTTTACTGTGTAAAGGAACTTTGACCTGATGACACATCTATCATGGGGTACAGGACAGCCAATTGAGACATGACAGCACATGGACACTTGGACATTCCCCCTAACTTATAAATACACCCGATCCGGCGGCCATTTTACATTCTTTCTTCTGTCACTATAGGGAAAGGTTGCTGTGTGGAGTAGGGAGAGATAAAACGCTAGCTATTTGGTACACAAAAGTTCTTTTCAGGACTGGTATAGGTGTCAGGCCGCGTACACACGGGCGGACTGTTCGCCCAACCTTGTCCGCTGAACAGTGTTTGGGCGGACAGTCCGCTCGTGTGTGGGCTTTCAGCGGACAGTTTCAGCGGACAGTTGGACGGACAAGGTCTTTCGGAAATTCCGAAAAACTGTCCGCTGAAACTGTGTTTGAGCGAACAGTCCGCTCGTGTGTGGGCCTGTCCGCTGTACTTTCGAAATGAGCGGACTGTTCCCGCTCGGAAAGTCCGCCCATTTCGAGCGCGTGTACAGGTAGGCGGGGCCCGCGAAGGAGACGTCGCGGGCCCCGCCGCCTGGAATGGGCTTAAAGGGGAACCCCAACGCCGAAAAAAATCGGCGTGGGGGTTCCCCCCAAGTCCACACCAGACCCTTGTCCGAGCACGCTACCCGGCCGGCCAGGAAAGGGGGGCGAGCGAGCGCGCCCCCCCCTCCTGAGCCGTACCAGGCCGCGTGCCCTCAACATGGGGGGGTGCCTTGGGGAAGGGGGGGCCGCGCGGCCCCCCCCACCCCAAAGCACCTTGTCCCCATGTTGATGAGGACAAGGGCCTCTTCCCGACAACCCTGGCCGTTGGTTGTCGGGGTCTGCGGGCGGGGGGCTTATCGGAATCCGGGAGCCCCCTTTAAGAAGGGGGCCCCCGGATACCGGCCCCCCACCCTATGTGAATGAGTATGGGGTACAATGTACCCCTACCCATTCACCTGTGAAATAAAGTACAAAAAAAAACACAACACATAGAAAAAGTATTTTATTGCACAGCTCCGGGGGTCTTCCGTCTTCGGGGGTCTTCTCGCCGGACTCCTCCGCTATGTGTGTGTAGCTCTTTTGCTAGCGGAGGAGTCCGGCTTTCTTCCTCCCCGCCGCCGGCCTCTTCTCCCGACTTCGGGGGTCTTGTCCCCCTCTTCGGTTCTTCTGCCGGGCCACCGCGCCTTCTTGTAGCTCTTTTACAGGCGGTGGCCCGGTCTTCTGTCGCCGCTGTCGCCGCCGCCGCCGCCGCCGCCGCCGCCTTCTTCTTCTTCTTCTTCTTCTTGTTCTTCTTCTTCTTCTTCTTCTTCTCCTGGAGATGTTGACTCGACGAGCTCTCCGGCCGGAATGCCAGGGACGCGCTCTGCTGCCACTTATATAGTGACAATGGGGCGGTGTCACATGGTATATGTCACATGGGTTGGTCACATGGGTTGATGTCACATGGGGACTATGACATCATAAGGGGGCGGGGTCACCATGTGACCAACCCATGTGTCATATACCATGTGACACCGCCCCATTGTCACTATATAAGTGGCAGCAGAGCGCGTCCCTGGCATTCCGGCCGGAGAGCTCGTCGAGTCAACATCTCCAGGAGAAGAAGAAGAAGAAGAAGAAGAACAAGAAGAAGAAGAAGAAGAAGAAGAAGGCGGCGGCGGCGGCGGCGACAGCGGCGACAGAAGACCGGGCCACCGCCTGTAAAAGAGCTACAAGAAGGCGCGGTGGCCCGGCAGAAGAACCGAAGAGGGGGACAAGACCCCCGAAGTCGGGAGAAGAGGCCGGCGGCGGGGAGGAAGAAAGCCGGACTCCTCCGCTAGCAAAAGAGCTACACACACATAGTGGAGGAGTCCGGCGAGAAGACCCCCGAAGACGGAAGACCCCCGGAGCTGTGCAATAAAATACTTTTTCTATGTGTTGTGTTTTTTTTTGTACTTTATTTCACAGGTGAATGGGTAGGGGTACATTGTACCCCATACTCATTCACATAGGGTGGGGGGCCGGTATCCGGGGGCCCCCTTATTAAAGGGGGCTCCCGGATTCCGATAAGCCCCCCGCCCGCAGACCCCGACAACCAACGGCCAGGGTTGTCGGGAAGAGGCCCTTGTCCTCATCAACATGGGGACAAGGTGCTTTGGGGTGGGGGGGCCGCGCGGCCCCCCCTTCCCCAAGGCACCCCCCCATGTTGAGAGCACGCGGCCTGGTACGGCTCAGGAGGGGGGGCGCGCTCGCTCGCCCCCCTTTCCTGGCCGGCCGGGTAGCGTGCTCGGACAAGGGTCTGGTGTGGACTTGGGGGGAACCCCCACGCCGATTTTTTTCGGCGTTGGGGTTCCCCTTTAAGCACATTCCAGGCGGCGGAGCCCGCGACGTCTCCTTCGCGGGCCCCGCCTACCTGTACACGCGCTCGAAATGGGCGGATTTGCCTCCTCCTTACGTGGGCGAGTCCGTTCATTTCAAAAGTTGAGCGAACTGTTTGGCAAACAGTTCGCTGAAACAGTCCGCTCGTGTGTGGGCAAGTCCGCTCATGCAAATTTTGAGCGGACTGTTTGACTAAACTGTTTGCCGAACAAGGTTGGGCGAACAGTCCGCGCGTGTGTACGCGGCCTTAGGTGTATATAGGTTTGCTGTGCTACTGATTGTTGCAGCAGCCTGAGTGTCTTTTGTCAGTTTAGAGAAAGGGACAGGACGGTGTGTCTGCTGCTATTTTAGGGACAGCCAGATTAGTCATCATCATCATCATTACAGTGGTGTGAAAAAGTGTTTGCCCCCTTCCTCATTTCCTGTTCCTTTGCATGTTTGTCACACTTAAGTGTTTCGGAACATCAAACCAATTTAAACAATAGTCAAGGACAACACAAGTAAACACAAAATGCAATTTGTAAATGAAGGTGTTTATTATTAAAGGTGAAAAAAAATCCAAACCATCATGGCCCTGTGTGAAAAAGTGATTGCCCCCTAAACCTAATAACTGGTTGGGCCACTCTTAGCAGCAACAACTGCAACCAAGCGTTTGCGATAACGTGCAATGAGGCTTTTACAGCGTCCTGGAGGAATTTTGGCCCACTCATCTTTGCAGAATTGTCCTAATTCAGTTACATTAGAGGGTTTTCGAGCATGAACGGCCTTTTTAAGGTCATACCACAACATCTCAATAGGATTCAGGTCAGGACTTTGGCTAGGCCACTCCAAAGTCTTCATTTTGTTTTTCTTCAGCCATTCGGTGGTGGACTTGCTGGTGTGTTTAGGATCATTGTCCTGCTGCAGAACCCAAGTTCTTTTCAGCTTGAGTACAGGAACAGATGGTCGGACATTCTCCTTCAGGATCTCTTGGTAGACAGCAGAATTCATAGTTCCTTTTATCACGGCAAGTCTTCCAGGTCCTGAAGCAGCAAAACAGCCCCAGACCATCACACTACCACCACCATATTTTACTGTTGGTATAATGTTCTTTTTATGAAATGCAGTGTTCCTTCTACACCAGATATACTTGGACACACACCTTCCAAAGAGTTCCACTTTTGTCTCATCGGTCCACAGAATGTTGTCCCAAAAGTCTTGGGGATCATTAAGATGTGTTGTGGAGAAACTGAGACGAGCTTTGATGTTCTTTTTGCTCAGCAGTGGTTTTCTCCTTGGAACTCTGCCATGCAGGCCATTTTTGCCCAGTCTTTTCCTGATGGTGGAGGCATGAACGCTGACCTTAACTGAGGCAAGTGAGGCCTGCAGTTCCTTGGACGTTGTTGTGGGGTCTTTTGTGACCTCTTGGATGAGTCGTCGCTGCGCTCTTGGGGTAATTTTGGGCGGCCGGCCACTCCTGGGAAGGTTCACCACTGTTCCATCTCTTCGCCATTTGTGGATAATGGCTCTCACTGTGGTTCGCTGGATTCCCAAAGCTTTGGAAATGGCTTTATAACCGTTTCCAGACTGATAGATCTCAATTACTTTCTTTCTCAATTGTTCCTGAATTTCTTTGGGTCTCGGCATGATGTGTAGCTTTTAAGGATCTTCTGGTGGACCTTACTGTGTCAAGCAGCTCCTATTTAAGTGATGCCTTGATTGTGAACAGGTGTGGCAATAATCAGGCCTGGGTGTGGCTAGAGAAATTGAACTCAGGTGTGGACAACCACAGTTATAGTATGTTTTAACAAGGGGGGCAATCACTTTTTCACACAGGGCCATGATGGTTTGGATTTTTTTTCACCTTTAATAATAAACACCTTCATTTACAAATTGCATTTTGTGTTTACTTGTGTTGTCCTTGACTATTGTTTAAATTGGTTTGATGTTCCGAAACACTTAAGTGTGACAAACATGCAAAGGAACAGGAAATGAGGAAGGGGGCAAACACTTTTTCACACCACTGTAGCTGTTACTATCAGGTCCACAAAAGTGCTATTCGAGTAACCAGTAATTGTTCCAGTCTCCTCTGTTTTGCCAGTTTGTATAGGGACAGGAAGGAAGGAGTGTGTCAGGCAGTGAGGGTCAGTTTAAACAGTTGCTGTTACTATTAGTTCCACAAGGGTTCTTTTCAGGACTGGTATCAGTGGTATGGTAATAGGCTTGTACACGTATAATATTCTTTCTTCCAAATATAGAAAGAATATTATACTTGACTGCTGCCCTTCTGCTGCAGTCTGCTAATCATTCACAACTCACTTGTTCCACAAAGCTCTTTATCAGGACTGGTAACTTGGTGTAGGGTGCTACAGTACATAGGGTTGAGTGCGGTACAGTCTGCTGTTCTGTAAGGACCGGTATCGGTCCACAATAGATAGGGTTGAGGTGCACCACTGCTGACCGCTGCCCTATACTGCAGCAGTCCTTCAGCAGTATAGGGACTGACGTACAGTCTGCTAATCAGTCACACACAACCTACTGGGTCCACAAAGGTCCTTATAAGGACTGGTAACTTGGTGAAGGGTGCTACAGTACATAGGGTTGAGTGCGGTACAGTCTGCCGTTCTGTAAGGACTGGTATCGGTCCACAATAGATAGGGTTGAGGTGCACCACTGCTGACCACTGCCCTATACTGCAGCAGTCCTTCAGCAGTATAGGGACTGACATACAGTCTGCTAATCAGTCACACACAACCTACTTGGTCCACAAAGGTCCTTATAAGGACTGGTAACTTGGTAAAGGGTGCTACAGTACATAGGGTTGAGTGAGGTACAGTCTGCTGTTCTGTAAGGACCGGTATCGGTCCACAATAGATAGAGTTGAGGTGCACTACTGCTGACCACTGCCCTATACTGCAACAGTCCTTCAGCAGTATAGGGACTGACGTACAGTCTGCTAATCAGTCACACACAACCTACTTGGTCCACAAAGGTCCTTATAAGGACTGGTAACTTGGTAAAGGGTGCTACAGTACATAGGGTTGAGTGAGGTACAGTCTGCTGTTCTGTAAGGACCGGTATCGGTCCACAATAGATAGGGTTGAGGTGCACCACTGCTGACCGCTGCCCTATACTGCAGCAGTCCTTCAGCAGTATAGGGACTGACGTACTGTCTGCTAATCAGTCACACACAACCTACTTGGTCCACAAAGGTCCTTATAAGGACTGGTAACTTGGTGAAGGGTGCTACAGTACATAGGGTTGAGTGAGGTACAGTCTGCTGTTCTGTAAGGACCGGTATCGGTCCACAATAGATAGGGTTGAGGTGCACCACTGCTGACCGCTGCCCTATACTGCAGCAGTCCTTCAGCAGTATAGGGACTGACGTACAGTCTGCTAATCAGTCACACACAACCTACTTGGTCCACAAAGGTCCTTATAAGGACTGGTAACTTGGTGAAGGGTGCTACAGTACATAGGGTTGAGTGAGGTACAGTCTGCTGTTCTGTAAGGACCGGTATCGGTCCACAATAGATAGGGTTGAGGTGCACCACTGCTGACCGCTGCCCTATACTGCAGCAGTCCTTCAGCAGTATAGGGACTGATGTACAGTCTGCTAATCAGTCACACACAACCTACTTGGTCCACAAAGGTCCTTATAAGGACTGGTAACTTGGTGAAGGGTGCTACAGTACATAGGGTTGAGTGAGGTACAGTCTGTTGTTCTGTAAGGACCGGTATCGGTCCACAATAGATAGGGTTGAGGTGCACCACTGCTGACCGCTGCCCTATACTGCAGCAGTCCTTCATCGGTATAGGGACTAAGAGTTTTGTCACAGGGTCATTTAAAAAATGACAGGCAGAGGAAGAGGCAGGCCCTTCCGCAGGGGTGGTAGGGGTAGGGCAGGAGCACCAGCCTTGAGCCAAAGTGGGAAGTTGCAGAAGGTGCGTTCAATTACTTTAAAGGACGCACCAGACTTGGTTGAGTGGCTCACTCAGCCTTACTCTTCTGCACCCTCCTCATCCTCTCGATCTGCACCCTCTTCTTCACTCTCTGCTATGTGCACCCCCAAAGACACTACCACCAACAACACCACCACCACCACCACATACCTTCCGCTTGAGTCACAGGAATTATTTTCCGATCCATATCAAGAGGACATTTCTGGTGCGCAGCCACTCTTGGTATTGGATCAGGAAGAGGAGGTAGCAACAACCGCTACTCAGCAGTCTGACGACAGTACCCAGATCAGCCCAAGGAGGAGGTTGGTCCCCGGTGTTGCTGCCTACTCCGAGATCTCTACTTATAACGGTGGGGAAGGTGACGTTGATGATGACGTGTCTAGTGATGTCACGTGGGTGTCCACAAGAGAGGAAGAGGAGGGGAGTTCAGAGGGAGATATGAACCAGCAGATAGGAAGGAGAAGCAGGCGGAACTTAGATTGCACAGGGGGGACAAAGCAGACTGCTAATGTATCAGGAGTGAGGCATCAACCATGTACGGTCACATCTGGCGCTCCCAGGTAGTGATGGCCGAACGGTTCGCCCGGCGGTCGTTTCGCGGCGAATTTCCGACTTTCGCCGTCCGCGGGTTCGAACGCCTTTTTCCGTCGTTCGCCCCGGCGGACTTACGTGTTTAATGTATACAAGAACTTTAACCTTTCGTGACACGTTTATCATGTGTTACAGGACAACCAATTGAGACATGACAGCTCATGGACACTTGGACATTCCCCCTAACCTATAAATACACCCGATCCGGTGGCCATTTTACATTCTTTCTTCTGTCACTGTAGGGAAAGGATCCTGTGTGGAGTAGGGACAGAGAAAACGCTAGCTATTTGGTACACAAAAGTTCTTTTCAGGACTGGTATAGGTGTTAGGTCAGCAGCCTGAGTTTCTTTTGTCAGTTTAGATAAAGGGACAGAGCGCTGTATGCTGCTATTTTAGGGACAGCTCAGCCAGATTAGTCTTTCTTCATCATCATCATCATCATCATCATTAGCTGTTACTATCAGGTCCACAAAAGAGCTGTTCCAGCTAATCGTTCCAGCCTACTCTTTTTTGCCAATTTGTATAGGGACAGGCAGGAAGCAGTGTGTCAGGCAGTGAGGATAATTTTAAAGACTTGCTGTTACTATTAGTTCCACAAAGGTTCTTTTCAGGACTGGTATCAGTGGTACGGTAATAGGCTTGTACACGTATAATATTCTTTCTTCCAAATATAGAAAGAATATTATACTTGACTGCTGCCCTTCTGCTGCAGTCTGCTAATCATTCACAACTCACTTGTTCCACAAAGCTCTTTATCAGGACTGGTAACTTGGTCTGTCTAGGGTGCTACGGTACATAGGCTTGGGTGCGGTACAGTCTGCTGTTCTGTAAGGACCGCTATCGGTCCACAATAGATAGGGTTGCCGTGCACTACTGCTGACCGCTGCCCTATACTGCAGCAGTCCTTCAGCGGTATAGGGACTGACGCACAGTCTGCTAAACACTAATACACAACCTGCTTGGTCCACAAAAGTTCTTATAAGGACTGGTAACTTGGTATAGGGTGCTACGGTACATAGGCCTGAGTGCGTTACAGTCTGCTGTTCTGTAAGGACCGCTATCGGTCCACAATACATAGGGTTGACGTGCACTACTGCTGACCGCTGCCCTATACTGCAGCAGTCCTTCAGCGGTATAGGGACTGACGCACAGTCTGCTAAACACTAACACACAACCTGCTTGGTCCACAAAAGTTCTTATAAGGACTGGTAACTTGGTATAGGGTGCTACGGTACATAGGCCTGAGTGCAGTACAGTCTGCTGTTCTGTAAGGACTGCTATCGGTCCACAATACATAGGGTTGCCGTGCACTACTGCTGACCGCTGCCCTATACTGCAGCAGTCCTTCAGCGGTATAGGGACTGACGCACAGTCTGCTAAACACTAATACACAACCTGCTTGGTCCACAAAAGTTCTTATAAGGACTGGTAACTTGGTATAGGGTGCTACGGTACATAGGCCTGAGTGCGTTACAGTCTGCTGTTCTGTAAGGACCGCTATCGGTCCACAATACATAGGGTTGCCGTGCACTACTGCTGACCGCTGCCCTATACTGCAGCAGTCCTTCATTGGTATAGGGACTGACGTACAGTCTGCTAATCACTAACACACAACCTGCTTGGTCCACAAAAGTTCTTATAAGGACTGGTAACTTGGTATAGGGTGCTACGGTACATAGGCCTGAGTGCGTTACAGTCTGCTGTTCTGTAAGGACCGCTATCGGTCCACAATACATAGGGTTGCCGTGCACTACTGCTGACCGCTGCCCTATACTGCAGCAGTCCTTCATTGGTATAGGGACTGACGTACAGTCTGCTAATCACTAACACACAACCTGCTTGGTCCACAAAAGTTCTTATAAGGACTGGTAACTTGGTATAGGGTGCTACGGTACATAGGCCTGAGTGCGTTACAGTCTGCTGTTCTGTAAGGACCGCTATCGGTCCACAATACATAGGGTTGCCGTGCACTACTGCTGACCGCTGCCCTATACTGCAGCAGTCCTTCAGCGGTATAGGGACTGACGCACAGTCTGCTAAACACTAACACACAACCTGCTTGGTCCACAAAAGTTCTTATAAGGACTGGTAACTTGGTATAGGGTGCTACGGTACATAGGCCTGAGTGCGTTACAGTCTGCTGTTCTGTAAGGACCGCTATCGGTCCACAATACATAGGGTTGCCGTGCACTACTGCTGACCGCTGCCCTATACTGCAGCAGTCCTTCAGCGGTATAGGGACTGACGCACAGTCTGCTAAACACTAACACACAACCTGCTTGGTCCACAAAAGTTCTTATAAGGACTGGTAACTTGGTATAGGGTGCTACGGTACATAGGCCTGAGTGCGTTACAGTCTGCTGTTCTGTAAGGACCGCTATCGGTCCACAATACATAGGGTTGCCGTGCACTACTGCTGACCGCTGCCCTATACTGCAGCAGTCCTTCAGCGGTATAGGGACTGACGCACAGTCTGCTAAACACTAACACACAACCTGCTTGGTCCACAAAAGTTCTTATAAGGACTGGTAACTTGGTATAGGGTGCTACGGTACATAGGCCTGAGTGCGTTACAGTCTGCTGTTCTGTAAGGACCGCTATCGGTCCACAATACATAGGGTTGCCGTGCACTACTGCTGACCGCTGCCCTATACTGCAGCAGTCCTTCATTGGTATAGGGACTGACGTACAGTCTGCTAATCACTAACACACAACCTGCTTGGTCCACAAAAGTTCTTATAAGGACTGGTAACTTGGTATAGGGTGCTACGGTACATAGGCCTGAGTGCGTTACAGTCTGCTGTTCTGTAAGGACCGCTATCGGTCCACAATACATAGGGTTGCCGTGCACTACTGCTGACCGCTGCCCTATACTGCAGCAGTCCTTCATTGGTATAGGGACTGACGTACAGTCTGCTAATCACTAACACACAACCTGCTTGGTCCACAAAAGTTCTTAAAAGGACTGGTAACTTGGTATAGGGTGCTACGGTACATAGGCCTGAGTGCGTTACAGTCTGCTGTTCTGTAAGGACCGCTATCGGTCCACAATACATAGGGTTGCCGTGCACTACTGCTGACCGCTGCCCTATACTGCAGCAGTCCTTCAGCGGTATAGGGACTGACGCACAGTCTGCTAAACACTAACACACAACCTGCTTGGTCCACAAAAGTTCTTATAAGGACTGGTAACTTGGTATAGGGTGCTACGGTACATAGGCCTGAGTGCAGTACAGTCTGCTGTTCTGTAAGGACCGCTATCGGTCCACAATACATAGGGTTGCCGTGCACTACTGCTGACCGCTGCCCTATACTGCAGCAGTCCTTCATTGGTATAGGGACTGACGTACAGTCTGCTAATCACTAACACACAACCTGCTTGGTCCACAAAAGTTCTTATAAGGACTGGTAACTTGGTATAGGGTGCTACGGTACATAGGCCTGAGTGCGTTACAGTCTGCTGTTCTGTAAGGACCGCTATCGGTCCACAATACATAGGGTTGCCGTGCACTACTGCTGACCGCTGCCCTATACTGCAGCAGTCCTTCAGCGGTATAGGGACTGACGCACAGTCTGCTAAACACTAACACACAACCTGCTTGGTCCACAAAAGTTCTTATAAGGACTGGTAACTTGGTATAGGGTGCTACGGTACATAGGCCTGAGTGCAGTACAGTCTGCTGTTCTGTAAGGACCGCTATCGGTCCACAATACATAGGGTTGCCGTGCACTACTGCTGACCGCTGCCCTATACTGCAGCAGTCCTTCATTGGTATAGGGACTGACGTACAGTCTGCTAATCACTAACACACAACCTGCTTGGTCCACAAAAGTTCTTATAAGGACTGGTAACTTGGTATAGGGTGCTACGGTACATAGGCCTGAGTGCGTTACAGTCTGCTGTTCTGTAAGGACCGCTATCGGTCCACAATACATAGGGTTGCCGTGCACTACTGCTGACCGCTGCCCTATACTGCAGCAGTCCTTCAGCGGTATAGGGACTGACGCACAGTCTGCTAAACACTAACACACAACCTGCTTGGTCCACAAAAGTTCTTATAAGGACTGGTAACTTGGTATAGGGTGCTACGGTACATAGGCCTGAGTGCAGTACAGTCTGCTGTTCTGTAAGGACCGCTATCGGTCCACAATACATAGGGTTGCCGTGCACTACTGCTGACCGCTGCCCTATACTGCAGCAGTCCTTCATTGGTATAGGGACTGACGTACAGTCTGCTAATCACTAACACACAACCTGCTTGGTCCACAAAAGTTCTTATAAGGACTGGTAACTTGGTATAGGGTGCTACGGTACATAGGCCTGAGTGCGTTACAGTCTGCTGTTCTGTAAGGACCGCTATCGGTCCACAATACATAGGGTTGCCGTGCACTACTGCTGACCGCTGCCCTATACTGCAGCAGTCCTTCATTGGTATAGGGACTGACGTACAGTCTGCTAATCACTAACACACAACCTGCTTGGTCCACAAAAGTTTTTATAAGGACTGGTAACTTGGTATAGGGTGCTACGGTACATAGGCCTGAGTGCAGTACAGTCTGCTGTTCTGTAAGGACCGCTATCGGTCCACAATACATAGGGTTGACGTGCACTACTGCTGACCGCTGCCCTATACTGCAGCAGTCCTTCATTGGTATAGGGACTGACGTACAGTCTGCTAATCACTAACACACAACCTGCTTGGTCCACAAAAGTTCTTATAAGGACTGGTAACTTGGTATAGGGTGCTACGGTACATAGGCCTGAGTGCAGTACAGTCTGCTGTTCTGTAAGGACCGCTATCGGTCCACAATACATAGGGTTGCCGTGCACTACTGCTGACCGCTGCCCTATACTGCAGCAGTCCTTCATTGGTATAGGGACTGACGTACAGTCTGCTAATCACTAACACACAACCTGCTTGGTCCACAAAAGTTCTTATAAGGACTGGTAACTTGGTATAGGGTGCTACGGTACATAGGCCTGAGTGCGTTACAGTCTGCTGTTCTGTAAGGACCGCTATCGGTCCACAATACATAGGGTTGCCGTGCACTACTGCTGACCGCTGCCCTATACTGCAGCAGTCCTTCATTGGTATAGGGACTGACGTACAGTCTGCTAATCACTAACACACAACCTGCTTGGTCCACAAAAGTTCTTATAAGGACTGGTAACTTGGTATAGGGTGCTACGGTACATAGGCCTGAGTGCGTTACAGTCTGCTGTTCTGTAAGGACCGCTATCGGTCCACAATACATAGGGTTGCCGTGCACTACTGCTGACCGCTGCCCTATACTGCAGCAGTCCTTCAGCGGTATAGGGACTGACGCACAGTCTGCTAAACACTAACACACAACCTGCTTGGTCCACAAAAGTTCTTATAAGGACTGGTAACTTGGTATAGGGTGCTACGGTACATAGGCCTGAGTGCAGTACAGTCAGTGAGGCCCGGAGTGCAATGACTGCAAGGAAGATAACGGAGGACCGGGCATGACAGGGATGGATAGGGCAGCAGGGGGTTAATTTTCAGGCAGAAGCTGGGAGGAGGAGCTGGGAGTGTCCGTTGCTGTAGGGGGGCGGAGCGGCTTAAAAGGTGGAGGGGGCGGAGCTTTGAGCCAGTTCGTCGGAGGGGAAACAGAGAGGAGGCAGTTGTCTCGCTGCTCCTCTGAAGATGTCTGAGGTGGAACGGCTACTCGCGGAACTGCGGCGTCAGGCGGAAGAACGTGGACCGGACTGGCTGCGGGCGCGGATCGGTGGACTGGCGGGAGCGGTCGGAACGGACGGATCGGACGATCGGAGTGGTGAGATGCTGCCGCGCGCGCGGAGGTCTAGGCCTCCGGCGCGTTTTTCTCCCGGGCCTGTCCCTCGGCCGCCTCGTTTGGTTCGCAGCCCCGGGGAGGATCGTTCCCTCCCGCCGGCGAAGAGATCCCAGGGGACTTCAGGGGGTGCCGAGCGGCCTTCCCGCCGAGTACCTGGGGGGGGGGGGAGGGGCGGGCGGGCCTCGTGGTCGGCGGGCGGCCATCTTGCCGGCGGGGGGGGGAGATGTCATGGTCACTGCTGGACGCTCTGCTGAGGGGGGGGGGGCGGCCATCCTGCCTGCGGGGGGGGGTGGACTGCTGGTTTCTGCTGGACGCTCTGCGGAGGGGGGGAGGGCAGCCATCAGGCCTGCAGGGGGGGGTGGACTTCGGGTTGCTGATGAACGCTCTGCTGAGGGGGGGAGGGCGGCTCGGGGTGGCTCCACTTTGGCTGCGGCTGCTCGGGACAGGGAAGGTGTCACAGGGCCCGGGCAGGTGCGAGGATCGCCTGCGGGCTGTTCTACCCGGCGTGGATCAGGGAGCGCCCGGGGGTCTGCTGCACGTGGGGCTGGCAGGGCTGGTCCACTTCGCCAGGCTGCTGCGCATGGATCGGCTGTGCGTGTGGCTTCTCCCCTGCGGGCTACAACGTCGGCCTCCGGGGTCTCTTCCCCCGGGGGGCTTACACCACCGCCTACGTGGGGAACAGAGGATCGCTCGGAAGGGGAGGTCTCGGACGAGGACGCAATTCTGGATCCTAGCGGTGCTGTCGCCGGTCCGGCGGTGAGGAACGCCCCGGGGCCGCCAGGTGAGTCCCCTGATGCGTTGGCACTGTCGCATGCATTGCAGGGCCTGTTGGGGGGAGTGCATGCGGGCGTGGGGTGGCCAGTGCCGCCAGTGGGGGGGGAGCTGGGGGGGGCGGGCGCCTCGGGTGGGGGGGTGACGGGTGGGGGGGACCCTGCCGGGGCTTTGCGGGATCTGATGGATGGGCTGCGGGCGTTGGTTGGGCGCTTTGACCGGGGACAGGCCCCACCGCCTGTTGCCCCGTGGGGGGGTCCCCCAGCGGAGGTGCCGGAGACGGCCCTGGGGGCCGCCGTGGCAGCTCCCGCGGTGGCCCCTGAGGCGCCCGCGTCGGCGCCAGTGGCGGCGGCGGACGGAGGGAAGAAGGAGGCGGTTGTGCGTGAGGACATTGTGCGGTTGGCTGACGCGGCGCGGTGCGAGGTTTACGTGTGTTTTGAGGGCCCGCTGGGGGCTCATTTGAAACAGGACGTCCGGGAAAAAATTTGGAAGGGGGAGTTTGTGGAGATTTTCTCGCTTCTCCCGTTGGAGAAGTTCAACTTGGATAGGGTCAAGCCCGACGATTCCAAGAAGGAGGACGAAGAGAAGCGGCGGTATCGGCTGATTCCGCGCACGTTCTCCAACTGGCTTCAGGCGTTTGCCATCCTGGCGAGTGTCATCGGGGAGAAAAGCCCCGAGCATTGTTCGGCGCTTTTCTGTTACATGGATGCGATCGGTGAAGCCCATCGGGCGTATGGGGGGGTGGCGTGGCTCCGGTACGACGAGCAGTTTCGGCAGCGCAAGGCGGTGCGGCCGGAACTGCGTTGGGATCATAAGGACATCAGCCTGTGGATGAGGCTGATGTCTTCGGCGAGGGCCGCGCCGCAGTTTTTTCAGGGGGGGGCCGGGAGTGCGCCTACCTCGGGACTGTCGGCCGGAAAAAAGTGGGGGGTTTGCTGGCAATATAACGAGGGTGCCTGCAAGTTCGGGGGCACGTGCAAGTTCAAGCACGAGTGTTCCGGTTGCGGTGGGGCCCACGCGTTGTCCCGTTGTTTCCGGAAAGGGAAGCGGGCAGGGGATGCCGCTCAGAAGAGGGAGGACGCCGGTGATGCTGGCAAGGATGCTCCCTTTTCTAAGTAGGTATCCGGATAGGGCGGCGGCTCGGTTGTTGGAGGCGGGGTTTCGGGATGGCTTTCCGATTCCGTGCTCGTTGCCGGGGGTACCGCGGGTTGCCAGGAATTTGAAGTCGGCGTTGGAACGTCAGGGGGTGGTGGACGAGAAGCTGCGGAAGGAGGTGGCGTTGGGGCGCATGTGGGGGCCGCTTGCGGACAAGCCATGGCCCGACTTGGTGGTTTCCCCGTTGGGGGTGGTCCCCAAGAAGGAGCCGGGGAAGTTTCGGCTCATTCATCACCTGTCCTTTCCAAAGGGGGGCTCGGTGAATGATTTCATCGACCCTGAGGTGTGCACTGTTTCTTACACGTCATTTGACGCCGCTGTCCGGTGGGTGCGGCGGTATGGGCGTGGGGCACTGATGGCCAAGGCCGATGTGGAGTCGGCTTTTCGGCTGCTTCCGGTTCACCCTGATAGCTTTCGGCTGTTGGGATGCTGCTGGCGCGACGAGTACTTTGTCGACATGTGCCTGCCGATGGGGTGTTCGATCTCCTGTGCGTACTTTGAAACGTTTAGCTCCTTTTTGGAATGGGTGGTGCGGGATGCGGCGGGTCTGGAGTCGGTCATTCATTATTTGGATGATTTTCTCTGCGTGGGCCCCCCTGCCTCCGCTGTGTGTGCGATCTTGTTGTCCACGTTGCAGCACATCGCGGGCAGGTTTGGGGTTCCCCTGGCGGCTGATAAGACGGAGGGTCCGACGTCTGAACTGAGTTTCCTGGGGATCGTGATTGATTCACAGGCGATGGAGTGTCGGCTGCCAGAGGCCAAGCTGTTGGATTTGCAGCGGGAGATTCGGGAGATTCAGGGTCGGCGTAAGGTCCAGTTGCGGACCTTGCAGTCGCTTTTGGGTAAACTGAATTTCGCCTGCAGAATCATTCCTATGGGGCGGATATTTTGCCGGCGGCTGTCGGCGGCGACGGCGGGGGTCAGCGTCCCTACTCACTTTGTACGGCTGGGGGGGGAGCATCGTGAGGATCTGCGGGTCTGGCATGAATTTTTGGCTTCTTACAATGGCCGGGCCATGTGGATGGCGGGCCCGGTCAGTAACTTTGATTTGGACTTGGTTACGGACGCGGCGGGTTCATCGGGTTACGGGGCGTTTTTCCGGGGACGGTGGAGTGCGGAGCCTTGGCCGGAGGCTTGGCGGACGGCGGGGTTCTTGGGCAACCTGGTCCTGTTGGAACTGTTTCCGATTGTGGTGGCTTTGGAGCTGTGGGGGGAGGAATGTCGGAATTTGAAGTTGCGCATCAATTGCGACAACATGGGGGTGGTGCAGGTGGTGAACCGGGTGTCGGCTTCTTCCCCTCCTGTGATTCGTTTGATGCGACAGCTGGTCCTGCGTTGTTTGCAGCTTAATGTCTTCGTTTACGCTGTGCATATCCCGGGCGTTGAAAACGAGTTGGCTGACTCCCTGTCTCGTTTTCAGTGGGACCGGTTCCGGGAGCTGGCGCCGGGTGCGGAGGCGGACGGGGCGCCGTGCCCGGAGTGGATCTGGAAGCTGCCATTGGAGTCGCGGCCGGATGGATTCGGCGGTCAGTGAGTGGGCCCACCTGGGTGGCCTATTCAAAGGTTTGGTCGGAATGGTATGGTCTGGTTCGGGAGGCGGGGGTGGTCGCTCAGGGCGCTGATTGGCGGTTGTTAGTAATCTACTTTCTGGCTAGGAACATGGAGGGTGGGGCGTCGGTCTCTGCGATCGGTCGGAAGTTGGCGGGTTTGGCCTTTTTGTTTAAGCTGATGCGGGTTGAGGACTGGACGAAGGATTTTTGGGTGCGTCAGGCGTTGAAGGGATATCGCAGGCGATGCAGGGTTCAGGATACGAGGAGGCCAGTGACGTTTGCTATTTTGCAGGCCATCTGTGCTCAGTTGGGGGTGGTGTGTTCTTCGGAGTATGAGGTGCGATTGTTTCGGGCTGCTTTTTCTTTAGCGTTTTATGGGGCTTTTCGCGTTGGGGAGTTGGTCAGCCCGTCTAAGCACGTGGCCGGGGGGTTGTTGGACGGGGAGGTGCGCTTGGGGGCGGACAGGGTTGGCCTCTGGCTGCGCAGGTCCAAGACGGATCAGCTGGGCAGAGGGGTGCTGGTGTCGCTGTTTGCTCTACCAGGATCGGGGGTGTGCCCGGTGGCGGCGGTGCGGGAATTTCGCGAAATCCGTGTTGGGGGGGAGGGACCATTCCTGTGTCACTCTGAAGGGTCCTTCTTGTCGAGATACCAGTTTGTGTCGGTTTTTCGTAAGTGTTTACAGGCGGTAGGCCTGGTTGGGAAGGAGTTTGCATCCCATTCATTCCGGATCGGGGCGGCCACGGAGGCGGCCCGGTGCGGTTTGGATGAGGCTGCGGTTCGCAGGATTGGGAGATGGGAGTCGCGGCGTTTTCGTTCTTACGTCAGGCCGCACTTGGTTTTACTTTAATCGTAGTTTGTGCTCTTTCAAAAAAAAAAAAAAAAAAAAAAATGAACTAACAGGGGTTTGAACTCCGGCATAGGACGGGCACGGGATTTCGTTTAGTGGGTTTACTGCACTGCCCGTGCGGGGGTTGCGAGTATTGTTCTCTTTTCATGTTGGTATGTTACTGTGTGTGACTTTGTGTTAAGCTTGCTGTTTTGTTCCTTTCTCTGGGGGTTTTTGCTGGTGGGTTGGTTTGCTGGGGGTTGGGGTGCTTTTACGTTGTTGTTTTTTCTTTCAGATGGAGGTACGGCTCGCCTCGTCTGGATCGTGGGCCACTCCTACGTGTGTTGGGGGGCCAGGAGAGGAGATCAGCGTCCGGAGGGCAGGCAGCTGGGGATTTCCAGGGGGGAGGCGTGTTTGCGGTGGTTGGGCGTCCCTGGGCTGCGCTGGGGTAGTTTGGTGTCGGAGATTGAGAGACATGTGTCTCGGGGGGGTCCCCCGGCGGTGTTGGTGATCCACGCGGGGGGGAATGACCTGGGGGTCGTGAAGATTCGGGACTTGCTGGCGGAGATCAAGTCTGATTTTCTGCGGCTGCGTTCCCGCTTTCCGGGTACGGTACTGGTGTGGTCGGACATCGTGGCGCGGACGGCGTGGCGGTGGGCTCGTTCGGTGTCGAGCATCCAGAGGACCCGCATTCGGGTCAATAAGGTTATTGGGCGTTTTGTGGCCAGGCAAGGCGGGATTGTGGTTCGCCACCGGGAATTGGAGTGCAATGTGGGCATGTACCTTAGGCGGGATGGGGTGCATCTGTCTGATGTAGGGATTGATTTGTGGTCCTTGGGTCTGCAGGAGGGCATCCGAAGGGCGTTGCGGGTGTGGGGTGGCCCGCAAGGGTAAGGTAGTCACCCTTGTGGGCTGTGGCGGTGTGTGTCTGGTGGTCTTTGACGGTTGGCGGTAAAAATCAGAAGTCATCTGATATGGGGTGGGGGGCCCATTGCTAAGATGGGTCCCTCCGGTGTATTCCTGAACGTTGGAGGGAATACCGGTATGGTTGTCACTGCGGAGGTTGTCTCCGAGCGTTCACAGCTCGAGGCCTGGAGAAGTGGGAAGTGGGTACCGCAGTGACTTGTTGGTTGGAAAAGTTATGGGTCACCGTCAGAGATCACCAGACCGGGCATGTTTGTGTGTTATTGGTTATATGTTTATGTTTACAAGTACATTTGATATTGCACATTTTCTTGGTTATATATATATATATTTATGGAGATATATATTTATATATATTTATATATTTTGGTTGGAGTATTTTTGAGGTTTGTAATAAAGGCTGTTGTGGCCATTTTACTCCAAGCAAGGTGTGGTCTCTTACTTATGGAATAACATGGGGGGTTGAGGTGGGAGTATATGGGCAACAGGTAATAGTGGTGGGCCCTTAGACTACCCTGGTCAAGTGAGGCCCGGAGTGCAATGACTGCAAGGAAGATAACGGAGGACCGGGCATGACAGGGATGGATAGGGCAGCAGGGGGTTAATTTTCAGGCAGAAGCTGGGAGGAGGAGCTGGGAGTGTCCGTTGCTGTAGGGGGGCGGAGCGGCTTAAAAGGTGGAGGGGGCGGAGCTTTGAGCCAGTTCGTCGGAGGGGAAACAGAGAGGAGGCAGTTGTCCCACCCTCCCTCCCTACTTTTTCAGATGGGTTCTTGGTTCTTGTGTTTGTTTGTTTTTTCTTGTCTTGCAGGTTCTGTGGATCGCATGTCATGACAGCGGTGGAGTCGGAATTGGACGCTGGCGGTGTGTGTCTGGTGGTCTTTGACGGTTGGCGGTAAAAATCAGAAGTCATCTGATATGGGGTGGGGGGCCCATTGCTAAGATGGGTCCCTCCGGTGTATTCCTGAACGTTGGAGGGAATACCGGTATGGTTGTCACTGCGGAGGTTGTCTCCGAGCGTTCACAGCTCGAGGCCTGGAGAAGTGGGAAGTGGGTACCGCAGTGACTTGTTGGTTGGAAAAGTTATGGGTCACCGTCAGAGATCACCAGACCGGGCATGTTTGTGTGTTATTGGTTATATGTTTATGTTTACAAGTACATTTGATATTGCACATTTTCTTGGTTATATATATATATTTATGGAGATATATATTTATATATATTTATATATTTTGGTTGGAGTATTTTTGAGGTTTGTAATAAAGGCTGTTGTGGCCATTTTACTCCAAGCAAGGTGTGGTCTCTTACTTATGGAATAACATGGGGGGTTGAGGTGGGAGTATATGGGCAACAGGTAATAGTGGTGGGCCCTTAGACTACCCTGGTCATGCTGTTCTGTAAGGACCGCTATCGGTCCACAATACATAGGGTTGACGTGCACTACTGCTGACCGCTGCCCTATACTGCAGCAGTCCTTCAGCGGTATAGGGACTAAGAGTTTTGTCACAGGGTGATTTAAAAAATGACAGGCAGAGGAAGAGGCAGGCCCTTCCGCAGGGGTGGTAGGGGTAGGGCAGGAGCAACAGCCTTGAGCCAAAGTGGGAAGTTGCAGAAGGTGCGTTCAATTACTTTAAAGGACGCACCAGACTTGGTTGAGTGGCTCACTCAGCCTTATTCTTCTGCACCCTCCTCATCCTCTCGATCTGCACCCTCTTCTTCACTCTCTGCTATGTGCACCCCCAAAGACACTACCACCAACAACACCACCACCACCACATACCTTCCGCTTGAGTGCAAATGGGGGCCTTCATGCTCCAGTGTTTTAATAGGGACCCCCGTATAAAAAGCATGAGGGTCAAGGACCAGTACTGGGTGGCAACGTACTTAGATCCCCGGTACAAACACAAAATGGCGGAAATGTTACCGCCGTCGCAGAGGGCTGTCAGAATGCAGCACTTCCAGGCCTTGCTTCGAGAAATGCTGCATTCTGCTTTTGCGTGCGCTGGCAGAGGAGCAATTCCCACTCCCAGAGAAGGATTTGCGGGTACCAATCCAACAGCGCCTGCAAGAAGAGGCCGGTTTGAAGATGTGTTGGTGACTTCGGATATGAGGTCATTCTTTCAGCCGACCCATCGACAGGTGTCATCCGGATCCAGCATCAGGGAACGCCTAGACCGTCAGGTGTCCGACTACATTGGGTTAACGGCCGATGTGGACGCTCTGAGGAGTGATGAACCCCTAGACTACTGGGTGGGCAGGCTTGACCTCTGGCCAGAGCTTGCCCAATTTGCAATCGAACTGTTGGCTTGCCCCTCATCCAGTGTCCTGTCCGAAAGGACGTTCAGCGCAGCAGGGGGGATTGTGACCGATAAGCGTACTCGCCTAGCTCACGACAGTGTTAACTACCTCACATTTCTAAAAATGAATGAGGCATGGATCTCGGAGGAATTCAACACATGTGATCAGTAGACCATGTATATGTCTATAAACAATTTTTGGAATCAAGCACACAGACCTTCTTAATTCATTTGGCTCACTTCCCTGACCCAAAAAAGCACACCGTACTATATGCCCCTACCCTCCTCTTTGAAGAGGTTGAGCGGTGTCATATTTCTACTGGGGCTGCTTATTATGAGGGGTTCCCACCATCCCTGTGCTGTGCTGACTTCCTCCTGGGTGTTCTTATTATGAGGGGCTCCCACCATCCCTGTGCTGTGCTGACTTCCTCCTGGGGGTTCTTATTATGAGGGGCTCCCACCATCCCTGTGCTGTGCTGACTTCCTCCTGGGGGTTCTTATTATGAGGGGATCACACCATCCCTGTGCTGTGCTGACTTCCTCCTGGGGCTGCTTACGGTGCTGCTGTCAGCGCTGTATGTCACGGAGCTGCTGTCAGCGCTGTATGTCACGGAGCTGCTGTCAGCGCTGTATGTCACGGAGCTGCTGTCAGCGCTGTATGTCACGGAGCTGCTGTCAGCGCTGTATGTCACGGAGCTGCTGTCAGCGCTGTATGTCACGGAGCTGCTGTCAGCGCTGTATGTCACGGAGCTGCTGTCAGCGCTGTATGTCACGGTGCTGCTGTCAGCGCTGTATGTCACGGAGCTGCTGTCAGCGCTGTATGTCACGGAGCTGCTGTCAGTGCTGTATGTCACGGAGCTGCTGTCAGCGCTGTATGTCACGGAGCTGCTGTCAGCGCTGTATGTCACGGAGCTGCTGTCAGCGCTGTATGTCACGGTGCTGCTGTCAGCGCTGTATGTCACGGAGCTGCTGTCAGCGCTGTATGTCACGGAGCTGCTGTCAGTGCTGTATGTCACGGAGCTGCTGTCAGCGCTGTATGTCACGGAGCTGCTGTCAAGCTGCTGTCAGCGCTGTATGTCACGGAGCTGCTGTCAGCGCTGTATGTCACGGTGCTGCTGTCAGCGCTGTATGTCACGGAGCTGCTGTCAGCGCTGTATGTCACGGAGCTGCTGTCAGCGCTGTATGTCACGGAGCTGCTGTCAGCGCTGTATGTCACGGAGCTGCTGTCAGCGCTGTATGTCACGGAGCTGCTGTCAGCGCTGTATGTCACGGTGCTGATGTCAGTGCTCTGTATTACGGTGCTGCTGTCAGTGCTCTGTATCTCCTGCACCCTCTTGTTTGCCTACCCTGGTCCCTGACCTTCCCTCTCCTCCATTGCCTTCATTAGCTCCATAGTCCTGAATTGTCAGAACAATTTCCCAAATAAAAAAAAAATGCTTGTAGTTATCGATCCCAAATTCACCTCATACATGTATTATGCTATTGTCCAGGTGGTGGGACTACGTGCTACCCCCTAATAATTACCCCGTGGCCGCAAATTCGACCTAAAGGTTTGCGAAATTCGCCTCCCATTGAAGTCAATGGAGCCCGCGGCGAACGGTCGTTTTCGCGAACGTTTGTGCCCGTTCGCGTTTCGCGTTCGCGAAACGTCCCGTCGGAAGTTCGTCCATCACTACTCCCAGGACGCTGGCACATGGCTCCGCAGTGTGGGCTTTTTTTTAACGTGTCTGCTGCAGACAATAGTGTTGCCATCTGCAATCTTTGCAGTCAACGCATAAGTCACGGTAAGCCCAACACTCACCTAGGGACGACCGTCTTAAGAAGGCACATGAGCTGCCATCAACGAGCCGAGTGGGAGCAACGGAACCCACAAAGCCACACTCCAGGCTCTCACCGTCCAGCCTCATCTTCTACTTCTCCTTCTCCTCTCTCCTCACAATTGTCCTCCACTCCACCTTCCATCATGCCATCCTCACGTTTTTCTGCAAAAAGGCAGGCTTCCGTGGGCCTAATGTTTGAGCATAAAAAAATGATGACGCTGGATTACCCTCTTGCCCAACGGTTGACGGCTGGCTTGTCAGAACTGATAGCCCGCCAACTACTGCCATATAAACTGGTGGACTCGGAGGCCTTTCGGAAATTTGTGGCCATTGGAACACCACAATGGAAGGTCCCAGGAAGGAAGTATTTCTCAGAGAAGGGCATCCCAGAGCTATATGGTCATGTTCAGCGGCAAGTGAATGTATCTCTGGCACACAGTGTCGGTGCCAAGATACATCTGACCACAGACACGTGGTCTAGCAAACACAGGCAGGGAAGGTATATCACTTTTACTGCCCACTGGGTGAACCTTCTGACGGCCGTCAAGCATGTAACCCGTGGCACCCGTGTATATTTGGTTTTACCGCCACGGATTGCATGCAGGCCTGACTCTTCTTCTCCTCCTCCTCCTCCTACTCCATCCTCCTCCCTCTCCTCCTCAGCTGCCTCCTCCTTTTCCGCTGCTAGCGTCTCTTCCGCTGCACCGCCCAAGCTCCCCAGAACCTATTCCACATGGCAGGTGAGACGTTGCCATGCCGTGCTGCGTCTGTTGTGCCTGGAAGCCAAGAGCCACACTGGCCCGGCACTCCTTTCAGCTTTGCGTTAGCAGGCAGATCAGTGGCTAAAACCGCTCAATTTGACAGTTGGTAAAGTGGTGTGTGACAACGGTGCCAATCTGCTTAGCGCATTGAAACAGGGCAAAATCACGCACGTGCCATGCATGGCACACGTCTTAAACTTGGTCGTGCAGCGATTCGTTGTCAAATACCCTGGGGTCCAGGACATCTTGCGGCAAGCAAGGAAAATCTCGGCCCATTTCAGAAGATCTTACACGGCCATGGCTCGCCTTGCTGACATTCAGCGGCGACACAATCTGCCGGTCAGATGTCTTATTTGCGATTGCCCGACGCGATGGAACTCAACCTTCTATATGCTTGATAGGCTGCTCCAGCAGAAACGTGCAGTTAACGTCTACCTGTATGAACTCTGCGGCAGAAACGGTTCTGGGGAGCTGGGGTTATTTTCACCGCACCAGTGGCTGCTCATGCGCGACGCATGCAGACTTCTGCGGCCATTTGAGGAGATCACCAAACTGGTCAGTCGCAGCCATGGCGCCATCAGTGACATGGTACCTTATGCCTTCTTTATGGAGCGTGCATTGCGTCGTGTCATTGATCAAGCTGTGGAGGAGCAGGAGCGGGAAGATGAGGAAGTCGCAATGCTGGATGAATTCCCGGGGGGGCTACTCTATCTGAGACAAGTCAACAACAGGAGTCTGATGAGGAGTCAGAGGAGGATGGTGCCGGGGCGGACGAGGAGGAGCAAGAAGAGCATGCTTTAAACCTTTCTGGGATCCCTGTTGTGCGTGGATGGGGAGAGGACGACATTATCCTGGATGATGAGCAGGAGCCAGGCCACCACACCGCTTCCAGCTTAGTGCAAATGGGCGCCTTCATGCTCCAGTGTTTTAATAGGGACCCCCGTATAAAAAGCATAAGGGTCAAGGACCAGTACTGGGTGGCAACGTACTTAGACCCCCGGTACAAACACAAAATGGCGGAAATGTTACCGCCGTCGCAGAGGGCTGTCAGAATGCAGCACTTCCAGGCCTTGCTTCGAGAAATGCTGCATTCTGCTTTTGCGTGCTCTGGCAGAGGAGCAATTCAACAGCGCCTGCAAGAAGAGGCGTTTGAAGATGTGTTGGTGACTTCGGATATGAGGTCATTCTTTCAGCCGACCCATCGACAGGTGTCATCCGGATCCAGCATCAGGGAACGCCTAGACCGTCTGGTGTCCGACTACATTGGGTCAACGGCCGATGTGGACGCTCTGAGGAGCGATGAACCCCTGGACTACTGGGTGGGCAGGCTTGACCTCTGGCCAGAGCTTGCCCAATTTGCAATTGAACTGTTGGCTTGCCCCTCATCCAGTGTCCTGTCCGAAAGGACGTTCAGCACAGCAGGGGGGACCGTGACCGATAAGCGTACTCGCCTAGCTCACGACAGTGTTAACTACCTCACATTTCTAAAAATGAATGAGGCATGGATCTCGGAGAAATTCAACACATGTGACCAGTAGACCATGTATATGTCTATAAATAATTTTTTTAATCAAGCACACAGACCTTCTTTCTTCATTTGGCTCACTTCCTTGTCCCAAAAAAGCACACCATACTATATGCCCCTACCTTCCTCTTTGAAGAGGTTGAGCGGTGTCATATTTCTACTGGGGCTGCTTATGAGGGGATCACACCATCCCTGTGCTGTGCTGACTTCCTCCTGGGGGTTCTTATTATGAGGGGATCACACCATCCCTGTGCTGTGCTGATTTTCTCCTGGGCCTGCTTATTATGAGGGGATCACACCATCCCTGTGCTGTGCTGATTTTCTCCTGGGCCTGCTTATTATGAGGGGATCACACCATCCCTGTCCTGTGCTGATTTACTCCTGGGCCTGCTTATTATGAGGGGATCACACCATCCCTGTCCTGTGCTGACTTACTCCTGGGGGTTCTTATTATGAGGGGATCACACCATCCCTGTCCTGTGCTGATTTACTCCTGGGGGTTCTTATTATGAGGGGATCACACCATCCCTGTCCTGTGCTGATTTACTCCTGGGCCTGCTTATTATGAGGGGATCACACCATCCCTGTGCTGACTTACTCCTGGGGGTTCTTATTATGAGGGGATCACACCATCCCTGTCCTGTGCTGACTTACTCCCGGGCCTGCTTATTATGAGGGGATCACACCATCCCTGTGCTGTGCTGACTTACTCCTGGGGGTTCTTATTATGAGGGGATCACACCATCCCTGTGCTGTGCTGACTTACTCCTGGGGGTTCTTATTATGAGGGGATCACACCATCCCTATGCTGTGCTGACTTACTCCTGGGGGTTTTTATTATGAGGGGATCACACCATCCCTGTGCTGTGCTGATTTTCTCCTGGGCCTGCTCATTATGAGGGGATCACACCATCCCTGTGCTGTGCTGATTTTCTCCTGGGCCTGCTTATTATGAGGGGATCACACTATCCCTGTGCTGTGCTGACTTACTCCTGGGAGTTCTTATTATGAGGGGATCACACCATCCCTGTGCTGTGCTGACTTACTCCTGGGGGTGCTTATTATGAGGGGATCACACCATCCCTGTGCTGTGCTGATTTTCTCCTGGGCCTGCTTATTATGAGGGGATCACACCATCCCTGTGCTGTGCTGATTTTCTCCTGGGCCTGCTTATTATGAGGGGATCACACCATCCCTGTGCTGTGCTGACTTCCTCCTGGGGGTTCTTATTATGAGGGGATCACACCATCCCTGTGCTGTGCTGACTTCCTCCTGGGGGTTCTTATTATGAGGGGATCACACCATCCCTGTGCTGTGCTGATTTTCTCCTGGGCCTGCTTATTATGAGGGGATCACACCATCCCTGTGCTGTGCTGACTTCCTCCTGGGGCTGCTTACGGTGCTGCTGTCAGTGCTGTATATCATGGTGCTGGTGTGAGTGCTTAATGTCACGCTGCTGATGTCAGTGCTCTCTATCATGGTGCTGCTGTCAGTGCTGTATATTACGGTGCAAGTGTCAGTGGTTTATGTCACTCTGCTGCTATCAGTGCTCTCTATCACGGTGCTGGTGTCAGATCACTCTATCATGGTGCAGGTGTCATTGCTGTATGTCACGCTGCTGATGTCAGTGCTCTCTATCACGGTGCTGCTGTCAGTGCTGTATATCACGGTGCTGATGTCAGTGCTGTATGTCACGCTTCTGATGTCAGTGCTCTCTATCACGGTGCTGCTGTCAGTGCTGTATATCACGGTGCGGGTGTGAGTGCTTAATGTCACGCTTCTGATGTCAGTGCTCTCTATCACGGTGCTGATGTCAGTGCTGTATGTTACGCTTCTGATGTCAGTGCTCTCTATCACGGTGCTGCTGTCAGTGCTGTATATCACGGTGCTGATGTCAGTGCTGTATGTCACGCTTCTGATGTCAGTGCTCTCTATCACGGTGCTGCTGTCAGTGCTTTATATCACGGTGCTGATGTCAGTGCTGTATGTCACGCTTCTGATGTCAGTGCTCTCTATCACAGTGCTGCTGTCAGTGCTGTATATCACGGTGCTGGTGTGAGTGATTTATGTCACGCTGCTGATGTCAGTGCTCTCTATCATGGTGTTGCTGTCAATGCTGTATGTCACGGTGCTGGTGTTAATGCTTTATGTCACGCTGCTGATGTCAGTGCTCTCTATCATGGTGCTGTTGTCAGATGACTCTATCACGGTGCAGGTGTCATTGCTGTATGTCACCCTGCTGGTGATCATCTCCTGCACCCTCTTCTTTGCTTACCCTGGTCCCTGACCTTCCCTCTCCTCCATTGCCTTCATGCGCTCCACAGTCCTGAATTGTCAGAACAATTTCCCAAATAAAAAAAGAATGCTTGTAGTTATCGATCCCAAATTCACCTCATACATGTGTTATGTCATTGGCCATGTGGTGGGACTATGTTTGCCCAGCTAATAATTATTTTGTGGCTGCAAATTTGACCTAAAGGTTTGCGAAGTTCGCCTCCCATTGAAGTCAATGGGGCCCGCCGCGAGCGTTCCGTTTCGCGAACTATCGGCCGCGTTCGCGGTCCGCGTTCGCAAAACGTCCCGTTGGAAGTTCGTCCATCACTATCTCTGATCATCTCCTGTATTATGTCTGCAGTCTCTGATCATCTCCTGTACTGTGTCTGCAGTCTCTGATCATCTCCTGTACTGTGTCTGCAGTCTCTGATCATCTCCTGCACTGTGTCTGCAGTCTGTGATTATCTCCTGTACTATGTCTGCAGTCTCTGATCATCTCCTGTACTATGTCTGCAGTCTCTGATCATCTCCTGTACTATGTCTGCAGTCTCTGATTATCTCCTGTACTATGTCTGCAGTCTCTGATCATCTCCTGTATCATATCTGCAGTCTCTGACCATCTCCTGTAGTATATATTTTTTTTGGGAACTCCTCTAACTTGTCTGCTGTGAATAGACTTTGCTGCATGCATGGAGTGTTGTCTTTTTTTGTTAAGAACATATAAAATAAGAAAATTAAGTTCTCCTGAATGCTTGAATTTTTTTTTAAGAAAACCGCGCACAGTAATCGTGATGCATAGTGGAATCGAATCACTGACATGATAATCGTAATCAAATTGAATCGTGAGGCCAGCGAAGATGCGCACCTCTAGTTCACACTACCAGATGTTTCTGCAGTTCCTCTGAGCTCCACAAGGTGGTGATCTCACTTCTACCAAGACAGAAAGTCTCTATGGAAGACAGGAAGTGATGTCAGGTACAGACAGGAAGTTCCGGGTGAGAGGTGAGTCAGAAGGAAGTAGAGAGGAGACGTTGCTGGAAGAAGTAGCAGAGGAAGTAATAAGATCGTATTCTCTATTTACACCCAGTAACCTCCTTTTAGTGAAGGTCAGAAGTATTAGATGTTTGTATTTAGTTTTATAAAATGGACAATCTCTAATCGGGATACAATGTATAACGCAGTCAGTGTATCGGTATAATGTGGAGTGTGAGTTCCGGGGTCCCCACAGGGGGAGGACATGAGGCTCCCTCAGTAAGAAGCACATAAATGATTGTATATTGTGTCAGGATAGAGCCAGACACCTCGGCACCACCTGAATCTGAGGGGAGGTCTCTGGCTGAATTCACAACACAAAGAAGGGGGTCAGTCTGGTGAGAGTCGCCTTCCATGATGGACACAGAGAGGAGCTGATGGCTGCAGACCTCACTGGAAGGTGCTTAGAACTGCTGAGTCTGATGGGTCAGTATGGACTGGGTGCTGCTCTCTGCACCCTGGACATATAGTTCTGTATTGTCTGTGCTGCTGAGCTGTGGTCAGACCCTCCCAACCCCCTCCAAGGGCCCATGGACTTCACCCTGCCTGCCCTTCTTCAGCTACCAGGCCCTACCCCTGTCTGCCTGGATCTCTGCCCTGTTCTGGACTTAGCCCTGTCTGCCTGGATCTCTATCCCTGAGTAGGGGATCCCCATTTCTGCTGGGCCATCCTACGTGGACTATCTGTGTGGGGTTACATTGCCACCCGGAGGAATGTTTCTTTCTACTGTGTCTTTCTACCCTGATGTGCTAACACTGCTCTGCCCGTTTGCCAAGGACTTTAACCCCGCGGTACCAAACACTGCTCTGCCCTGTGGACTATCACGCCCCTTTGCTGTCCCATATTGCTGTCCTGATGAGCACGTTTCATTGCTGTGCCTTCTGTTTGCTCTGTGGACTACCTCCCCTTTGATGTCCCATATTGCCACCCTGAGTATTACTCTTCATTGCTGTGTCTATTGTTTGTTCTGTGGACTAATTCTCCTCCTGCCTGTACCCCGAGTCCCCCAATAAACGCCCCACGTGTCGGGTTCCTGGTAATTTGTCTCTGTTTGCTCTCTCTCTGTACTCTTCGTTCACCCCCCCCGTCATGTCCGTCCTCTTCCTCCATAGTCACTGTGATGTCTCCAGCAGATGATGATACACACATATATAATGTGAGAACCTCAGATTAACCCCTTCAGGGGGATCAGCACAAGGGTTGCCACCTCATCCCATAAAAACTGAAGACATATTGATTACACAGGTTCTGTGGCTGAACTCACTTAGTGCCTTATCTGCATTTAATTATCCTCAGAACCTGTGTAATTCATATGTGTTTGGTTTTAATGGGAAGAGGTGACAACCCTATGAGGCTGCACTATTGTATTCTTGTTTCCACACTATATATGTGTGTATCATCATAGAATACATGAAGGTAACAAACCTGGAGCCTTTAGAACCACTTTAAGTCATGCTGAGATCATCTCCCATTGGCTGAGCAATATTCTCATTGGTCTCTGAGCTCCTTCTTGCTATTCCTCGTCCTGCCTGTTGTTTCCTTGGATTGATTTTCTGTGTAGTGACCCCGGCTTCATCTCTTGGATGCGCTCGTCTGTTGCTTGTCCTGACCTTTATCCTGATTCCTGGATCTCCTCCTCATCTCACACCCAACATAGAGAATGGAATTTGTGATCCAGAAGGACAAATTTTACGAGACTCCCGGACCCCAAGATTCACAGTGACCATTAAACTGTCCAGATTAAATATTTCCCCACTGGGGACCATAGTGTTTAACACCACTTCAGCCCATGGAAGGATTTACCCCCCTTAATGACCAGGCCATTTTTTGCGATTCGGCACTGCGTCAATTTAGCTACCTTTTTTCCGCACAAATGTAGCTTTCTTTTGCTGGTATTTGATCACCTCTGCATTTTTTTGCCCTATAAACAAAGAGCGAAAATTTTGGAAAAACAAAACTTTTTTTACTTTATGCTATAATACATATCCCAAAAAAGTAAAAAAACTAATTTATTCATCTGTTTAGGCTGATATGTATTCTTCTACTCACCGTGTTCTAACTTTAGGGGGGAGGGGCTACCAGTGACATGACAGAGATCAGTGTTCCCGATCACTAGGAACAATAGATCTCTGACATGTCACTAGGCAGAACGGGAAATGCCTTCTTTACATTCTGCATGTGTACAAGGCAATCGCGAGTTGCCGGAATAGATCGAATCCACCCGCCCCCCGGGCACGCTTCCAAAGCGTGCAGGAATGGCGATCCATGCAGGAGAGCAAACCTGCCGCCATATAACTGCGGCGGGTGGATGGCAACTAGTTAGATATATACTGACCTTCATATTACCTCCTGATATCCTCATTCTATTATTATACAACCAATTCAGATAATTCTCTGTTATCTGTCTACAGAGAAACCTTCATAATTGACGGCACCAATGAGGATGGAGGAGGACCGGAGTCACATGACTGAGAAGATACTAAACCTCACCCTGGAGATCATCTACCTGCTGACCGGAGAGGTGAGGAGGATTCTGGGAGGTCACATGACATCACTCTTATCTCTATTAATAAAACACAGACCTGGCCGGAGAGGGGAGGAGGATTCTGGGAGTCTAACATGATATTCCTATTGGTTCCTCAATACAGAGATTTCCTCTTGTGAAGTCTGGTGATCATATGACCATCACAGTGCCTCCATGTGACTCCCTAAAACCTGAGAGACACAACATGGAGAAGATTCTAGAAGTCACCAAAAAGATGATGGAGCTGCTGACAGGAGAGGTGAGGAGGATTCTGGGAATTGTGGGACATTATCCAGTAACAGACAAGGGATGTGTCTGGATGGTGACTATATCATTGTGTGTGTCAGGTTCCTATAAGGTGTCAGGATGTCACTGTCTATTTCTCCATGGAGGAGTGGGAGTATTTAGAAGGACACAAGGATCTCTACAAGGACGTCATGATGGACAATCAGCCGCCCCTCACATCACCGGGTAAGAGGAGACTTTATTGTAAAGGAGAGAGCAGTACGGAGGGTCCACCTAGATCCCCCATCATCTGATAAACACATAGAAACAATGTATTCAGTCAGTGTGTGTGTTTCCTACAGATGGATCCAGTAATGGGAACCCACCAGAGAGATGTCCCCGTCCTCTGTATTCCCGGGATGCCACACAGGAAGGTCACACCATCCTCCACCATCATCAGGTAGATGAGTGACAATTATTGGTAGTTCTGATTTATACACAGCATGATTGTTACAATGAATGTTTTATTATATATTCAGAGTGGAAACCTCGGGGATGATAATATTGATGTTAAAGAAGAGTATAAAGAG
Source organism: Lithobates pipiens (assembly GCA_037367395.1). Lineage (NCBI taxonomy): Eukaryota > Metazoa > Chordata > Amphibia > Anura > Ranidae > Lithobates > Lithobates pipiens. The sequence continues at coordinate 220,495 of JAZDVW010001294.1, forward strand.
GAGGATGAGGAGTATGGAGTGATGGAGGAGTTTTCAGAGGGACAGAAGGATAAGATGGAGCCACCAAATACCAGGAACCCACCCACATGTCCTCTGTATTCCCGGGATTCCACACAGGAAGATCATACAATCCTCCACTGTTACAAGGTTGGTGGGATGGAGCATCTAGAACAGTAATTCTCAACCAGGGTTCCTTCAGAGGATGCTAGGGGTTCCTTCAGCATTGGGAAATTTTTGCCTCTCAGATAAGTTCCCACTGACACCATTGATCTTTTTAGCTATCTGTAAGAAGGTAATTCTTCCCAATGACCAAAAGTGTAACGACCGTTCTTCCCACTGACCATCACACTAATGTATAATGAGTTGTAAATTTCTAATTTTTAGCAGGGGTTCCCCAAGACCAAAAAAATATTTCAAGGGTTCCCCTGTGTTGAAAAGGATGAGAAAGGCTGATCTGGAATATGGACTCCTAGAGATGATCTGTGGATTTTCTATGTGATGTCACAATAATAAATCTTCTATCTTACAGATGATATTCTCTCTCATTTTCATGATTTAGAGTGGAGATCCAATGGATATAGAATTTGAGGTGAAATCAGAAGAAGAAGAGAGGTATGTGAGGGATGATCAGCAGTCTATGGAGGAGGATGGAATAACGGGGACATTTATAGAGGAGGACACTCCTACAGAGATCAGCACAGGTGGGTCATTAACACTAAATACATTCCTCCACCCATACTGCTCACTGATTGGTCCAGAGTAGGGTGGGGGCTGGGTGATAATCTTCCTTCTCTGTGCTACAGACACAATTTATGGATCTAGATTGGATTTCTGGAAATTCTGGGTTTCAGCTGGTAGCAAAAGTTTGATTTTCACAATAGATGTTGCTCTACCTATTCACCTTGTGCATGTGCTTTGGGTCTTCTACTTCATGCCCAGGTCTAGCATGATCTCTGACAGAAAACATCCTTCCAGAATTGCTTGCTCTGTTGTTTTCTGGCTGTGCTAAGTTGAGGGATATTTCTGTATAGTCTCATTTAAGCTTCCACTGATTACCAATATTATGAGTCCTGACCCTTACACTGTATAAATTATATTGTACATTACATAGTCCTGACCCCTGCACTATATACTCTATGTTGTACATTACATCATTCTGATACTATATAGTCCTATCTGTTGTATCTTATACAATATGTTGTACATTACATAGTCCTGACTTCTGCTCTCTCCCCTCCCCCCACTGCTATATATACACATAATATGTATTCTCTTTTGTTACACCCATTTCCTACCAGCTGAACATTCTGTATCTGATGATGTGATTGGAGCACAGACTTTTACATGTTGATAATAATGTGAGAACATCCACAAACTTTGGAACCTTAAACAGAAAGTGATATAGAGGGAGGAGTCAATAACCCAATGATGGGGGTCTTCAGGATCAGTCCAGTCTTTTTCTTGGTTGGTCTCCCCCATCCTCACTCTCTGACCTCTGTTGGGGCTCAGCCCCGCTGTTATTTATGACTAAATCATGGACTAAATAAGGAAGTGCCGGACTTCTTGTGTTGGGAAGATGGCAATGAGTGATAGAGGGGGAGGGGACACTCGTCCTATAATCCCCTCATCACTGTCACTCCTATAAAAGACAGTTCTCGTTGTTTCCTCCCTCTCTGACTAAGGTCCATGAATAAAGAAATGATCTGGTAGGAAATCAGAGGACCCATTTACTAGTTACCTTGAGGGGGGAATTGTAAGATCCTCAGAGACAAAGCTGCCTGATGTGGGCGGAGTCCTGGTTTAGGGGAACCAATCAACTCATATCTAGTAATAATCTTTGTATTTCTATTTTAGTAGATGGACGGGAGATGAGGAAAACCTCAGAGGATTGTCTCACTTTGACTCCAGACTGTAAAGTAGAAGATGAGGACATCACACAGTATAGTCCAGGAGAAAACCCGACTACCTCAAATGTCCATCCGGCACCACACAGTGTAGATGGACCATCATATTCCTCTTATCCTGAGGAACCTCAGACTGTGAGGGACGGGGCCGTCCTTCCAACAGAGAAGAGCTTTTCCTGTACAGAGTGTGGGAAATGTTTCCGTTTTAAATCCATGCTTAATAGACATAATAGATCTCACACAGGAGACAAGCCGTATTCCTGTCCTGAGTGTGGGAAATGTTTTTTACATAAGTACGATCTGAACAGACATCAGAGATCTTGCACGGGGGAGAAGCCATATTCCTGTCCTGAGTGTGGGAAATGTTATTTACAGAAGTCCCATCTTAACGCACATCAGAGATCTCACACAGGGGAGAAGCCTTATTCCTGTCCTGAGTGTGGGAAATGTTTTTTACAGAAGTCCCATCTTAACGCACATCAGAGATCTCACACAGGGGAGAAGCCTTATTCCTGTCCTGAGTGTGGGAAATGTTATTTACAGAAGTCCCATCTTAACACACATCAGAGATCTCACACAGGGGAGGAGCAGTATTCCTGTCCTGAGTGTGGGAAATGTTTTTTACAGAAGTCTGATCTTAACAGACATCAGAGATCTCACACAGGGGAGAAGCCGTATTCCTGTCCTGAGTGTGGGAAATGTTTTTCACAGAAGACCCTTCTTGCCATACACCAGAGATCTCACACAGGAGAGAAGCCTTATTCCTGTCCTGAGTGTGGGAAATGTTTTTTACAGAAGTCCCATCTTTCCACACATCAGAGATCTCACACAGGAGAGAAGCCCTTTTCCTGTCCGGATTGCGGGAAATGTTTTTCAGTGAAGTCCAGTCTTTCCAGACATCAGAGATCTCACACGGGGGAGAAGCCGTATTCCTGTCCTGAGTGTGGGAAATGTTTTTCAGTGAAGTCCCATCTTTCCAGACATCAGAGATCTCACAGGGGGGAGAAGCCGTATTCCTGTCCTGAGTGTGGGAAATGTTTTTCAGAGAAGTCCCATCTTTCCAGACATCAGAGATCTCACACAGGGGAGAAGCCGTATTCCTGTCCCGAGTGAGGGAATTGTTCCTCACTGAAGTCCTGTCTTCCTGTACATCAGGGATCCCACACAACCCTTGAGGTGTATTAGTGCCTTGAGTGCGGGAAATGTCTCCTATATGAATGTTGCTGGACATCACAGCTCTCATGTGGGGAAGAAGCACACCCTGATATACACCTCAGATATACTCCATGGCTGATCTCCATCATGTAAGAAACAGTTGATAAGGAGATCAGAGATCACCAAAGACATGGATGAAGTGTTGTAAAAATACAATGGATGAGCGGCTCATACAGGTCTGGTAATGTACTTTTATGTCATGGCTTTCTTCCAGGTCCGCACCCATGCACGTGCACACCCAGAAACCTCCACTGTCATTGGCTGCAGGACAAGTTTGTCAGCAGGTCCCAGCCAGTGATTTTGCCCCGTACCCTGCTGATCACCTGCAGCCAATGAAAAATCACTCCTGTGTTTTATTTTGTAAACACGGGGAGCTATCTTGTGATTTCTTCTCTTCCCGAGTCCTTTTCTGTTCAGGAAGAGAAGAGAACACCACACTGTGAGTATAATCACCACACTTTACACCCACACACCTTAGATTAGCACATTTAACCCCATTGATTGCCCTCATTCACCCTTTGATCACCCCTGTCACCCAACCAGGGCCATTAGTACAGCGTCAGTATACAGTATTTTTCACCAATCGCTGTATTAGGGTCACTTGTTACATCAGATAGTGCCAGGGTCAGCTAGCATTAGATTGTCCGCTCCCTATCACACTCCCACTATAGGATTCTGATCACCACCATTACTAGTATAGTGTCTGTATGGATCAATATCCTGATCACCAACATTACTAGTATAGTGTCTGTATGGATCAATATCCTGATCACCACCATTACTAGTATAGTGTCTGTATGGATCAATATCCTGATCACCACCATTACTAGTATAGTGTCTGTATGGATCAATATGCTGATCACCACCATTACTAGTATAGTGTCTGTATGGATCAATATCCTGATCACCACCATTACTAGTATAGTGTCTGTATGGATCAATATCCTGATCATGAACAGAACTATATTAGTGTCCCCCTTAGTATAGTGTCCCTAATAACACAGTGTTAGCAGGATCAGCCCTTCTGCCCCCAACAAGTGTCAGTAGATCACCGACACCTCTGATACATTGCACACATAACCGCAGTGTTGGCAGAATCAGGCCTGATCTCTTCTAGCACTAGCAGGTAAGTTTTATTTGTGTAGCACCCTGGAGTTTAGTCAGGGAGCTCCTCATAAATTTACTTGCCAGGAGTAGTTATCCTGGTTGATTGTTAGAGATCTATTGATTTCTCCCTAAGTTTGGCCTCGTTGCACTTTTCTCTTCTACCACTAGGTGGCCGGGGACTTGGTGTTGCTAGATATGAGATGGGCAACCCAAGGCCAGGTTATGGTTATATGGGGTATCTCAGCCAATGGGCAGGGGCTTTCTTGAATCCCTTGGCCTGCTGGGAGAAGCTATATATTTGGGTGGAGTCATTACTAGTATAGTGTCATTTTCATACAAATATTTGTGTGAATATTCTCGTCCAATAATCGATCCGTGTATGGCCAGCATAGGACATTTAGTAGCAGCAGCATGATTTTGTTTAATGATCTGTTATGATGGGGATAAAAAAATATTCCTTTATATTACAAAAACATCAGATAATCACTACTATAAGGGATTCATTTATATTGTGAAATAGTGAAAGTAATATATCTTATATCATATATATAATAATAAATATACCCAGAAGTAGGATATATGGGGATTTTACCTGGGAGTCATGGGGGAAAAAACTTTTATATTAACCACTTTCCGACCAGCCGCCATCATTATATGGCGTCAGGCCGGCACATTCCCGCAAATCACCGTAGATGTACATCGGCTCCATTAAGGAGTCACAGCGTGCACACCTGTTGTACGGTCGGGGACCTGATCCGCCTGGCCGTGGGGCTGCAATGTCCTCTCCTCCGAGAGCCAGAAAAGGGATCTGTCAATGTAAACAGACGGATCCCCATTCTGACAGGAGAGTTAGAGATCTGCTGTTCCTAGTGATTAGGAACAGCAATCTGTCTCCTCCTCCAGTCAGTCCAGGCCCCATTCAGTTAGAAACAATCCCACCCCCCGAGGAAGACACGTGACGTAACGCGTAGGGTGTGATCGGAGTATACAGCAGACCGGAAGTGACGTGTGATTTGGCATGAACACAGTTTGTTTGTCTTTCCTTGGCACATTTTTTATTATATTGATGTAAGTGGCATTTTTAAGTCTAATAAATTCTTTGGTAATGGTAATACACTATTGGAGGCTGATTTACCTTACATGTGAAATGGATTACCTTGAATAAGGGGCGGAATCTTTTTGGGAAGAGGCATATTGGTGACCCTGAATCCTGGAAGTGGTGGTGATTGTTGTTTTACTGGATGAAGATCTAAGGCATATGTTATATGTCCATGAGGTGAGAGTCCTGTGAGCACAGTGGTGTGGTGTCAGCCATTTCCCTCATGAGAATACACCAAGGGATTATTTCTTCACCGTCTTCACTGTTTGCACCTTCCTGAATATTGGACTATTTATTCATAAGGACTTTACTGCACTTTTTCAAAATATTTATTTTCACTTAATTTTTTTTATGAAATATTGGATGCACTTTAACCACTTGCCGACCGCCGCATGCCGATATACGTCAGCAGAATGGCACGACTGGGCATATGGACGTATATATATATATATATATATATATATATATATATATATATATATATATATATATATATATATATACATATATGTCCCCTTTAAGATGCGGCATTGTGGGCGCACGTGCGCTGCCGGTGACGCGCGCCCCCTGCAAACTCCGGGAGTGTGACTGCAGGTTCCACGGACTCAATGTCCACCGAGAGTCCCACGATCATCTCAAAGAGAGGAAGAATGGGGAACTGCTGCTGTGAACAAGCATTTCCCCGTTCTGCCTCATGACCGGACACTGATCGTCTGCTCCCTCTGATCGAGAGCGGTGATCAGTGTCCTGTCACACGCAGCCCACCCATCCACAATTAGAACACATACCTAGGACACATTTAACCCCTTTAGCGCCCCCTATTGGTTAACCCCTTCACTGCCATTCACATTTACACAGTAATCAGTGCATTTTTTTAGCACTGATCGCTGTATAAATGTGAATGGTCCCAAAATAGTGTCAAAAGTGTCCAATGTGTCCGCCATAATGTCGCAGTCATGATAAAAATCGCTGATCACCGCCATTACTATTTTAAAAAAAAAATTAATAAAAAAATGCCATAAAACTATCCCCTATTTTGTAGATGCTACAACTTTTGCACAAACCAATCAATACACACTTACTGTGATTTTTTTTTTTTTTTTATACCACAAATATGTAGAAGAATACGTATCGGCCTAAAAATAAAAAAAATTTTTTATATATATATTTTTGAGGGTATTTATTATAGCAAAAAGATATTGGGTTTTTTTTTCAAAATTTTCACTCTTTTTTTTGTTTATAGCGCAAAAAATAAAAGCTGCAGAGGTGATCAAATACCACCAAAAGAAAAATCTATTTGTGGGAAAAAAGGACGTCAATTTTGTTTGGGTACAACATCACATGTGCAATTGTCAGTTAAAGCGACACAGTGCTGAATTGAGAAAGTGCTCTGGTCTTTGGTCAGCCAAATGGTCCATGGCTGAAGTGGTTAATAGGTGTTTTTTGTCACCGCGTTCTTGACGATCGGAATTTCCAACAACTTTGTGCGACTGTGTATGCAAGACACAAGTTTGAGCCAACATCCGTCTGAAAAAATCCGATGGATTTTTTTTGTCAGAATGTCCGATCGAGTGTACGGGGCATAAGTCCGTAGGGTTCAATATTGAGTTGGCCCACCCTTTGCAGCTATAACAGCTTGAACTCTTCTGGGAAGGCTGTCCACAAGGTTTAGGAGTGTGTCTATGGGAATGTTTGACCATTCTTCCAGAAGCGCATTTGTGAGGTCAGGCACTGATGTTGGATGAGAAGGCCTGGCTCACAGTCTCAGCTCTAATTCATCCCAAAGGTGTTCTATCGCATTAAGGTCAGGACTCTGTGCAGGCCAGTCAAATTCCTTCACCCCAAACTCGCTCATCCATGGACCTTGCTTTGTCCACTGGTACCAATCATTTGGTGGAGGGGGGAGTATGGTGTGGGGGGAGGGGGGATTATGGTGAGGGGTTGTTTGGTGGAGGGGGGATTATGATGTGGGGGAGGGTGGTTATGATGTGGGGTTGTTTTTCAGGGGTTTGGCTTGGCTTCTTACTTCCGGTGAAGGGAACTCTTAAGGCGTCATCATACCACGACATTTTGGACAATTTCATGCTCCCAACTTTGTAGGAAGAGTTTGGGGACAGCACTTCCTGTTCCAACATGACTGCACACCAGTGCACAAAGCAAGGTCTATAAAGACATGGATGAGTGAGGGTGGTTGGAAATGAACTTCAAGTGCAAACAAATTACATTATAAATAGTAACTAAAATATATCAAATTGAATGTAACAATCTAAAAAATAAATATTCCAAAGTGCTATAATGGTGGGAAACTCCCAACTAAAAAGTTGCTGCACTTGGAGTTAATTTGTATTGCAATTATCTGTAGAGGGGTTTCCACCATCCCTGCTAAATAAAAAAAATGTTTATGTCTTCTTCTCATGTTGATGTGTATTACATGTGACATCACATATCACTGGAATTATTGCACTTGAAGGTAATCTGTATGGGAAATATCTATAGGAGGGGTTTCCACCATCCCGCTAAGTTTCATTTTGTATGTCTTATTCTCAGTATGATGTGTATTATATGTGATGTGTATTATATGTGACATTACAGATCACAGAGACCTCTATTGTGCTAATATTGAAGTTTACTGAGATTTCCATACATTAGAGGGTTACCCCATTATTGTTAAGTTATTGATCAGTAAGTTAGCGCTGCACCTTTTTTTTTGTGGTGTGGGAACACATAACAGTGCTTAGCGGCAGACCTTTTACTGACACTTTTTTATTTTGCCTTTTTAGATATTTTATATATTAGATTTCAGTTGTGCCCAACAAGGCCGGCCCCCATGGAAAATGTGCCTGTCTGCTGAGTTCATCTCCCTATTCCTGCACTCAGTGCACTGATGGGCACTGATGGGTATTGATAGGTGCCACTGGTAGCACTGATAGGCAGCACTGATTGGCACTGCTTGGTGGCACTGATTGAAACTGATAGGTGGCACTGATTGACAACACTGATGGGCACTGATTGGCAGCACTAATGGCACTGATAATCTGCACTAACAGGAAGCACTGATTGGCAGCATTTAGTGGCACTGATTGGCAGCATTTAGTGGCACTGACAGGTGGCACTGACTGGGGAGAGGGGAGTATCCCATTGAGCAGATCATGAGACTCGTAAACCGCATGCAGGGAGAGAGAGAAGCTGTCACAATTCAGTTGTGATGTCGGGGGTGGGACCGAAAAGCTAAAATCTAAACACCAGCTAATGATTGGGCTGCTTAGGAAAGGGGGCGGATCTCCAAACACGTAGCAGCCCACCCAGACTCCATCCCATTGGCTAGTGTTTGATAGCTGTTCGGTCCCACCCATCCCTGACATCACAGCTGAGTTGTGATAGCTCCTCCCTCTCCCTGCGTGCAGTTACATTACATGACAATTTCACACTCTCAGCAGATCTTACAAGCCTCACAATCTGTTCTCAATGTGATTCTGTCTCACAAGCAGCGGAAGGCTTCTCAATGCTTGGATGCAGAATTTCACAGCAGCCCAGACAGATCTCGGGATACTAACACACACTCAGGGTGATTAGAGTGTACCCCGGCACACCCAGCACACCCCGTGTGCACACCATTGATAGAACTGATTGCTGAATAAATGTCAAAGGACCAAAAAAAGTGTCAAAAGTGTCCAATCTGTCTGACGCAAAGTCACAGTCAAGATAAATATCGCAGATCACTGCCGTTGCTAGTAAAAAAAATCTTGCACAAACTAAACAATATACGCTTATTGTGATTTTTTTTCTTTACCAAAAATATGTAGAAGAATATATATCAGCCTAAACTGAAAAAGAAATTATTTTTTTTAATCTTGGGATATTTATTATAGCAAAAAGGAAAAAATTTTGTTTTTGTTTCAAAATTTTCTGTCTTTTTTTGTTTATAGTGCAAAAAATAAAAACCACAGAAATGATCAAATACCACCAAAAGAAAGCTCTTTTGTGGGAAAAAAGGACGTAAATTTTGTTTGGGTACAAAGTTGCACGACCTCGCAATTGTCAGTTAAGGTGACACAGTGCCGTATCCCAAAAAATGGGTCATTAAGGGGGAAAATCTTCCGGTCTGTAAGTGGTTAACCCCTTGCCTACCGTGCACGTTCACCCCCTTCCTGCCCAGGCCAATTTTCAGCTTTCAGAGCAATCACTTTGAATGACAATTACATGGTCATTCTACGCTGTAACCAGGCCCGGACTGGCCACAGGGCATACTGGGAATTTGCCTGGTGGGCCACCTGGCCATCGGGCCGCATGTTGTAACCATGCATTCACTCCTCTCCATTCTGTTAACCTTTTTCCAACTCCTGGGGAGCATGGCAATGCCGAGCGTTCGCCGGCCGTGGCTGCCGATGACCAGTGCAAGGCCCGCCCCCAGGGGTGGACTAACCATTCAGGCTCTCAGGCTGAGTGCCCGAGAGCTGCGGCCAGTAGGGGGACCTATGAGAGGCTCCTGGGTGGATGGGGAAGGATGGATTTGGCCGCGGGATGGGTGGCATCAATGGGCTCCTGATCCTGAGAGGAGAGAGAGGGACCGAGAGAGCCCGGGGAGGAGGTGGACACTTCCTGGACTGGGTTCGTTTTATTGGATGTGATGTGGGAAGAGGGAGTGGCGAGCAGCTGAGAACCGAAGTGTGACACAGACAGGGGAGAGACCACTCTGAGAGGAGATCTGTGTATGTGGGTGGGGGATGTACTTTATATAATATAATGGTGGGACATAGCAGATATACTGATCAACCCACCCTCTCCTTCCCACTACCCCCCATGTCCTACACCCCCTCTCTCACTACCCCCCCACTTCCGACACCCCCTCCCCCTCTCTCACTACCCCCCACTGCCTACACACCCTCCCCCTCTCCCACTACTCCAACTTCCTACACCCCCTCCCCCCTCTCTCATGACCCCCCACTGCATACACCTTCCTTCCCCTCTCCCACTACCCACCATTTCCTACACCCCCTCTCTCACGGCCCCCCTCTTCCTACACCCCTCTCCTCTCTTACTACCCCCTCTTCCTACACCCCCTCCTTCTCTCTCACTACCCCCCACTGCCTACACCCCCTCTCCCCTCTCTCACTACCCCCTCTTCCTGCGATATATATATAATTTTTTTTTAATTGTCTGTCTTTGTTTATACCCCAAAAAAGGGATGCAGAGGTGATCAAATACCTCCAAAAAAAGCCTTATTTGTGGGAAAAAGAGGACATTGATTTTATTTGGGTACAGCGTTGAGTGTGGGTGGGGACATAGGGGGCCCATGATCTCTTATTGCCCCGGGTCAGTCAGTCAGTGTCTGGTATGGGTTGCTCAATCTAAAATGCCTGGGCCTATTATTTGTCCCAGTCTGGGCCTGACTGTAACCATGTGAAATTTTCTTCACACAATAGAGCTTTCTTTTGGTGGTATTTAATCACTGTTGTTTTTTATTTTACTATTTTGAAAAAAGTCTTTGTTTCTGTCAGTGAATTTGTAAATAAGTAATTTCTCTCTTTCACTGATGAGGCTGCACTGATTAGGCGACACTTATGGGCATTGATGGGTGGCAATGATGGGCTGCACTGATAGCCAGCACTGACTGGAATCACTAATGGGCACTGAGTGTCCTGGTTATATGTCTCTAAGTCCCCTGTGAGGAGAGGCCACTGATCACCTCTTCTCTCCTCACCCTCTGTAAGTGTGAGGCAATGAGAGCTGATTACCAGCATTTCCATTTTTACATGTGACCTGACGTGATTGGACACAGCCAATCACATGGTTAAAGAGCTTCGTCTCTTTACAGCGATTGAGGTTGTGCCGTGCCCTAGCAACAAATTGCAGCAGTGGGGGGGGGGGGGGTGCGAGAGCCACCATTCTGGGCACCGTCATATGCCATCCTCCCAGAATGTCCTCATTTGACGGTGGGTGGGCAGAAAGCGGCTAAAGTCGTACTGAAAGCTGAGACTTTTTCATGGATATAATAATTTTATATATAGTGCACAATACTAGTAAACTTTTACTTTATGTAATAATAATGCCTTCTATCACCTCCAGTCTATCAGCCTCCACCTTCTCTTTTTTTAACTTGTCATACTTACCTGCTCTGTGTAATGGTTTTTCACAGAGCAGCCCCGATTCTCTTCTTCTGGATCCCCCCTGTCACGTCATGTCTATAGGAAGGTGCAAACTTTAGTATAGAGTTCCCCTATAGGTAGCTTCAAAGTATAGTATAGAGTTCCCCTATAGAAAGCCTCAAAGTAAAGTATAGAGTTCCCCTATAGGAAGCCTCAAAGTATAGCACAGTGTTCCCCTATAGGAAGTTGCAAAGTATAGTATAGAGTTCTGTGACGGATCTCGGATACCACTGCTGGGCATCTTCACCAGATCTGTGTCTCCTGTCCTCCAAACGCATCCACAGCCTGCAGACTCGCCACAACCAGCCCTTAACCCCTCAATCACGAGACAAGCCACAGAGGTGTTGAGGGTTAAACATCCAGAGCCTAAACTGTTTATTAAGTCCCAAAACATACACTTTTAACATAGCTAGGGACACTCCCCTTAGCCTGGTCATGGGGGGTAGGGGACAAGGAAGAACCAATGGAAACTCAACACTTGTATATTCAAACAACTACAGTTGAAGCACATGAAGGGATTATGACAAGCAGGCAGCCCCTCCTTACACATCCCCTGCTGGGATGTGTCTCCAGACCAGACCTTTTGTCTACATGCCATGACCCAACACAATTAAACACAGCAACAAGAGGGGGGATGGGGGAGAAGGGATGTAGCATTACATTACATTATCTCAATGCCACTTTGTCCCCAAGTATTGTAGCCCCATGCTTTGGGAACACCACCATCTTGTATATGTCTTTATCAGATAAAAGTACATTGTTTGTGGAATAAAAGTATATATTTAGCCCAGCCGGGCCAATAGGTTTAGGTAGCCAGGAATGGCTCCACAAGCCCAGCCACAGATACCGTGTTCACCCGGTTCCCATGAACTAGCGTCTCTGGACACAAATTTCTGGAGGTGGCATCTTCTCCAGGTGGTGGGAGACGGCAAGTAGCCCTCCAAATCTCATGTTCTCTGATGGGCCATAGTCTGTGGGTAGGAGGCGAGCCCACAGCCCCTTCCAAAACACACAGTGACAGTTTGTTCTGTCACATTTCTCCCCTTTTAAAAACAGACTAACCAGGTCTCTGACCCTCAACTGGTCTGGACCTGCGTTAGTCACAAATTCCCAACCCAGGCAAATGGGAAAAGGAAAAATATGACTCTGTTGCTGGGGAGCAAAACCACACATACGGTCTCCCTTGAACAAAAAAAGCTGCTTCAGAGCAGGACCGGCTGTCTGCACTCCCATGGTCCGGGGCCTGGTTGCAGGTATTGGGGGAGCTGAATAATCCTCTGCCCCAATGCCAGTACTTCAGCTGGTAGGGAGCTTAGGCTGGTAGTGCTAAGTCCTTGGGGAGGAAAAGGTACTTGATTTTCTCCTGTTGTATTTACCAGCTGCTGGGGAGGTATCTTGCAGGGATTATCTCCCAGACTCTCTTTTTCTGATGCTGGGCAGAGACCAACAGCACTCTGCCTTGTAGCTAGCACTTCTGCTGGGCGGACATATACAAAGGTAGAGTTCAGCCGCTGGAGAGGGGGAAGGGTATTTTGCCCTCCCGGTTCTGTGACCAGCCGCTGGGGCGACTTCCGACAGGGGCTGTCTCCCAAACCCTCCAAAAGCATACTGAGGGCTGGGCAGGGGCCAGCTGCACTATGACCCATAGCCAGTACTTCTGCTGGGGGGCTAAACACTGGGGTAGTGTCCAAGTGCTGGGAGGTAGAATGGCCTTCTCGACTCCGCTGCTGGAGAAACAGCTCCCGAATGTCATCACTCTGACTCTCTGGAACCAATTCTGAGGGTGGGCAGAGGCCAGCATGCTCTGCTCCGTCGCCAGCGGTTCTGCTGGGGTTATAAACACTAGGGTAGGGTCCAAGTGCTTGGGAGGGAGAATTGCTTTCTCCATTCCCGGTGGGAATATCTGCTGCTGGGAAAACAGCTCACTGAGGTCATCCCTCGGTCTCCCTGGATCTAACTCTGAGGGTGGGCAGAGGCCAGTGCTGCTCTTCTTCGTAGCTAGCTCTTCTGCTGGAACATCGGATGTGATACTCTGGACTTGCTGCTGATCACCATCTACCAGCCTTCCTGCGCCTGTCTCAACTCCCCCTTACGATGCGTTCCGGCATTCTAGCACTCGTAGTGCCCTCTGTATCATTGCCGCTTCTTCAATTGCGGTTAGGACAGGAAAACGTAGGGACACCCCTGGCCCCATTTGCTCCACATCTTTGTGACTGTCCGCTATTTCTCCCGGACAGTCCCAGGCAACGGGAGCCATGCCAGCCTGCTGATCACCATCAAACAGCCACTTGTAGGCAATCTTGAGCTCCCATTCCTGCTCAACCAGGAACTCCAATTCCTCCAGGTCACATGCCTCTTCTGGGAGGTCTAGAACCTCATCTCAGAAGTCCAGGATGTCTTCCAGCCACCACTCCTCGATACTCCCAAAGTCCGGGTCTCCATACATTTTTTATGGAGAAGCCCTACGCCGCCGCAGCCAACGCCTTCTGGGGCTCTATGGCTGGCGTCCAGCCTCATCTCCTCCCAAACCAAACTTTTGAGCTCCGCCTTCCACTCATCTTGCATTTTTTCCCTCAGGAACACCTCTCATGCACGGTACTGCGTCCAGTACATCTCTGTGCAAGAGGGAAGGATTTTCCCCTGATGGTGCCGCTCATGGCTTAGTTTCTCTTGCCAGAGTTGCCGGTGGATCACATCCTCCCAGCCGAGCATGGTGTGCTCTGTCGCTGGTCCCTGATGTTGCTTCCGCATGCCTTGCAGCCTCCCCCCAAACCCTGCTCTCATGTTGGCTGGTCCCCGTGTCGCTCCTCGGTGGCTGCCTGGATCTTGAATCCTGGTGGTGATTTGGATGTCCTGGACTGCAGGAGACATCCCACTGCTTGCCACCACTGTGACGGATCTCAGATACCACTGCTGGGCATCTCTGCCAGATCTGTGTCTCCTGTCCTCCAACCGCATCCGCAGCCTGCAGACTCGCCATAACCAGCCCTTAACCCCTCAATCATGAGAAAAGCCACACAGGTGTTGATGGTTAAACATCCAGAGCATAAACTGTTTATTAAGTCCCAAACATACACTTTTAACATAGCTAGGGAAACTCCCCTTAGCCTGGTCATAGGGGGGTAGGGAACAAGGACGAACCAATGGAAACTCAACACTTGTATATTCAAACAACTACAGTTGAAGCACATGAAGGGATTATGACAAGCAGGCAGCCCCTCCTTGCACATCCCCTGCTGTGATGTGTCTCCAGACCTTTTGTCTACATGCCACGACCCAACACAATTAAACACAGCAACAAGAGGGGGTGGGGGAGAAGGGATGTAGCATTACATTACATTATCTCAATGCCACTTTGTCCCCAAGTATTGTAGCCCCATGCTTTGGGAATACCACCATCTTGTATATGTCTTTATCAGCTAAAAGTACATTGTTTGTGGAATAAAAGTATATATTTAGCCCAGCTGGGCCAATAGGTTTAGGTAGCCAGGAATTACTCCACATGCCCAGCCACAGATACCGCGTTCACCCGGTTCCGATGAACTGGCGACTCTGGACACACATATCTGGAGGTGGCATCTTCTCCAGGTGGTGGGAGATGGCAAGTAGCCCTCCAAATCTCATGTTCTCTGCTGGGCCATAGTCTGTGGGTAGGACGCAAGCCCACAGCCCCTTCCAAAACACACAGTGACAGTTTGTTCTGTCACAAGTTACCCTATAGGAAGTCACAAAGTATAGTATAGAGTTCCCCTATAAGAAGGTATAAAGTATAGTAGAGTTCCCCTATAGGTAAACACAAAGTATAGCATAGTATTCCCGTATGGAAGCGGCAAAGTATAGTATAGAGTTCTCCTATAGAAAGCTACAAAGTATATTATAGAGTTCCCCAATAGGAAGACACAAAGTGTAGTATAGAGTTCCCCTATAGGAAGACACGAAGTATAGTATAGAGTTCCCCTATAGGAAGATAAAAAAAGTCTGTCTTTAAAATCCCTTGCTTCCTTCTCTTGCCCAGGACTACATGTCCAATGAGGCATTGCTCCTCACACATTCAAGTTCTCAGACATGTATGTATAGCACTAACCCCCAAAGGTGCTGCTGGGCTTACCGTTACCTCACCTGCTGGTGTCTCCATCCTAAGGGTCCCGTGGAAAGTGGCCCAAAGAATGTGAATTTCCAATACTTAGTCCTTTTTATGGTTATTCATTCAAAAATAAAAGCAAAGTCTCTCAATAAAAAGGGTCAAAGGGTTAGGGGTGAGTTCAGGCACTTTGTAATTGCGGGGTAAAGATAGTAGAAGAATCCAGAGGATAAAACAGTTCCACAGACTGGATTCAGCAGCCCCCGGATAAGCCCTTCTCACTTGGCCTAGCATCCGCTAGGGTGCTCGGTAAAGTCTCTGCCACAGACTTGTTAATTAAACTTGAGCATTATTGAGAGGTTTTGAGAAACATAAAGAACTGCCATACAGTACCACTCTCTTTCAGCTGGTCCGGCGATACTGTATAAGTGTTGATCCGGGTTGCATCTTCTAACTGATTTTCAAGGATTCTCCAGAGATACCAGCCTTGCGCTCGGTCCTCTCTTGGTGAAAGTCCTCCCCTGAATCCTCCAGTTTCTGGGCCTCTCTTACAGGTGAGACAGCATCGGACAATCCCTGGATCAGTAGGCCCCAAGACTGTTCTGGGCCTACTCCATAAGTTGCGTAGCCTCGAGTCAGCTGGCCCCGATACACAGGATACATGGGCAGGGCACCCCAGGCCAGGAGGGCCACGAGGTCAGGATAACGGAAACCCAGGAAACCTCAGAAAAAATGACGCCTGTACCTTAAGTACACTTTCCCAGAATGCACAGCAGGCAGACCACTCCCCCGGGATGGTTCTGAGTAAATGGGTACCCAATGCATTGAGCCTGTTGCATTTCTACACCTACCATTGGTGACAGTGACACCCACAGTCAAGGAGAAACCAGTGCACCTCAGCTGAACTGGTACAGAAACCAGAACGTTAGAATAATTAGTCTGAAGCCCAACTGTGGCTTCAGAAAACACAATTTTGAAAAACAATAGCGCCTACTAATTAGGAGCAGCGCTACATATGGATGGTGTACTGAGCTGTATTTTCTGATGTGTAAATAAATAATGCATTTTTTATGCAAGCCAATTAATCATCTAACCAACTAATCAATTGTGAAAATAGTTGACAACTGTTTCAGCCTTACATCTCTGAATCCCCTACCAGTTCATTTCTTTATTCATGGACCTTAGAGAGTGAGGAAACAACAAGAACTGTCTTTTATCCCCTTCCCGCCGAGCGTACGCAGATGTGCGTACTCGGCTTCCGGGGGGTATACCCGGATGATGCCCGCACCTGCAGGCATCATCCCGGTACCGTTTTTTTCAGTGGGTGATTGTCTTTCCAGCCATAACAACCAAAGCGGCTAAAAACCGCTCGGCTGTTATGCCGGAGGAGCGGGAGGGGATGTCCCCCCTCCCGCCGCTGTTACCGGTGCTCCCGCTCGATTCACGTTCCGACGCCTCTGGCTGCTGGGGAGAAACTGTAACAAAGCCGTAATCGGCTTCGTTCCAGCCTCCTAATAGTAAACACGGAAGCGACGTCATGACGTCACTTCCCATTTACTCAGCTGCCAATGGCGCCGGTTTTAAAAATATATACGGTATTCAGAATCGCCATTTTCGGCGATCTGAATACATTGAAGTGTAAAGGAGGGATGGGGGGTCTTTTAGACCCCCATCCCTCCATAAAGAATACCTGTCACCACATATTACTGTTTACATTCCTTGTGACAGCAATAAAAGTGATCACATTTAAAAAAAAACTATTTATTCATTTTCAAATAAATAAAAAATCATTTTTTTAAAGCGCCCGCCGTCCCCGCGAGCTCGCGAAGCAAAGAAAACGCATACGGAAGTCATGCCCGCATACGTAAACGGTGTTCAAATCACACATGTGAGGTATCGCCACAATCGTCAGAGCGAGAGCAATATTTCTAGCACCAGACCTCCTCTGCAACGCTAACCTGGTAACCGTAAAAAAAAATTAAAGCGTCGCCTATTTAGATTTTTAGGTACCGTACTTTGTCGTCAATCCACGAGTGCGTGCAATTATAAAGTGTGACATGTTTGGTATCTATTTACTCGGCGTAACATTATCTTTCACATTATGCAAAAAATTGGGGCTAATTTTACTGTTTCGTTTTTTTTTATTTCATGAAAGTGTCCTTTTTCCCAAAAAGTTGCGTTTAAAACACCTCTGCGCAAATACCGTGTGACATAAAATATTGCAACAATCGCCGTTTTATTCTCTAGAGTCTCTGCTAAAAAAATATATATAATGTTTGGTGGTTCCAAGTAATTTTCTAGCAAAAAATATGGATTTTAACTTGTAAACACCAAATGCCAAAAATAGGCTTAGTCATGAAAGGGTTATAGGAGTGACAGTGATGAGGGGATTATAGGAAAGAGAGTCCCCACCCCCTCTATCACTCATTGCCATCTTCCCAACACAAGAAGACCATGATTTAGTCATGAATAACAGAGGAGCTGAGCCCCACCAGAGGTCAGAGAGTGAGGATGGGGGAGAACAACCAAGATGAAGACTGGACTGATCCTGAAGACCCCCATCATTGGGTTATTGACTCTTGCCTCGTTATCACTGTCTGTTTAAGGTTCCAAAGTTTGAGAATGTTATCACATTATTATCAACATGTAAAAGTCTGTGCTCCAATCAAATCATCAGACATAAAATGTCCAGCTGGTAGGAAATGGGTGTAACAAAAGAGAATACATATTATGTTTATATATTGCAGTGGGTAGAGGGGAGAGAACAGAAGTCAGGACTATGTACTGTATAACATATTGTATAAGATACAATAGATAGGACAGTATAGTATTAGAATTATGTAATGTACAACATAGAGTATATAGTGCAGGGGTTAAGAGTATATAATGTACAATATAAATTATATAGTGTAAGGGTCAGGACTCATAATATTGGTATTCAGTAATCAGTGGAAGATGAAATGATTACATGAGACAAGTTGCAGAGGTCCCACACCGCTGCCTCCCATCTCCTGAGACTGCACTCAGTGACTTGGGTCTGAGACTATACAGACATATCCCTCCACCCGGCACAGCCAGCAGACAACACAACAAGTAATCCTGGGAGAATTGTTCTGTCAGAGATCTTGCCAAACCCAGGTATAGGGCAGAAGACCCAAATCACATACCCCAGATGCCTAGGTCTAGTAACATCTATGGTGAAAATGAACATTTTGCTGCCAGCTGAACCCCAGAATCTCCATAAATCCAGTCTAGATACATAAAGTGTGTCTGCAGCACAGAGAAGAAAGACTATCTGAGAGAAATCCAGGAATACAGGACGGGGAACACAGCTCAGGAAAGTGACCAGGGGATTACAGGCTGATATCACCCAGCCCCCGCCCTACTCTGGACCAATCAGTGAGCAGTATGGGTGGAGGAATGTATTTAGTGTTAATGACCCACCTGTGCTGATCTCTGTAGGAGTGTCCTCCTCTATAAATGTCCCCGTTATTCCATCCTCCTCCATAGACTGCTGATCATCCCTCACATACCTCTCTTCTTCTTCTGCTTTAAACTCAAATTCTATATCGATTGGATCTCCACTCTAAATCAAAAAAATGAGAGAGAATATCATCTGTAAAATATAATCTTTATTATTGTGACATCACATTAAAAATCTACACATTGGTGTTGGTTTACTAAAGGCAAATCTGCTATGCACTACAAGAGCACATGGAAGTGCAGTCACTGTAGATCTGAGGGGAAGATCTGAAATGAGGGGAAGCTCTACTGATTTTGATCATCCAATCATATGCAAGCAAACATGCAGTTTTTTATGTTCCCCTCAGATTCTACAGCAACTGCACCTCCAAGTGCACAGTGGATTTGTCTTTAGTAAATAAACCCCCCGTCTCCTCAAATCCATCCTACCTACCTTGTAATAGTGAGGGATGGTGTGATCTTCCTGTGTGGAATCCCGGGAATACAGAGGACGGGGACATCTCTCTGGTGGGTTCCTGGTATTTGGTGGCTCCATCATATCCTTGTATCCTTCTGAAAACTCCTCCATCACTCCATACTCCTCCTCCTCCTCTTTATACTCTTCTTTAACATCAATATTATCATACCAGAGGTTTCCACTCTGAAAGATATAATAAATTATTAATTCTAACAAACACGTTGTCTATAAATCAAAACTACCAATAATTGTCAATCATCTACCTGATGATGGTGGGGGATGGTGTGACCTTCCTGTGTGGAATCCCGGGAATACAGAGGACGGGGACATCTCTCTGGTGGGTTTCTGTAGCTGGATGACTCCACCATGGTGTCCTGGTACAGATCTTTGTGTTTTTTTAGAGACTCTGAATCCTCCATTGCCCCATCCTCATCATCCTCCTCTTTTATCTCTTCTTTAACCTCAACTTTAGAATCTCTCAGGTTTCCACTCTGAATATATAATAAAAATGACATCAATGGTAACAATGCAGATAATGTACAGATCCTAATGATACTATCAATGATTGTTCCTCATCTACCTGATGATGGTGGGGGATGGTGTGACCGTCCTGTGTGGACTCCCGGGAATACAGAGGACGGGGATATCTCTCTGATGGGTTCCCATTACTGCATCCATCTGTAGGAAACGCACACACTGACTGAATACATTGTTTCTATGTGTTTATTAGATGATGGGGGATCTAGGTGGACCCTCCGTACTGCTCTCTAGTTTACAATAAAGTCTCCTCTTACCCGGTGATGTGAGGGGCGGCTGATTTTCCATTATGACGTCCTTGTAGAGATCCTTGTGTCCTTCTAAATACTCCCACTCCTCCATGGAGAAATAGACAGTGACATCCTGACACCTTATAGGAACCTGACACACACAATGATACAGTCACCATCCAGACACATCCCTTGTCTGTTACTGGATAATGTCCGACAATTCCCAGAATCCTCCTCACCTCTCCTCCATCATCTCTCTGGTGACTTCTAGAATCTTCTTTGTATTTCTCTATTCTATCAGGGAGGGAGGTGGAGGCAATGTGATGGTTATATGATCTCCAGACTTCACAGGAGGAAAACGCTACATCTGAACACAAATACTACAATCAAATGACATTTCCAGAATCCTCCTCACCTAATCTTCCCATTTTCCATTTTATCAAAGCCCCACTTCAGGCTGAGGTATAAATTTACCCACACAGGACCCCCACACTATGCAGGTAAAATAATTCTGGTGTCATTACAACAGTCCTGTTTTGCTTGTGAGGATGCAAAGAGTCTGTCCATATACTAAAACTATTAAATAAAAAGCAAAGTGCCAGATGGAGGGACATTGGGAGGAGGAGCTATGAGGTCAGTGTGAAGTCATAGGATTCTTCATTCCTAGGCACTAATAAAAGTGGTAGAATCTGTTAGTGTAGACTGATGAGGTGAGAAGGTGATTGGTGGTAGATGTGACACATCTCCAAAATTAAGAGAATGTTTTCCGGTCCTATAAGTGGGGGAATGTTCTGACCCTGAAGGGGTTAATCTAGGTTTCCACACTATATATGTGTGTATCATCATCTGCTGGAGATAAAAGACATCACAGTGACTATGGAGGAAGAGGACGGACATGACGGGGGGTTACTGGGTGTAAATAGAAAATAAGATCTTATTACCTCCTCTGCTGCCACTGTAGTGTCACAGTTTGATGCCTATCACAGGATGGTGCGGAAGTGACGTTGTTGCGTACTGCGCATGCGCGATGCGTTCCAAACGCTCGCGCCGTGCGTTCCAACATAGTTTCGGCAATACAGTTCAGCGAAACCATCACATAATGTTACGGAAGTGATGTTACACACAACACAAACACGGCCACGTTGTTGCGTACTGCGCATGCGCGATGCGTTCCAAACACTTGCGCCGTGCGTTCCAACATAGTTTCGGCAATACAGTTCAGCGAAACCATCACATAATGTTACGGAAGTGAAGTTACACACAACACAAACACTGGGCCGTTCGTTACAACAGTAATACAAGTCCCAGCAATGCAAAACCTACTAGGTAACAAGGGAAGTATTAGTGTTGTAACGAACGGCCCAGTGTTTGTGTTGTGTGTAACTTCACTTCCGTAACATTATGTGATGGTTTCGCTGAACTGTATTGCCGAAACTATGTTGGAACGCACGGCGCAAGTGTTTGGAACGCATCGCGCATGCGCAGTACGCAACAACGTCGCCGTGTTTGTGTTGTGTGTAACATCACTTCCGTAACATTATGTGATGGTTTCGCTGAACTGTATTGCCGAAACTATGTTGGAACGCACGGAGCGAGCGTTTGGAACGCATCGCGCATGCGCAGTACGCAACAACGTCACTTCCGCACCATTCTGTGATAGGCATCAAACTGTGACACTACACCACTTCCAGCAATGTCTTCTCTCTACTTCCTCCCGACTCACCTCTCACCCGGAACTTCCTGTCTGTACCTGACATCACTGCCTGCCTTCCATAGAGACTTCCTGTCTGGGTAGAAGTGAGATCACCACCTTGTGGAGATCAGAGGAACTACAGCCCTGAGAAACGTTTCATGGCCTTGTGCTGTGTGTGTATGTACTATATATCTTTATAGATGGGATCATCTTCACTCCCACCAAGGGGGATAGAAATATATTACTGCCTATTCCAGCCTTTCTGAGCCAGGGTTGCTCCAAAGCTATTGTAGAGCCACTTATTAAGAGCTCTGAGTGTGAGCACCAAGAGAGCACGGGATTGGTGTTTGGGGAAGGAGGAGTTTTGTAATCCACTACACACGGTTTGCTGGAGCATATACTGAGATTTGGAGGAAGACGTTCTGGACATTTTGGAGACATTTATTGGTGGTGATATCATTTATTGAAGTATAAAGGAGACGTTGGATGGACTTTGATGTCACTTTATGGTTTGTCGATGAGGTGAAATATGTCAATGATTTATCACAGATGTTGTCACATCTTTTACTTTGATGATAAGAGGACGGGATTTATAGATATAAGGGGAGGAGCTTGCTCCCTGATGGTGGCTTGCATGTGGATTTTGTGAACACAGGTGGATTTTTGAACTAAAGTGGAGAGTTAATAACCAGGAGTTGTGCTTTGACTGCTTCTGCTTGCAAGTGTTGTTTTTGGGGGTGTTTTTTTTATTTTTTTCCCCTCCTTTATTTTATACATTGCTAGCAGTTTTTAAAATACCTTTTTTTCTGACACTTTTTAAACAGCATTTTTTTCTCTTTCTTCCTGCTAATTTAGGGGAAGGGTTAATTGTTCACAGGTGTATAAAGGTAGTTATCCAAACTCCTCTAGGAGCTTGCTCCCTGATGGTGGCTTGCATGTGGATTTTGTGAACACAAGTGGATTTTTGAACTAAAGTGGCGAGTTAATAACCAGGAGTTGTGCTTTGACTGCTTCTGCTTGCAAGTGTTGTTTTTGGGGGTGTTTTTATTTATTTTTTCCCCTTCTTTATTTGATACATTGCTAGCAGTTATTAAAATACCTTTTTTTCTGACACTTTTTAAACAGCATTTTTTTCTCTTTCTTCCTGCTAATTTAGGGGAGGGGTTAATTGTTCACAAGTGTATAAACGTAGTTATCCAAACTCCTCTAGGAGCTTGCTCCCTGATGGTGGCTTGCATGTGGATTTTGTGAACACAAGTGGAGAGTTAATAACCAGGAGTTGAAAACAGGAGTTAAGACAGGAGTCTCTAACCTCTATCCTACCTCCATCCTCCCCTCCATTTTAAAGATCCCACTGCAAGGGGCAACCAGGCCACTCTCCAGAAACATCAGGCTGACAGCAAGCCAGTTCACCGGAACCAGACTGTTAAATGGGGACCACCACAGCCAGGTAAGCTCACACCTCCACTCCCCCCCCCCCAGTTATTGTTCCAGGGACTCCGTCCGACCACCTACGGGGGTCAGGAAGGAATTTGTGCCCCACTGGCGCATTTGGCTGCTACTGCTGGGGTTTTTTTAGCCTTCCTCTGGAACAATCAGGAACAACCGTAGGTTAGCATTCCCCTACCTCCGGCCTCCATTCCATTTTTCACGCTATCCTAGGACGACTACTCCAGATCACAGCCAGACTTCTTTTCTGAGCGGGACCTTCACCTGAAGTAAAGGTAGCCGGAACAGCCAGCAACCGAATACAACAACTCCTTCCGCATCCATATAGGCATCCCCTGATCAACTTGCGCACTAATAGCCTCAAGCACGGCGGCAAGTCTGATACCTAGCCCCTCCTCAGGATCAATACCCTAATCAGAATCATCATCTTTAGGCCCATAGTACCATCAACAGCATCCACAAACCATGTGCCACTTCAAATACTCAGCTGAAGTTCTGCACAGACTAAGGAACATCAACACCACATTGCCATCTTCCATACAAAAAATACTTCAAAGAGAACAACTATTAAAAACCGGACGACAAGCAACTCCCAACCACAGGAAGACATCTACTCAATCACTACAATTAGATTGCGCCTTAATTAACGCCAGGTCTGCAGTCAAACATAGACTAGAAGTACACAACTTCATCATCGAGAACAATGTAGACTGCCTCTTCATCACCGAAAGCTGGTTAACCTCTGACTGCAACACCATCCTCACCGAATTGGTGCCGGAAAACTATAGGATCCTAACCGAACACCGGATAGGGAAAAAAGGAGGAGGCCTAGCAGTGATCTTTAAAGCTCACCTGGATCTCACTAAACCATCATCTCAGAACTCAGTGCCTTTTATGGAAACCCTGACGCTACATCTTCAACCAACACCCCATGACACCACTCATATTCTACTGTGCTACAGACCACCGGGACCAAAGTCCAATCTTCTTTCACCCCTCACGGAATCCTTCGCAATGCACACCCTAAAATTCAAAAATTTCCTGGCACTCTGAGATTTCAACCTTTGGGCAAACGAGCCCAAAGACCCCATCGTGACTGCCTGCATCAATCAACTAGAAGAACTGGGTCTCCAGCAACTGATAAAGACTCCCACGCATGGGTCAGGACACACCCTGGACCTCATTTTCAAACAGAACATTGACATCAACATACTCAACAACATAGCACTGCCTTGGACGGATCACCACGCCATCAAATTCAAAATCGCTACCAACATCACCAATGAAAAATGGAATCCTGTAACAACAACGCACTGGACCAGATCACATAAAAAACTGTACTCCGAATCCTTCCAATCCACTCTGTCCAACAAGATAACTACCATAACCTTAAACCACTCTACGGAGGAAACACTCAACTCCCTGAACAGGGCATTGCTGCAATCAGCAAACTCGGTAGCACCAAAACGCAGGGCTCTCATCAGGGAAAAAAACTCTGGATGGTTTAATAGCTCCCTCGCCGTACTAAAGCAAGAACGCAGAAGAGCGGAAAGAACATGGAGAAGGAATCCCACAGAGGAAAACCACTTTAACTACAAAGGTCTCACAGAGAATTATCGGAAAGCAATCTTCAAAGCCAAAAAGGACCACTTCTCATATACAATCTCAATGGCCGCAAACCAACCATGGGAACTGTTTAAACTAGTCAATCAATCAATGAATCCGGTGTGCCTAGAACCCCCAGAAAGTGAATCCCAGGATTACTGTGACAAACTGTCGGATTTTTTCTTCGATAAAGTCAAAACCATCAGGGAAACAATTTGTCAGAAGAAAACATCCAACTTCAGCCAGCAAATACATAAAGAGGATGTCTGCACCAACATACCGCAACCGCCTAAATTTTCACTATCCCCAATTACCGTAGACACCACAAAAAACATCATTAATAAACTGCGTGACAGTACCTCACCTATTGACATCATCCCCACAAAACTACTGAAAGAATGCTCCGACATCGTGGCTCCAACCATAACCCACCTCATAAACCGATCATTCATCGAAGGGATTGTTCCCAGCATCTTCAAACAAGGATTGTCAAACCTCTACTCAAGAAACCAAACCTGGACCCTCAGGATCCAAACAACCGTAGGCCAATTACAAGCCTCAACACCATTTCTAAGATCATGGAGAAAACTGTAGTACATCAGCTACAACTTCACCTAGATATTCACAAACTCCTGGACCCACTTCAATCAGGCTTCCGCCCAGGTCATGGAACAGAAACAGCTCTCCTCAAGATTTGGGATGACGCCCTCGAAGCAGCAGATGACCGAGAGCCGTGTCTCCTCGTACTGCTAGACCTAAGTGCAGCGTTTGATACAGTAGATCACAATACTCTACTCGTCCAAGACATAGATCTCCAATGGTTCGCGTCCTTCCTAGGAAATCGGTCACAGACAGTGAAACTAGGAAAATTCCTCTCCGAAACTTGGGCAGTCACCTGCGGAGTCCCTCAAGGCTCTCCTTTATCACCCGTTCTCTTCAACATTTACATTCGCCCACTCCTTCAAATCATCAGATGCTCAGATCTCTGCTTCCACTCTTACGCTGACGACACGCAACTTTATTTCCGGATCAATGGAAAAAAAGATCACCAACAACAACTTGAAAACTGCCTCAAATCAATAGAGGACTGTATGGCCACTAACTCCCTCCAGCTGGACGAATCAAAGACAGAGCTTCTTATCTTACACCTAAATCATAAGCTTGCAACCAAAACCTCCTGGTCTCCACCAACCGTCTTTGGGCAGACTATCTCCCCAAAGACCAAAGCGAAGAGTCTCGGGGTTATTTTAGAAGCACAAATGTCAATGGATGCGCAAATAGGAGCAGTAGTTAGTGGATCTCACCATCTGCTGCGCATGCTTCGCAGACTCATCCCTTTTATCCCAAAGAATGACAAAGCAGTGGTAGTTGGAACAATCATTAATTCACGACTGGACTACGCAAACTCGCTTTACATAGGATTACCACAATATCAACTTGTGCGATTATAACTGATCCAAAACACGGCGGCAAGGCTGATAACAGGAAAGAAACCCTGGGAATCCATCTCTCCTTCGCTGAGGAGCTTACATTGGCTAACCGTAAAAAATCGGATCACATTCAAGACCCTTTGCCTCACCCACAAATGTGTGCATAGAGACGCTCCGCAATACCTAATGGAGAAAATAAATCATTACACACCAAACCGCAGTCTTTGATCAGCCAACAAAAACCCCCTCCTCGTGCCCAAAGCCCGGTATAAATCTAAGGGGGATCGGAGATTCGCTGTCCAAGGGCCTCGGCTATGGAATGCTCTACCAATCAACATCCGCCTGGAAGAAGATCACCTGGCTTTTAGGAAAAAACTCAAGACCTTCCTCTTTTAGCAGATGATCAAAGCTCGCCACAGTGCCTAGAGGCGATTCAGTTTGCATTGTGCGCTATACAAGTATTTCATTCATTCATTCATACAGAGAACACTCATTGAAATTCATTGATAAAAAAAAAAAAAAGCGTACCAGACCCTTTATCCGAGCACGCAACCTGGCAGGCCGCAGGAAAAGAGGGGGGGACAAGAGAGCGGCCCCCTTCCCTCCTGAACCGTACCAGGCCACGTGCCCTCAACATTGGGAAGATGCTTTGGGGGTCTGTGACCCCTCAAAGCACCTTGTCCCCATGTTGATGTGGAGAAGGGCCTCATCCCCACAACCCTGAGCGGTGGTTGTGGGGGTCTGTGGGCGGGGGGCCTATCAGAATCTGGAAGCCCCCTTTAACAAGGGGACCCACTAGATCCCGGCCCCCCCTATTTGAAATGGTAAGGGGGTACAAAAGTACCCCTACCATTTCACAAAGAAAGTGTAAAAAATAGTTAAATAAGAAACACACTTTTGAAAAATTCCTTTATTAAAAACAAAAAAATAAAAAAAAGATTCCAGCGGTGGTAATCCACTCTTGCTATCCAGCGATGGATGGATGATTATCTCTCCGGGGTCCAGCAATGACTGATCTCATCCAGCGCAGCGAATCCATCCATCTTCTGTCTCTGACCCCCACATCAATTTTTTTTTTAATTTGACCGGGGTTCCCCTTAATATCCATACCAGACCTGAAGGGCCTGGTAATTGAATTTGGGGGACCCCCACGTTTTTTATTTATTTATTTATTTTTATCAATGACTTTCATTGAGTGTTCTCTGTATTACGGAGCCGACAATTCATAATAGCTGCGAGTGATTTTAAAGGACTTTTTTTCCTGCATAAATGACACTTTGTGCAGGGACAGTTCTAAGCACAGGAAACATGCGCCCCTTCACAGGCATACTATAGATACCCCCCAGCTACGAAATTTAAAGGAATATTACACTTTTATTATTTCACTTTAATCATTATTAAAATCAGTGCTCCCGTTTTTAAAACTTTTTTTTGCATTGATCCATGTCCCCTGGGGCAGGACCCGGGTCCCCAAACACTTTTTAGGACAGTAACTTGCAGAATCTTTCTCTCTGTCAAATCTTTTTTTCTCTGTCGAATATTTTCTCTATATAATCTTGGACTAATAGAGGTAAGGTTAGGCACATTCGACCACAGGTTCTATAGACAGATTGTTGTCAGAATCATGTTGAATCTCCTATTCTATATCGAACTGTTGTAACAATGAAAACGAAAATAAAGCATTTATTTATGTCGCATCTTTTGTTTTCGGATTCTGTGCTTTCGTTATCGTTTGTCAAAACAAAAAAACGAAAATACCTGAAATTCGGACGAAAATGCATTTGGACGAAAACGAATGCACATGTCTAATGGAGAGTAGGTAAGCCAGTGGTTGTGGCTGCGCCCTAGACGTCTGCTTAGTTTTGACTAGCAGTATCGCCGGCTCTGTCTGCACCCTGCGCACCCACCCAGAATTGGCCCTGCAGCCGGGATATTGGGTGGCACTTGCGGGTGTCAGGGAGCCACAGCCGAAATGTGGGAGAGTTGGGATGTCTGTTGGATCTCACCAGTCAGGAGCCTTTCCTGTCATCCTACATGATCCCTTCTGAGGATTGTTCTACCCAAACAAATGTATGAAATTACAGATATATAGGTCCTAAATGTTCCTGATTTCGAGGGACTGTCCCTGATTTGGAACAATGTCCCTCTCTCCCTCTTTCCTCCTCATTTGTCCCTCATTTTGGTCTGATCTATATAATTGTATTTAAAATGCACTTTTTATCTTTCAAAAATTGTTTCCCAGTGCTAAACCTTTCATCCAATTTCTAAATTGCTGCATTTGTAAATTTTAACAGCCAGTGTAAAGAAATAGTAGTGGTAAAAAAAGCACTTGTGGGTTTAACTAATATTTTTTTTGCATTTTTTTGCATGATTCTCCTTTAAGGGGACGTGGCGGGGGTGTGTCTGATGCCTACATACTTTTGCTAATAGGTGTCCTGCATTCTCATCTCAAAGGGACGTATGTTGATGAGTCCTCCTTCTATGTGATCTAGAAGATCTGGAATCACAATGCCTTTATGGATGAAGTGGGTGAATCAGTCTATAGATTTTTTATTGTTTTACAGCTTTTTTCACATTAATTATTTTATTTATATACCAGGAAGTGCATAGTTGCCAACATTGTAAAAAAATAATTCAGGACACTTTTTTGGCAGTAGGCAGAGTTGTATTATAATTAGGGGGCGGGGCATGCAGTTATAGGTGCGGCATAGAAAAAGGTGAAAATGCGGTGCTCGTGGTTTACGTAAAATAGTAGGCGTGGCTTACATGGGGTGTGGCTCAAAGGGGTGTGGTTAGAGTCTGAGATGAATGCGAGGGGGAGAGGGAAAGGAGGGGCGTAGAGGGAAAGGAAAGACAGCAGCCCCCCGATCCTACACCACAATAGCAATATGTGTTTTCCAGAGTTTGACAATCAGCAGATAAAGATACTCCAAATACCTGGTGTTAGCGCTTCAATCATCCCGGCGCCATGATTGTTATGGTGTCAGGATGATTGAAGCGCACTATTTCTATTATTACATTGTAATATAAAATTAAATCATTCAACTCATAACACCATAATGCAGAATCAGTGGGAGCCCTGAGCGCGTCATTAGCCACGTTGCCTGCCACCAGATGCCATCAGGTGTCCCAAGCGGAGTCTGTCCTTACATCAGGTGCCCCATCAGAGGTACCTTCCTCACATCTGTGTCCATCAGCGGAGCCCCTCCTTACATCTGGTGCCCCTCTGACATCCAGACTGGCCCCCGCATCCACAGACTGGCCCCCGCATCCACATACTGGCCCTGACATACTGCACAGACTGGCCCCGACATACTGCACAGACTGGCCCCGACATACTGCACACACTGGCCCCCGACATACTGCACAGACGGGCCCCGACATACTGCACAGATGGGCCCCAACATACTGCACAGACTGGCCCCAACATACTGCACAGACTGGCCCCGACATACTGCACAGACTGGCCCCCACATACTCCACAGAATGGCCCCCACATCCTCCACAGACTGGCCCCCACATCCACAGACTGGCCCCCACATCCACAGACTGGCCCCCACATCCAGACTGGCCCCCACATCCACAGACTGGCCCCCACATCCACAGACTGGCCCCCACATCCACAGACTGGCCCCCACATCCAGACTGGCCCCCACATCCACAGACTGGCCCCCACATACACAGACTGGCCCCCACATACACAAACTGGCACCCACATACTCCACAGACTGGCCCCCACATCCACAGACTGGCCCCCACATACTGCACAGACTGGCCTCCACATCACCAGACTGGCCCCCACATCTCCAGACTGGCCCCCACATACTGCACGGACTGGCCCCGACATACTCACTGCACGGACTGGCCCAGACAGGATATATGATTTCATGTCCTCCAAGCCGTCGTTGCCGCGCTGACTTTGAACTGCGGCGCCGCCCACACTGCACTTTGCAGACACTGGCGGCGACGCAGCATCTGAGCTCCATTGAAGACCAGCTTCTTGTCTTCTTTAAAATGGCTTGGAGGACATTGTCTCCGCCGGCCGCAAACCTCTAGCGGCCGGCAGCGAAAAATTGTAAATTAGAATTTCCCGGGACAAGCCGAATTTCCAGGGACAAAATGAATTCGGGACAAATGTCCTAATCCCTGGAAATTCGGGACAGTTGGCAACTATGGAAGTGTTCTTACTTGGAGAGATCTCAACCACCATTCCTATGTAAACATTTGATCCTTGCAATTTATGTTTAACATATTCATTATGAGTGGACTATATATATATATTTATTTATGCTTTTTAATATATTTTTTTTCATTTTCTTCATCCAAAAATTCAATTTAGTTGTTGAGTTATGTTTTTAACTTTGCCTTGTTATACATGGTTATAATGAGTCATTTCCTGGGGCTGCAGTTCCTCTGAACTCCACAAGATGGTGATCTTACTTCTACCCAGACAGGAAGTCTCTATGGAATACAGACAGGAAGTGATGTCAGGTACACACAGGAAGTTCCGGGTGAGAGGTGAGTCGGGAAGTAGCGAGGAGACGTTGCTGGAAGTGGCAGAAGGCGAGGTAATAAGATCTTATCTATTTACACCCAGTAACCCCTCCGTCATGTCCGTCCTCTTCCTCCATAGTCACTGTGATGTCTTTTATCTCCAGCAGATGATGATACACACATATATAGTGTGGAAACCTACATTAACCCCTTCAGGGGCAGAACATTTCCCCACTTACAGGGCCGGAACATTCTCTGCATTTTAGAGATAAATTCTAGTAATATGTTCCTCTAAACAAACATCACTGACAATAAATAGACAAGACAATGACCATCCTGACCATACATGGCCTACAAAGGACAATTATTACACTACACAGGCTGTTGGTCTCTGATGCTCCTCTCACCCACCTGCACATACTTTTCTGACCTCCATAAAGGAGAAGTCCAGCCTGAGATGGCTTGGCTGGGCTTCTCCTATGGGTTACAGGAGTGCAGGTCGTTTTGCACTCTTGTGACCTGTTTTCAGCAGAGATCGGGCTGAAGTCGGCTCTCTGGTGACATCACTGGAATCAGTCCAGGCATCGCATCATCACGACAATGAAGTCTGGATCTTCCAGGTGCCTGGACTGATGGCCATCTCAGCCTCTCAGCGAGCCACTGAGAGACTGAGACGGGCTCTCCCCGCCCCTCCACAGCTCCAGTGAGCGCGGGGGGCGGAGCTGTGAGAACCGAGCCATCGCAGATGTTAGATCGCTTGGTTCTCAGTGAAGAGGTGCCGGGGGACCGATGCTGCATCCACCTAGGTAAGTATGAATCAGAAAGAAAATAAATCATACTTCTCTTTTAAAGACCTTCTGCCAGCAAGTGAAGGAAGCCTTCACCTCACCATTTCACCGTTCTAGAAATATGTTACAGGATGCAAAATAGACCAAGAGAACAAACCCCTCCCCCCTGCTGTCCTCCTACCAGCACTGAAATAAAACACACACACCAGTAATGTGCACTACAAGGTCCAGCCCAACAGACAGCAGTCTATGGTAACAGCATGATGAGGACAAATGTTCATTCCAACATACAAGGGTCCTGCAGCTTGTCAGATAAAGATCCGGGAAGATCCAAGGAGCTCAAACAACAAAGAAATGACAGCGCGAGATCCTCATTAGAATGATGAAGTCATTTATTCCATAAAAACAAATAGTATACTTACATGTTAAAATCTTCATAATCAGCATAGATGGCAGATGGGTTTGCTATTGGAGAGAACAAAACTAACTCCTCCCCCACAGTTCTGTACTCCACCAGCAGCATCTTCCTGCTATCCAATCCGATCCCTTCTCTTACTGCAGAGAGTGACATCACTCCGATCAGTCAGCAGGCTGCCGGAGATTGGAGCCTTGCAGCCGGAGTTCTGGCAATTATCCTGATTAGCCGACAACTCCGACCAAAAGTCAGCAAGTTCCCCTTCCTGGACATCATGATGACCCGACATTGTCCTCACAGCACTGCCTCAGAGCAAACAAGTCAAAGGAAGGATCGTATTTATCATTCCTTGTCTGCAGATCTAAAACTAAACAAAATCAGTTCAGAAACAAAACAAACCCAACAGAGAAAAGGGAATATCTGATCCAGCAGCCAAGAGGGTCCCGCACCTCAAAAATGTAGCAAACAATCCAAACTAAATGTGTTCCCATGGGGGGGAGTTGTTGTTAAATGTACAGAAACCCTCCTATTACCCCCCTCACATCCACATCCTATTATTGTGTGACCAACACCATCCAAATAATTCTTACTTTCATTTCCCAAAGTTATCCGTCTACAAGGAGACCTGTATAGATCAAATGACGGGACCAATGAGGATGGAGGAGGACCGGAGTCACATGACTGAGAAGATACTAAACCTCACCCTGGAGATCATCTACCAGCTGACCGGAGAGGTGAGGAGGATTCTGGGAGGTCACATGACATCACTATTATCTCTGTTAATAAAACACAGACCTGACTGGAGAGGTGAGGAGGATTCTGGGGGGTCACATGACATCACTCTTATCTCTATTAATAAAACACAGACCTGACCGGAGAGGTGAGGAGGATTCTGGGAGGTCACATGACATCACTCTTATCTCTATTAATAAAACACAGACCTGACCGGAGAGGTGAGGAGGATTCTGGGGGGTCACATGACAGCACTCTTATCTCTATTAATAAAACACAGACCTGACCGGAGAGGTGAGGAGGATTCTGGGGGTCACATGACATCACTCTTATCTCTATTAATAAAACACAGACCTGACCGGAGAGGTGAGGAGGATTCTGGGGGGTCACATGACATCACTCTTATCTCTATTAATAAAAACACAGACCTGACCGTAGAGGTGAGGAGGATTCTGGGAGGTCACATGACATCACTCTTATCTCTATTAATAAAACACAGACCTGACCGGAGAGGTGAGGAGGATTCTGGGAGGTCACATGACATCACTCTTATCTCTATTAATAAAACACAGACCTGACCGGAGAGGTGAGGAGGATTCCGGGAGGTCACATGACATCACTCTTATCTCTATTAATAAAAACACAGACCTGACCGTAGAGGTGAGGAGGATTCTGGGAGGTCACATGACATCACTCTTATCTCTATTAATAAAACACAGACCTGACCGGAGAGGTGAGGAGGATTCTGGGGGGGTCACATGACATCACTCTCATCTCTATTAATAAAACACAGACCTGACCGGAGAGGTGAGGAGGATTCTGGGGGGGTCACATGACATCACTCTTATCTCTATTAATAAAACACAGACCTGACCGGAGAGGTGAGGAGGATTCTGGGGGGTCACATGACATCACTCTTATCTCTATTAATAAAACACAGACCTGACCGGAGAGGTGAGGAGGATTCTGGGAGGTCACATGACATCACTCTTATCTCTATTAATAAAACACAGACCTGACCGGAGAGGTGAGGAGGATTCCGGGAGGTCACATGACATCACTCTTATCTCTATTAATAAAACACAGACCTGACCGGAGAGGTGAGGAGGATTCTGGGGGGTCACATGACATCACTCTTATCTCTATTAATAAAACACAGACCTGACCGGAGAGGTGAGGAGGATTCCGGGAGGTCACATGACATCACTCTTATCTCTATTAATAAAAACACAGACCTGACCGGAGAGGTGAGGAGGATTCTGGGAGGTCACATGACATCACTCTTATCTCTATTAATAAAACACAGACCTGACCGGAGAGGTGAGGAGGATTCTGGGGGGTCACATGACATCACTCTCATCTCTATTAATAAAACACAGACCTGACCGGAGAGGTGAGGAGGATTCTGGGGGGTCACATGACATCACTCTTATCTCTATTAATAAAACACAGACCTGACCGGAGAGGTGAGGAGGATTCTGGGGGGTCACATGACATCACTCTCATCCGTATTAATAAAACACAGACCTGACCGGAGAGGTGAGGAGGATTCTGGGGGGTCACATGACATCACTCTTATCTCTATTAATAAAACACAGACCTGACCGGAGAGGTGAGGAGGATTCTGGGATTCTAACATGATATTCCTATTGGTTCCTCAATACAGAGATTTCCTCTTGTGAAGTCCGGTGATCATATGACCATCACAGTGCCTCCATGTGACTCCCTAAAACCTGAGAGACACAACATGGAGAAGATTCTAGAAGTCACCAAGAAGATGATGGAGCTGCTGACAGGAGAGGTGAGGAGGATTCTGGGAATTCTGGGACATTATCCAGTAACAGACAAGGGATGTGTCTGGATGGTGACTGTATCATTGTGTGTGTCAGGTTCCTATAAGGTGTCAGGATGTCACTGTCTATTTCTCCATGGAGGAGTGGGAGTATTTAGAAGGACACAAGGATCTCTACAAGGACGTCATGATGGACAATCAGCCGCCCCTCACATCACCGGGTAAGAGGAGACTTTATTGTAAAGGAGAGAGCAGTACGGAGGCTCCACCTAGATCCCCCATCATCTGATAAACACATAGAAACAATGTATTCAGTCAGTGTGTGTGTTTCCTACAGATGGATCCAGTAATGGGAACCCACCAGAGAGATGTCCCCGTCCTCTGTATTCCCGGGATTCCACACAGGAAGGTCACACCATCCCCCACCATCATCAGGTAGATGAGGAACAATCACTGATAGTATCATTAGGATCTGTACATTATCTGCATTGTTACCATTGATGTCATTTTTATTCTATATTCAGAGTGGAAACCTGAGAGATCCTAAAGTTGAGGTTAAAGAAGAGATAAAAGAGGAGGATGATGAGGATGGGGTGATGGAGGAGTCTCTAAAAGAACACAAAGA
The DNA here is from genome assembly GCA_037367395.1 of Lithobates pipiens. Classification (NCBI taxonomy): domain Eukaryota; kingdom Metazoa; phylum Chordata; class Amphibia; order Anura; family Ranidae; genus Lithobates; species Lithobates pipiens. The sequence continues at coordinate 255,777 of JAZDVW010001294.1, forward strand.
CCTGTACCAGGACACCATGGAGGAGTCATCCAGCTACAGAAACCCACCAGAGAGATGTCCCCGTCCTCTGTATTCCCGGGATTCCACACAGGAAGGTCACACCATCCCCCACTGTTACAAGGTTGGTGGGATGGAGCATCTAGAACATGGACTCCTAGAGATGATGTGTGGATTTTCTATGTGATGTCACAATAATAAATCTTCTATCTTACAGATGATATTCTCTCTCATTTTCTTGGTTTAGAGTGGAGATCCAATGGATATAGAATTTGAGGTGAAATCAGAAGAAGAAGAGAGGTATGTGAGGGATGATCAGCAGTCTATGGAGGAGGATGGAATAACGGGGACATTTATAGAGGAGGACACTCCTACAGAGATCAGCACAGGTGGGTCATTAACACTAAATACATTCCTCCACCCATACTGCTCACTGATTGGTCCAGAGTAGGGCGGGGGCTGGGTGATAATCTTCCTTTTCTGTGCTGCAGACACAATTTACTGATCTAGACTTCATTTATGGAAATTCTGGGGTTCAGCTGGCAGCAAAAGTTTGATTTTCACAATAGATGTTGCTCTACCTATTCACCTTGTGCATGTGCTTTGGGTCTTCTACTTCATGCCTGGGTCTAGCATAATCTCTGACAAGAAAAAATCATTCCAGAATTACTTGCTCTGTTGTTTTCTGGCTGTGCTAAGTTGAGGGATATGTCTGTATAGTCTCATTTAAGCTTCCACTGAATACCAATATTATGAGTCCTGACCCTAAGGCCGCATACACACGGGCGGACTGTTCGCTCAACTTTGTCCGCTGAACAGTGTTTCAGCGGACAGTCCGCCCGTGTGTGGGCTTTCAGCGGACAGTTTCAGCGGACAGTTTGACGAACAAAGTCTTTCGGAAATTCCGAAAAACTGTCCGCTGAAACTTGGTTTGAGCGAACAGTCCGCCCGTGTGTAGGCTATTTTCGAAATGAGCAAACTGTTCCCGCTCGGAGGAAAGTCCGCTCATTTTCGTCTCCAGGTAGGCGGGGCCCGCGAAGGAGACTTCGCGGGCCCCGCCGCCTGGTATGGACTTAAAGGGGAACCCCAACGTCGAAAAAAAATCGGCGTGGGGGTACCCCCAAAGTCCACAACAGACCCTTGTCCGAGCACGCTACCCGGCCGGCCAGGAAAGGGGGGCGAGCGAGCGCGCCCCCGCCTCCTGAGCCGTACCAGGCCGCGTGCCCTCAACATGGGGGGTGCCTTGGGGAAGGGGGGGCCGCGCGGCCCCCCCACCCCAAAGCACCTTGTCCCCATGTTGATGAGGACAAGGGCCTCTTCCCGACAACCCTGGCCGTTGGTTGTCGGGGTCTGCGGGCGGGGGGCTTATCGGAATCCGGGAGCCCCCTTTAATAAGGGGGCCCCCGGATACCGGCCCCCCACCCTATGTGAATGAGTATGGGGTACAATGTACCCCTACCCATTCACCTGTGAAATAAAGTACAAAAAAAAACACAACACAGGGAAAAAATATTTTATTGCACAGCTCCGGGGGTCTTCCGTCTTCGGGGGTCTTGTCCCCCTCTTCGGTTCTTCTGCCGGGCCACCGCGCCTTCTTATAGCTCTTTTGCAGGCGGTGGCCCGGTCTTCTGTCGCCGCCGCCTTCCGTTCTTCTGTCGCCGTCTTCCGTTCTTCTGCCGGGCCACCGCGCCTTCTTATAGCTCTTTTAGAGGCGGTGGCCCGGTCTTCTGTCGCCGCCGCCGCCTTCCGTTCTTCTCCTTCTTCTTCTCCTGGAGATGTTGACTCGACGAGCTCTCCGGCCACAATGCCAGGGACGCGCTCCGCTGCCACTTATATAGTGACAATGGGGCGGTGTCACATGGTATATGTCACATGGGTTGGTCACATGGGTTGATGTCACATGGGGACTATGACATCGTAAGGGGGCGGGGTCACCATGTGACCAACCCATGTGACATATACCATGTGACACCGCCCCATTGTCATTATATAAGTGGCAGCGGAGCGCGTCCCTGGCATTGTGGCCGGAGAGCTCGTCGAGTCAACATCTCCAGGAGAAGAAGAAGAACAACAAGAAGAAGAACAAGAACGGAAGGCGGCGGCGGCGACAGCGGCGACAGAAGACCGGGCCACCGCCTCAAAAAGAGCTATAAGAAGGCGCGGTGGCCCGGCAGAAGAACGGAAGACGGCGACAGAAGAACGGAAGGAGGCGGCGACAGAAGACCGGGCCACCGCCTGCAAAAGAGCTATAAGAAGGCGCGGTGGCCCGGCAGAAGAACCGAAGAGGGGGACAAGACCCCCGAAGACGGAAGACCCCCGGAGCTGTGCAATAAAATATTTTTTCCCTGTGTTGTGTTTTTTTTTGTACTTTATTTCACAGGTGAATGGGTAGGGGTACATTGTACCCCATACTCATTCACATAGGGTGGGGGGGCCGGTATCCGGGGGCCCCCTTATTAAAGGGGGCTCCCGGATTCCGATAAGCCCCCCGCCCGCAGACCCCGACAACCAACGGCCAGGGTTGTCGGGAAGAGGCCCTTGTCCTCATCAACATGGGGACAAGGTGCTTTGGGGTGGGGGGGCCGCGCGGCCCCCCCTTCCCCAAGGCACCCCCCATGTTGAGGGCACGCGGCCTGGTACGGCTCAGGAGGGGGGGCGCGCTCGCTCGCCCCCCTTTCCTGGCCGGCCGGGTAGCGTGCTCGGACAAGGGTCTGTTGTGGACTTTGGGGGAACCTCCACACCGATTTTTTTTCGGCGTTGGGGTTCCCCTTTAAGTCCATTCCAGGCGGCGGAGCCCGCGACGTCTCCGTCGCGGGCCCCGCCTACCTTCACACGCGCTCCAAATGAGCGGACTGTTGCCTCGTGTGTGGGCTTTCAAAAGTTGCGCGGACTTAGTACGACGAACTAAGTCCGCTCAAAAAAAGTGCCGTGTGTGGGCGTGTTCGTTCATTCAAAACTTTGAGCGGACTGTTTGACGAACTTAGTTTCGGCAAACAGTCCCCGCGTGTGTACGCGGCCTTACACTGTATAAATTATGTTGTACATTACATACTCCTGACCCCTGCACTATATACTCTATATTGTAAATTACATCATTCTGATACTATATAGTCCTATCTGTTGTATCTTATACAATATGTTGTACATTACATAGTTCTGACTTCTGCTCTCTCCCCTCCCCCCACTGCTATATATACACATAATATGTATTCTCTTTTGTTACACCCATTTCCTACCAGCTGGACATTTTATATCGGATGATGTGATTGGAGCACAGACTTTTACATGGTGATAATAATGTGATAACATCCTCAGACTTTGGAACCTTAAACAGAAAGTGATAATGAGGGAGGAGTCAATAACCCAATGACGGGAGTCTTCAGGATCAGTCCAGTCTTCATCTTGGTTGTTCTCCCCCCATCCTCACTCTCTGACCTCTGGTGGGGCTCAGCCCCGCTGTTATTCATGACTAAATCATGGAGTAAATAAGGAAGTGCAGGACTTCTTGTGTTGGGAAGATGGCAATGAGTGATAGAGGGGGAGGGGACACTCGTCCTATAATCCCCTCATCACTGTCACTCCTATAAAAGACAGTTCTCGTTGTTTCCTCCCTCTCTGACTAAGGTCCATGAATAAAGAAATGATCTGGTAGGAGATCAGAGGACCCATTTACTAGTTACCTTGAGGGGGGAATTGTAAGATCCTCAGAGACAAAGCTGCCTGATGTGGGCGGAGTCCTGGTTTAGGGGAACCAATCAGCTCATGTCTAGTAATAATCTTTGTATTTCTATTTTAGTAGATGGACGGGAGATGAGGAAAACCTCAGAGGATTGTCTCACTTTGTCTCCAGACTGTAAAGTAGAAGATGAGGACATCACACAGTATAGTCCAGGAGAAAACCCGACTACCTCAAATGTCCATCCGGCACCACACAGTGTAGATGGACCATCGTATTCCTCTTATCCTGAGGAACCTCAGACTGTGCGGGACGGTGCCGTCCTTCCAACAGAGAAGAGATTTTCCTGTACTGAGTGCGGGAAGTGTTTCCGTTTTAAATATGATCTTAATGTGCATATAAGATCTCACACGGGGGAGAAGCCGTATTCATGTCTGGAGTGCGAGAAGTGTTTCCATACTAAATCTAAACTTATTAGACATAAAAGATCTCACACAGGTGAGAAGCCGTATTCATGTACTGAGTGTGGGAAATGTTTTTCACAGAAGTCCAATCTTTACGCACATCAGAGATCTCACACAAGGGAGAAGCCGTATTCCTGTCCTGAGTGCGGGAAATGTTTTTCACAGAAGTCCAGTCTTTCCACACATCAGAAATCTCACACGGGGGAGAAGCCATATTCCTGTCCTGAGTGCGGGAAATGTTTTTCAGAGAAGTCCTATCTTTACAAACATCAGAGATCTCACACAGGGGAGAAGCCGTATTCCTGTCCTGGGTGCGGGAAATGTTTTTCAGGAAAGAGCAATCTTTCCACACATCAGAGATCTCACACAGGGGAGAAGCCGTATTCCTGTCCTGAGTGCGGGAAATGTTTTTCAGAGAAGTCATATCTTTACAAACATCAGAGATCTCACACAGGGGAGAAGCCGTATTCCTGTCCTGAGTGCGGGAAATGTTTTTCAGAGAAGTCATATCTTTACAAACATCAGAGATCTCACACAGGGGAGAAGCCATATTCCTGTCCTGTGTGTGGGAAATGTTTTTCTCAGAAGTCCGATCTTTCCACACATCAGAGATCTCACACAGGGGAGAAGCCGTATTCCTGTCCTGGGTGCGGGAAATGTTTTTCACAGAAGTCCAGTCTTTCCATACATCAGAGATCTCATACGGGGGAGAAGCCGTATTCCTGTCCTGAGTGCGGGAAATGTTTTTCAGAGAAGTCCAGTCTTTCCATACATCAGAGATCTCATACGGGGGAGAAGCCGTATTCCTGTCCTGAGTGCGGGAAATGTTTTTCACAGAAGTCCAGTCTTTACACACATCAGAGATCTCACACGGGGGAGAAGCCATATTCCTGTCCTGAGTGTGGGAAATGTTTTTCATGGAAATCCAATCTTCACACACATCAGAGATGTCACACGGGGGAGAAGCCGTATTCTTGTCCTGAGTGTGGGAAATGCTTTTCAGTGAAGGCCAATCTTTCCGCACATCAGAGATCTCACACAGGGGAGAAGCCGTATTCCTGTCCTGAGTGAGGGTATTGTTCCTCACTGAAGTCCTGTTTTCCTGTACATCAGGGACCCCACACAACCCTCGAGGTGTATTAGTGCCTTGAGTGCGGGAAATGTCGTCTATATGAATGTTGCTGGACATCACAGCTCTCATGTGGGGAAGAAGCACACCCTGATATACACCTCAGATATACTCCATGGCTGATCTCCATCATGGAAGAAACAGTTGATAAGGAGATCAGAGATCACCAAAGACATGGATGTTGTACCGTGTCGGCCATTGATAGCAGGAGAAAAATAAAAATGGAGTCATTTCCTCTCATCCATTTTGTAGCTTTTCTAAATATAAAAAAAAAATCATTGAATGAATGAATGAATGTTGCTCGCATTCCTCCCGCTGTGAAGTTATTTTTTTGTAATTCTAAAAACATGTTATGATAAAAGAGGTGAAGTCCGATGGCACAAAGGCCTCGGAATACACAAAGGGGCACTGACTCCAATCATCAGTAACATGCGATTGTAGAAACAATATTCAGCATAATAAAGACATGTGACATGTGTTGATATTCGGAGACTGTGACGGGGCATCTTGTCTCTACGGGCAACATGTCAAAGCTGGTCATGGAAAGTCCAGTAATAATTGTAGGAAGTGTGTACTGAGATGTAGTCTTGGAAGAAAAGAGAGGCGGCAGAACAAACCCCGGAATCTAAAGTATCCCTCATATTTTATTTCATACAATGATTTCCTATTACCATTGGTTCCATCTAGTGGCAATAATGTGGTATTGCTCTAATTTTCCGGATGGAGGTATTTCAGAAAATAAATACTTATTCCAGTCTCTAGATGGAGCTGACGATCATAGGAAATCACATCAATACAATTATATCACACATTTATAACAGCTGGGACAATGCTTGTCATGCTCTTCCAACACATTTTCTATTTATAGTCCCCTTAGTTTCCTTCATCAGGAATGATTTCATACTAATACCTGAGATCATACACTTATCAGTACAGTACACACTGAAGGACATAAGTTAGAGAGCATGTAATCCCAACACGTCATATTCCTGATATGTGCCTGCTGTCCAATGTACTGGTGTTTTGGATCCCAGAAAAATCTCCGGCCGAGTTATCTGCACCTGGTCTAATACAAATGTCCATGCATGCATGTTTAGAAGGAGTACACTGACACACACTGTTCAGTGAAAAGCTTCCTTTATTGCTCTGGGCATATAGCCCCCTTTATAGTAGAAGATGACTCATTATTTGCAAAGCATCATCTCAGGTGTATTCTGTGCTGTCATCAGAGATTGGAGGACCCTTATCTAAGGGATCGTCTGGCCAGTTTCATCCAGGTTTTCTGCTGATGGCTTGTGGACTCCTGGACTCACTCCAATGGGAGGGGGTCTCTAGGTGAAGCATTTTGAGTAAGGAGATTCAGCATATATCTTGTCATAATAGAAAATATTCATTTAATCAAAGTATTAAACAATCCATAACAGTCCCCCCTTGAAATGTCTATTCCCTATTCTGCCCCTAGTAGGTGGTCTAACTCATCTGTCCTCATGTGCCTTGGAACTTTTTTCTTGCTGTACATTAGACGTGTGATGGCTGGCCCATCACCCCCCTTGCCACAGTCTTTGCACATGTGGAAGTCAGATGCTATCCCTATGGCTGAATGATCTTATAATTTATAGATATGGGGAGGGACTGTAATGGGGCATAGGGCTTCTCATAGTCCTCATCTTCTGCATCCTGGTGTATCATCACTGGGGTCGCTTGGTCCACTGTTTTGCCTAGGAATTTATTTACACATGGAATAACACAACATACTATAGTAGATAGAAAGATCAGAATAACTAGTATTACAGTACCTATCCGAGCCAAGGTCTTCTGCCAACCACCCAAACCACTGGTCCCATGGCTGATCTATACCCAAATTCTTCTTCAGCTCTACTGGTAGGCTTTCCAACATTTTTATGGCCAGGCTGACCTTACCATTTGGACCGGTGTTGTCAGGTATGAGTAAAGCCCCATACACACTATCAGATTGTCTGCTGATTTTTTCCATCAGATTTACCAAAACCATATAATATGAGGTCAAACCTTAGGGGTTTCAATGTGTATGCAATCAGGCAGGCCCTTGTATTACATGGTTTTGGTAAACCTGAAGGAAAAAATCAGCAGACAATCTGATAGTGTGTATGGGGCTTTAGACCATGAGTTGTATGCATTCAGATCATGGACAACCCCTAGGGGTTATTGATTATAAATTAAATCTAAATTATTTTATTCACATGTATTCATAATTTTTATTTTCAATTGACATGCTTCATTTAAAGTCCCACTTGCCCCCCTTTTATTTTTATTAATTGAAAACAGTCATGGGGTGGACTCGGCTCCTCCTCTATTCCCCCCTCGGGAAGTGGAAAAAGGGTTGAAGGGTTCGGTGTTTGACAATGTAATAGAGTAATGTTGTCCGGGAGAAGGAGGGAACATTGGAGTCTCAAATGTCTGGCAGTGGACAGATTTTTCGGCTGGATCTGGTTGAGTGTGGCAGCAATGTCCCAGACGTTCGGATACAAATAGCTTGAACGTTTTTTCGTAGTCTGGGAGCCCTAAAACCGGAGCTGATGAAATGGCTTGTTTGAGGGCCTCGAAGTTGGATATTGCCTCTGAGGACATTTGGAAGGGCTCAGACTTCAGGGCATCATAAAGGGGTTGCATCAGTAAGGAGGCTTCCGGACCGTAGCTTCATTATCTGCTCGGAGGTCCTGGACCATTCTGTACTTGTCTGGTTCTCCCTTAGGGATTCTCTTCTTCACAGGGAACAGAAGTGTGCTGTATGGAGATGTACAGGGTATCAGGGCGCCGTTTGACATAAGGGCTTTGACATGCTGTGAAATAGATTTGTAGATTGGGATAACTTTAGAGGGTTTCCAGGGCAGGGGAGCTCCAAGTTTCAACAGCACCATGACTGGTGGCACCTTTAAATGTCCTACATCCTCAGCTCCTGTGGACCATAGCAGAAGTGTCCTTAATGTACAGTGGAGAAGAGACAGTAATAGCTCCATCTTCAAAGAAGATAATGGAAGCCTGAAGTCTGGACAGTACATCTGCTCCCAAGAGATTGAGTGGACAGGTGGAAGAGACAAAGAATCGAGCCAGAAGGTCTGGGTACTTTCCAACTTGTAGGGTGCGGGTCAGTGGGTTAGTTCTGGGAGTTCCATCTATGTCCACACAAGATATGTCAATATCGGAAAGGTATGAGTGGTCAGGTAAATCCTCTTCTCTAATCACGCTTCTGGCTGCACCTGTGCTGCTTAGGAAAGTGGTTGGATGTCCCTCAATGGGTAGGGTAACCCTCGCTTATGGGCCTTCTGAGTTCTTTGAAGAGGTTGCCCTCACATGGGTTAGTGACACCGGCTTGCCCAATTCCTAGCATAGGAGATCCAGGTGTTCTGAGGTGGGATGTCCAGGGTTTTGATATTGTTGCTGCTGCACACGGTACTCCGGTTGGGCCATGGTGAGGCCTTTTCAGATTGACTCCTTGAGGCCTGCCACAAAGGCTGAAGACAGCATCTGGCTGTGTGCCATATTATGGGTGATGAATACCAAATCTGAAAAAAACTTGTGACAGTCCGGTCAGGGCTGGATTAACATAGGGGCTATTGGAGCTGCAGCTCCAGGCCCCTACCTTAATATAGGCCCAGTCACCCAAAAAGGACATGGAAAGCAATGAGTCAGCGGGAAGAGATCTCCCCTGATGGGCCCTGCATTCCACATGCACCGCCGGGGCAGGCTGTTGGGATTGATAATGGGCACTGCATGAGCAGTCCTAACAGAAGCCTGGGGCACACCAATGCAGAGCTCTTACAGTGTGGGGCTTCCATAGTGTTAGGCCTGCGCAGCTGCACTCTTTCAACACAGAGTGCACGCCAATGCCCTTACAGAAACTTGGCAAATGAAATGCCAGGCTTCCCTAGTGTTTTTTTTAAATATTCTTTATTTTTCATTTTCATCTTTATACATATCAAATTTATAAAAGCATTAATACACTTTAATAAGAGGTCTTCTTTCACCTCCTCTTCCTACACATTACAATCCAAATCAATAACCCTCTCCTTCCCCTCTTACCCCCCCCTCCCTTGGCCCAGGGGCAAACAAAACAAAACAAAAAAAAGGGGGAAGGGGGAGGTATGCCCCTCTATCTCCCCCTTCTCATTCGCCTCCCTCTCTGTCCCCTTATCCCTCAAGTGTTGCACGACAATCCCCCCTCTCCAAGGTATGTCAGCCATTGTTGCCATATCCCATGATATTTCCCTTCTGTATCTTGTAGTTTGTGTATTGACTCTTCCATTAACCTAATTTGCTCCGCCCTCTTCACCCACTGCAATATTTTTGGAACCTGTGTAGTTTTCCAATAGCATGGGATCAGCACTTTGGCTGCATTCAACAAGTGCAGGACTATCGTGCCTTTATATTGCATTACTCCTTTCTCTGTATCATGAAATAGACACACCCATGGGCATTTTCTAATCCTCTTTCCTGTCACCAAAAATATAATTTCTATTATTTTATCCCAAAAAGGGGTTATTTTAGGGCAGTCCCGCCATAGATGTTTTAGGGAACCCTGTTCTGTACATTCCCTCCAACAAGTTGCTTGCTCTTCCCCTCCGAACCTCTGCATTCTTTGGGGTGCCATATACCACCTTGATATTAATTTGTAAGTCATTTCAATCGTTCGAGAATCTCTTGGGATTGAGTGCGTCATTTTAAGTATTTTCACCCTGTGCTCTTCATTCCTTAGTGATCCTAATTCCCCTTCCCATTTCCCCAAATATGACGGTAGCTCCAAATCTGCCTCCCGTCTTAATATTTTATACATTTTCAATACCCTTTTCACTAGACATTTTTCATCCTTAAGCAATTTCTCTAATGGTCTTAACCGTGACATTCCTTGTAAAGGCTGTGGCAGCCCTTGTGTAAAGTGTGATAGTTGAACGTGTCTCCATCTGTCTTTTTTTCGGTTTATGCCCCCACTCCTGTGTAATTTCCCTATACGTGTATAACCTATTCCCTTTAATCACCTCCCCTAATGTTATTTCCTCTTTCTTTGCCCATCTTCCCTAGTGTCATCTTCCCTAGTGTTATGCCTGTGCGGCTGTGCACTTTTGAGTTTGGGCGCATGCCAGCACAGGCTCTTGGAAAGCAGAAGGGTGCCCAGTAAATTAATTGTTTCCTGTGAGTGGTCTTTGCCACATTTAAAGTAATCAAAACATTCTCAGCCTTTTCTTTCATTAACATTTGCATATTTCTTCATAGCATCCATTCTAAACCTATATTCTCTTTTGTACTGTTTCATTATCTAACTACTGTTTTTCTCAACTTGCACAATTCCTTTATTATTTTAGTCTGCTAGAATAATAACTAAATCAACCCGGTCCTGTATATCCCACACATGCAAACATCACATGTTATACCAGTAATCTCACAGCCTGTCAACAGTTAACATCCCTACAGACAGTCTCTCACACAGGGATCTGAAGGGAGGGGTCACCTCACTCCTTGCAGTGAAGTGTAAGCCCTTGTACACACGGTCGGAGAATCGGTCGGAATGCGTCTTATCGGACCGTGTCGTCAGATAATCCGACTGTGTGTGGTATGCATCTGACTGATTCTGTCCGAATCTCCGTCCGACCCAATTTTCCAACATGTTGGAAAGATTTCCCAACCAACTGGGCCGGACGGACCTAATCCGATCATGTGTAGAGCATTTTCATCCGACCAAGTGCCACGCATGCTCACATTCAAATTCCGACACGGAAGCGCTCGTTCAGGTAAAACTACTGCTGGTAAGCGATATAGCACATTCGTCACGCTGCAATGTTAAAAAATCATTCATCAAGCGCGTTCTCTTGTTCTTTACAATGCTGCAAGAACAAACTTCTTTTGATGCTCCTAGTCACACACACTTCTCCCGAACGGATTTCATTACTCTTTTTTAACCATTTCAGCAATTCAATTTTAGTTTAAGTCACATCTACACAATGTTTTTTTTTGGATGTTTTTTTTTTGGGGGGGATTCCCTAAAAATCTCCTTCAATGATACTGGTCATTTATCCTTTTTTTTACTTTTTATTTTTGGGTGTAAACTTACAACAACAACATTATTGTATTTTTTAGATTTTATTTTTTACTCTACAGGAGGTTGTTTAGTGTTGGTACCCCTTGTTATTTATTTCACTTTGTATTTTGGAAATGTACCTGCCTGCTCACAAATAAACTGGCCTTTTTGAAGGAAAACACATTACACAAGTATTTCATCAAACAAAAATAAAATGTATTTAGTTTGCTCGAAAATAAAACTAGGAACGCAGCACTGGAGAAACTTCTTAACTTTGGTGCAGCCTTTGGCCCCCAGGGCAGACATGACTAAATGAGATATAAAAAAATTGGTGGCCTGAGGAGTACATATCTCAGGGAGAGAAGTCTGCTCCTGAAGTCCTAGAGAGCAGGAAATTCAGATGACATTTCTGTCCCCAGGATGGTGATCTTCAAGAGGCTGCATCTTCTGGCACACCAGACTCAACCCAGGCCATCACTCTCTGGTCTTCCTTTGTGACTTCCCACCAGGCATCCTTCCAGGCTGTGGCTGGGCTCCTGTAGTTGGGGCAGGAGGAGGAGAAGGAGGGCGTTGTTCGACCTCCTGGCTGCCACTTGCCACAGCCTCCCCCCGACTGAGGTCATCCTGTGTATGAAAAGGGGACATAGTTTTAGTTTTTTGATCATCAATCACAACATTTTGTGCTCCTGGCTTTTGATAATTGAATGTTACCAAATAGAACAGACTATCATTCTGAGACCAGCATTTTTCTTTCCCGTCCCAATCATTTTTGGTCACTATTGTCTATTGAGATGTAAACCACTTTGATAAATCCCAACTTACTGATCAATAAGAACATCTAGTTAGCATCATTAAATGTAACACAAGAAATATGTTCAACAATGCAATACCTGTCTCAAGCTGGGCCCCACCACATGGTGCTGCCTGGAAGGCCCAGGTTGGACGTTGGAAGCCTCAGCTGGGGGTGAAGGATGCCTTGAAGGAAGACTGGAGAGTGGTGGCCTGGGTACCCCCTGGTCTATCAGAAAATGCGGCCTGTCAAAGTGAACCATCCTAGGGTAATAAACGGCATCTGTATCTCCTGCTCTCAAGGACTCCAGGTGCTTCTTTCTCTCCCTGAAATACTGTATGTAATCCTCATAGCCCCAATTTTCCTATTCAGATAGGCCATGTCTGCCGTGGGGACCATGATCTGCACCAAAGAAAGCAGTTTCTCCAGCGCTGCGCTCCTCTTTGTTATGTCGGCATAAAACTCGTTGTGGAGTTCTAGGAATAGCCCCATAAAATTTGGGTTTTGAAATGGATCCATATTGTCTGCAAGACACAACACAAGACAAACCCTCAAATACTAATAATGCCATTAAATACCCTCCTAATCTTGTCCCAACATCGGCCTAGATAGAAGCAGTCTAGTCTAGTGAAGCACCAAGTAAAAAATGTTACCTTTGTTTGCACGTTCGTCGCATCCGCGCCTCACTCTCTCCCCAGATCGTGCGTACGATACACGCGTGTTGGGTTTTATATAAAGTGTGCATGCGTGAAACTCCGCCCACCCCTGACGTTCTTTCTAGACTATTCCCCACCCCTTTGCTTCCGGCGCAGTGAGGAGAGCACATGGCGGAGAGAACGCAGGTGCGCACTAATAATAGTTCCACTAACGATGAGGAGGGGGAGGAAAGCCCGGAGCCTGAAACGTCCCGATCCAGGAAGAGAAGATTTAAGGCCTCAAATATGTCTTTTGGAGAGATGATGGAGATGGTCGACATATTGAACAGGACCGACTATGATGGGAAGTATGGACCTTACCCAAACCCAAATATCAGAAAGGCCATGATCATGAATAAAGTTGTGAAGAGTCTTCATAAGAATTTTGGGGTACACCGATCCAAGGATCAACTGAGAAAACGCTGGTCAGACCTGAAACTGAGGGAGCACGAGCAGTACAGAAGGATCAAGCGTGTTCTTAAAAAAAGTAAGTAGTTGTCGTGTGTAGTGATGGACGAACTTCCGACGGGACGTTTCGCGAACGCGAAATGCGAACGGACCCAAACGTTCGCGAAACAGAACGTTCGCCGCGGGCCCCATTGACTTCAATGGGAGGCGAACTTTGCAAACCTTCATGTCGAATTTGCGGCCACGTGGTAATTATTAGGGGGTAAAACGTAGTCCCACCATCTGGACAATGACATAATACATGTATGAGGTGAATTTGGGATCGATAACTACAAGCATTTTTATTTTATTTGGGAAATTGTTCTAACAATTCAGGACTATGGAGCTAATGAAGGCAATGGAGGAGAGGGAAGGTCAGGGACCAGGGTAGGCAAAGAAGAGGGTGCAGGAGATGATCACCAGCAGCGTGACATACCGGAATGACACATGCACCGTGATAGAGGCATCTGACAGCAGCACCGTAATACAGAGCACTGACAGCAGCACCGTGACATACAGCGCTGACAGCAGCACCGTGACATACAGCGCTGACAGCAGCACCGTGACATACAGCGCTGACAGCAGCACCGTGACATACAGCGCTGACAGCAGCACCGTGACATACAGCGCTGACAGCAGCACCGTGACATACAGCGCTGACAGCAGCACCGTGACATACAGCGCTGACAGCAGCACCGTGACATACAGCGCTGACAGCAGCACCGTGACATACAGCGCTGACAGCAGCACCGTGACATACAGCGCTGACAGCAGCACCGTGACATACAGCGCTGACAGCAGCACCGTGACATACAGCGCTGACAGCAGCACCGTGACATACAGCACTGACAGCAGCACCGTAAGCAGCCCCAGGAGGAAGTCAGCACAGCACAGGGATGGTGTGATCCCCTCATAATAAGAACCCCCAGGAGGAAGTCAGCACAGCACAGGGATAGTGTGATCCCTTCATAATAAGAACCCCCAGGAGGAAGTCAGCACAGCACAGGGATATCATAAGCAGCCCCAGTAGAAATATGACACCGCTCAACCTCTTCAAAGAGGAGGGTAGGGGCATATAGTACGGTGTGCTTTTTTGGGTCAAGGAAGTGAGCCAAATGAATTAAGAAGGTCTGTGTGCTTGATTAAAAAAATAGTTTATAGACATATACATGGTCTACTGGTCACATGTGTTGAATTCCTCCGAGATCCATGCCTCATTCATTTTTAGAAATGTGAGGTAGTTAACACTGTGGTGAGCTAGGCGAGTACGCTTATCGGTCACAATCCCCCCTGCTGCGCTGAACGTCCTTTCGGACAGGACACTGGATGAGGGGCAAGCCAACAGTTCGATTGCAAATTGGGCAAGCTCTGGCCAGAGGTCAAGCCTGCCCACCCAGTAGTCTAGGGGTTCATCACTCCTCAGAGCGTCCACATCGGCCGTTAACCCAATGTAGTCGGACACCTGACGGTCTAGGCGTTCCCTGATGCTGGATCCGGATGACACCTGTCGATGGGTCGGCTGAAAGAATGACCTCATATCCGAAGTCACCAACACATCTTCAAACTGGCCTCTTCTTGCAGGCGCTGTTGGATTGGTACCCGCAAATCCTTCTCTGGGAGTGGGAATTGCTCCTCTGCCAGCGCACGCAAAAGCAGAATGCAGCATTTCTCGAAGCAAGGCCTGGAAGTGCTGCATTCTGACAGCCCTCTGCGACGGCGGTAACATTTCCGCCATTTTGTGTTTGTACCGGGGGTCTAAGTACGTTGCCACCCAGTACTGGTCCTTGACCCTCATGCTTTTTATACGGGGGTCCCTATTAAAACACTGGAGCATGAAGGCCCCCATTTGCACTAAAGTGGAAGCGGTGTGGTGGCCTGGCTCCTGCTCATCATCCAGGATAATGTCGTCCTCTTCATTCTCCTCTCCCCATCCACGCACAACAGGGATCCCAGAAAGGTTTAAAGCATGCTCTTCTTGCTCCTGCTCATCCGCCCCGGCACCATCCTCCTCTGACTCCTCATCAGACTCCTGTTGTTGACTTGTCTCAGATAGAGTAGCCCCCCCTGGGAATTCATCCAGCATTGCGACTTCCTCATCTTCCCGCTCCTGCTCCTCCACAGCCTGATCAATGACACGACGCAATGCACGCTCCAGAAAGAAGGCATAAGGTACCATGTCACTGATGGCGCCATGGCTGCGACTGACCAGTTTGGTGATCTCCTCAAATGGCCGCAGAAGTCTGCATGTGTCGCGCATGAGCAGCCACTGGCGCGGTGAAAAAAAACCCAGCTCCCCAGAACCGTTTCTTTCGCAGAGTTCATACAGGTAGACGTTAACTGCACGTTTCTGCTGGAGCAGCCTATCAAGCATATAGAAGGTTGAGTTCCATCGCGTCGGGCAATCGCAAATAAGACGTCTGACCGGCAGATGGTGTCGCCGCTGAATGTCAGCAAGGCGAGCCATGGCCGTGTAAGATCTTCTGAAATGGGCCGAGATTTTCCTTGCCTGCCGCAAGATGTCCTGGACCCCAGGGTATTTGACAAGGAATCGCTGCACGACCAAGTTTAAGACGTGTGCCATGCACGGCACGTGCGTGATTTTGCCCTGTTTCAATGCGCTAAGCAGATTGGCACCGTTGTCACACACCACTTTACCAACTGTCAAATTGAGCGGTGTTAGCCACTCATCTGCCTGTGAACGCAAAGCTGAAAGGAGTGCCGGGCCAGTGTGGCTCTTTGCTTCCAGGCACAACAGACGCAGCACGGCATGGCAACGTCTCACCTGGCATGTGGAATAGGTTCTGGGGAGCTTGGGCGGTGCAGTGGAAGAGACGCTAGCAGCGGAAAAGGAGGAGGCAGCTGAGGAGGAGAGGGAGGAGGATGGAGTAGGAGGAGGAGAAGAAGAGTCAGGCCTGCATGCAATCCGTGGCGGTAAAACCAAATCTACACGGGTGCCACGGGTTACATGCTTGACGGCCGTCAGAAGGTTCACCCAGTGGGCAGTAAAACTGATATACCTTCCCTGCCCGTGTTTGCTAGACCACGTGTCTGTGGTCAGATGTATCTTGGCACCGACACTGTGTGCCAGAGATACATTCACTTGCCGCTGAACATGGCCATATAGCTCTGGGATGCCCTTCTCTGAGAAATACTTCCTTCCTGGGACCTTCCATTGTGGTGTTCCAATGGCCACAAATTTGCGAAAGGCCTCCGAGTCCACCAGTTTATATGGCAGTAGTTGGCGGGCTATGAGTTCTGACAAGCCAGCCGCCAACCGTTGGGCAAGAGGGTTATCCGGCATCATCATTTTTTTACGCTCAAACATTAGGCCCACGGAAGCCTGCCTTTTTGCAGAAAAATGTGAGCTTGGCGTGATGGAAGGTGGAGTGGAGGACAATTGTGAGGAGAGAGGAGAAGGAGAAGTAGAAGACGAGGCTGGACGGTGAGAGCCTGCAGTGTGGCTTTGTGTGTTCCGTTGCTCCCACTGGGCTCGGTGATGGCTGCTCATGTGCCTTCTTAAGGCGGTCGTCCCTAGGTGAGTATTGGGCTTACCGCGACTAACGCGTTGACTGCAAAGATTGCAGATGGCAACGCTATTGTCAGCAGCGGACACGTTAAAAAAAGCCCACACTGCGGAGCCATGTGCCGGTGTCCTGGGAGCGCCAGATGTGACCGTACATGGTCGATGACTCGCTCCTGATACATTTGCAGTCTGCTTTGTCCCTGCTGTGCAATGTAAGTCATTGCTGCTTCTCCTCCCTATCTGCTGGTCCATATCTCCCTCTGAACTCCCCTCCTCTTCCTCTCTTGTGGGCACCCACGTGACATCACTAGACACGTCATCATCAACGTCACCTTCCCCACCGCTATAAGTAGAGATCTCGGAGTAGGCAGCAACACCGGGGACCAACCTCCTCCTTGGGCTGATCTGGGTACTGGCGTCAGACTGCTGAGTAGCGCTTGTTGCTACCTCCTCTTCCTGATCCAATACCAAGAGTGGCTGCGCATCAGAAATGTCCTCTTGATATGGATCGGAAAATAATTCCAGTGACTCAAGCGGAAGGTATGTGGTGGTGGTGGTGGTGGTCGTGTTGTTGGTGGTAGTGTCTTTGGGGGTGCACATAGCAGAGAGTGAAGAAGAGGGTGCAGATCGAGAGGATGAGGAGGGTGCAGAAGAGTAAGGCTGAGCGAGCCACTCAACCAAGTCTGGTGCATCCTTTAAAGTAATTGAACGCACCTTCTGCAACTTCCCACTTTGGCTCAAGCCTGTTGCTCCTGCCCTACCCCTACCACCCCTGCGGAAGGGCCTGCCTCTTCCTCTGCATGTCATTTTTTAAATGACCCTGTGACAAAACTCTTAGTCCCTATACCGCTGAAGGACTGCTGCAGTATAGGTGAGCGGTCAGCAGTGGTGCACGTCAACCCTATCTATTGTGGACCTATAGCGGTCCTTACAGAACAGCAGACTGTACCGCACTCAAGCCTATGTACCGTAGCACCCTATACCAAGTTACCAGTCCTTATAAGAACTTTTGTGGACCAAGCAGGTTGTGTATTAGTGTTTAGCAGACTGTACGTCAGTCCCTATACCGCTGAAGGACTGCTGCAGTATAGGGCAGCGGTCAGCAGTGGTGCACGTCAACCCTATCTATTGTGGACCGATAGCGGTCCTTACAGAACAGCAGACTGTACCGCACTCAAGCCTATGTACCGTAGCACCCTATACCAAGTTACCAGTCCTTATAAGAACTTTTGTGGACCAAGCAGGTTGTGTATTAGTGTTTAGCAGACTGTACGTCAGTCCCTATACCGCTGAAGGACTGCTGCAGTATAGGGCAGCGGTCAGCAGTGGTGCACGTCAACCCTATCTATTGTGGACCGATAGCGGTCCTTACAGAACAGCAGACTGTACCGCACTCAAGCCTATGTACCGTAGCACCCTATACCAAGTTACCAGTCCTTATAAGAACTTTTGTGGACCAAGCAGGTTGTGTATTAGTGTTTAGCAGACTGTACGTCAGTCCCTATACCGCTGAAGGACTGCTGCAGTATAGGGCAGCGGTCAGCAGTGGTGCACGTCAACCCTATCTATTGTGGACCGATAGCGGTCCTTACAGAACAGCAGACTGTACCGCACTCAAGCCTATGTACCGTAGCACCCTATACCAAGTTACCAGTCCTTATAAGAACTTTTGTGGACCAAGCAGGTTGTGTATTAGTGTTTAGCAGACTGTACGTCAGTCCCTATACCGCTGAAGGACTGCTGCAGTATAGGGCAGCGGTCAGCAGTGGTGCACGTCAACCCTATCTATTGTGGACCGATAGCGGTCCTTACAGAACAGCAGACTGTACCGCACTCAAGCCTATGTACCGTAGCACCCTATACCAAGTTACCAGTCCTTATAAGAACTTTTGTGGAACAAGCAGGTTGTGTGTTAGTGATTAGCAGACTGTACGTCAGTCCCTATACCGCTGAAGGACTGCTGCAGTATAGGGCAGCGGTCAGCAGTGGTGCACGTCAACCCTATCTATTGTGGACCGATAGCGGTCCTTACAGAACAGCAGACTGTACCGCACTCAAGCCTATGTACCGTAGCACCCTATACCAAGTTACCAGTCCTTATAAGAACTTTTGTGGAACAAGTGAGTTGTGAATGTTTAGCAGACTGCAGCAGAAGGGCAGCAGTCAAGTATAATATCCTTTCTATATTTGGAAGAAAGAATATTATACATGTACAAGCCTATTACTGTACCACTGATACCAGTCCTGAAAAGAACCTTTGTGGAACTAATAATAACAGCAAGTCTTTAAAATTACCCTCACTGCCTGACAACACTGCTTCCTTCCTGTCCCTATACAAATTGGCAAAAAAAGAGAACGATTAGTGGTTACTGGAACAGCTCTTTTGTGGACCTTGATAGTAACAGCTAATGATGATGATGATGATGATGATGATGAAAGACTAATCTGGCTGTCCCTGTAGCATACACCGTCCTTTCCCTTTCTCTAAACTAACAAAAGACACTCAGGCTGCTGCAAGAATCAGCAGCACAGCAAACCTATCAACACCTAACACCTATACCAGTCCTGAAAAGAACTTTTGTGTACCAAATAGCTAGTGGTTTATCTCTCCCTACTCCACACAGGAACCTGTCCCTATCGTAACAGAAGAAAGAATGTAAAATGGCCACCGGATCGGGTGTATTTATAGGTTAGGGGGAATGTACAAGTGTCCATGTGCTGTCATGTCTCAATTGGCTGTCCTGTATCACATGATAAACGTGTCACCAAAGGTTAAAGTTCTTGTATACATTAAACACGTAAGTCCGCCGCGGCGAACGACGGAAAAAGGCGTTCGAACGTGCGGACCGCGAATGTCGGAAATTCGCAGCGAAACGACCGCCGGGCGAACCGTTCGGCCATCACTAGTCGTGTGTTCATATGATTATTCTTGCTTGCATACATGCTCCATGTGCTTTGATTTCATGTTGTGCATTTTAAAATGGCCACTTTCAAGTTCATGGTTTCATTCATTCGTAAGAAACATCGTTCTGCAGGGAAGTATTCCAGCTTAACAAAGTGTCCCCAATAATGTTCTCACCTTGGAACTCGGCCAAAAAACACAATTGTCCAACACTTCCAAGCAATGTTTCAGATTCCTATTTCTGCCCTCTGTGTGCTAATTATTCTTTGTTTACATTCTCATAGGGGAGAGAAGACTCAGCAAGTATGAGGACACCAGGAACCATGAGGACACCAGGGACCACACCCCTCCCAAAGAAGGCCAAATTCCAAAAGCAGAAACAGAGGAGGAGGAGGAAGGAGAGATTGTGGAGGTTGGGCAAATTGTCACCACAACAGGTGAGTGTCGGAGAACACAGCTTCCGGTAAGCTAATCAATGTATGTCACCATATTTTTATTACATGGTGTGTTTTTTTTGTTTGTTTTGTAGGTGATGTGGAAGAAGATTCCCGTTTTACCAGTGAAAGTGCCCAGATCCTGATCGGGGAGATAATGGGGTGCAATCAGGATTTGGAAAATATACAGCAAAACATCAATGATGTTAAAAATAAAATGAAGAACATCATTGATGTTTTGGGGAGAGTGTGAAACACAAAAAACTAGCTAGGGTTTTATTTTTTGGATTTTAAACCACAACTTTTGTATTTTTTGAAAATCCAAATTTGGAAGATGCACAGAGTGTGTAAACATGCGCTATCTCCCATCATGGGGGATCAATGTACGTGTTTTGTAGAAAGTGGCTGAGATGAAGGGGTTGCAGCCCCAAAACATGTACATTGATCCCCCATGATTAGAGATAGCACATGTTGACACACTGTGTGCATCTTCCAAATTTGGAATTTCCAGGGGTGACACCCCATGTGATGAAGACAATATCAGCCCAGTTTGTACATACTCATGTCTGATATTGTCTTCACTTTTCAAAGTTGAACTTTGTAAGTTCCTGTGTTCTGCATGTTACGCTTTGATACATGCCTGTTTACACAAAAACACAAAGTGTAAAAAAAATTACCTGAAAGACTGTTTTTGATACACACAATTTGTTGGTTTGTTGTAAAACCCTTTTCTAAACGCACATGTGAATGTTCTTGGATTAAAATGTTAAATTATCAACAATGTGTGGCTTCCTTTTTCATTGCGCAAAAGATGTATTTGGAGTAAAATTGTTGTTTTCGGTGAGAATGGGTGTTATTTACTAAAGGTAACTCCACTTTGCACTCCAAGTGCAGTTTCAGGTGTACTTTTGCAGTGCACTTGTAGTGCATAGTGGATGTGCCTTTAGTAAAAAGCACCACAGTGAGGTGTAAATTTGGACAATCATGCCAATTTCCTGCCATGGTGCAGAAAATGAGCATGATTTTGGTCAGTAATGCACTACATACATTAGTTACCAAAAACCAGGTGTGTGTGTAGCAGACCCACAACATAATAAGATTATCTGAAGAAGAGACTGTCCCCTCATCTCGCTCTGAACTTGGGTTTGCACTGTTGGTGAAAAAGGCACAACTTGAAAAAAACTGGCAAAGTGGGAGGCCACAGTCTGCCATTCCTGTGGCGTTGAAGGACACTGTGGAGTGAAACAAGAACAAAAATTAGTAATTTGACAAATCGAAATTGCAAGCAGATTAGACACCCACATTTTTGGTCAAAATTAGTATAACATTTTGGGAACTGAGTATTTAAAGCCTAAAGTATAAGGTCCCCTTATGAGAGTCATCACCCCCCAAGCCCCCCATCTGATGTGCCCTTGCTAAAAAATGAGGGGGATGTTTAGGACAGGTAACCCTCTCCACTTGATTGAGAGCTGAATGCCTAAATAATGTGTGATACTTTGGGAAGCCCCTCCTTACTTACACCATTGGCAGCCCACCGGACAGGTAAGAAGTGTCATAATAAAAAGAAAACAAAATGGAAGCACATTTTGACATTCTGCTATTACATATCAAGATAATTAATATATTAAAAAAAATAGCATGTGAAAGTATTGAGCCAGGCCCTTGCACTACATGCTTAGGTGAATTCGTCCATAAATGTGATCCTTAACCAGTTGCCGACCGCCGCACGACGATGTACGTCGACAGCATGGCACGGGCAGGCATAAGGGCGTACATGTACGTCCCTGCCTTCCCGCGGGTCGGGGGCCCGATCGGGCCCCCGCCCGGTGCCTGCGGCGGTCGGTTTTCGTGCGGGAGCGATCCCGGACGAGGGGACGGCCATTCATTCATGGCCACCCCCTCGCGATCGCTCCCGACGAATGAAAATCCTTCGTGACATCACTTCCTCTCCTGTGAGGAGAGGAAGTGATGTATTCTCTCCTCCGTGTCGGTATTTTTCGTTCCGACACGGAGGAGAACGGATCGGTGAGTTGCACCAACACTCTACACAAACAGTAGAACATGCCAGGCACACTCACACCCCCCCTTTACCCCCCGATCACCCCCCCAATTACCCCTGCCCCCCAGTCACAGTGACACCAATGTCATTTTTTTTTTTTTTTGCATTGGTGTCATTTGTGACTGTAATAACTGTTAGGGCAGTTAGGGTTAGCCCCCTTTAGTTCTAATGTACCCCCCTAACCCCCCCAATAAAGGTTTAACCCCGTGATCACCCCCCGTCGCCAGTGTCACTAAGGCTGGGTTCACATTGCAGCGGTTTATGAGAACGAATGTGATTCGCACCGCACTGCAGTGCAAATCACATCCGATCTCTGTGCGATTCGAGTTCAGCCATTCGCCGCACCCGCCACACCCGCCGCACCCGCCGCAAATTCGCACGGGACCCTTTTTTTGGCCCGCAGCAGAATCGGATCGCATGGGTGTTCACACCATGCGATCCGAGTTTGCAGATCGCACTGCGATATGCGAACTGATCTGGGGGTGTCAGTAACATTTCACTGACACTCCCAGCAGTTCGCATAGGGCAGTGTGAACTGCCGCCGGGAGGCATGCGATGCGGGAACCCGCCGCGCATTCGTGGCGTTCCCGCATCGCTCCAGTGTGAACCCAGCCTAATAAGCGATCATTTTTCTGATCGCCGTATTAGTGTCACAGGTGACGCTAGTTAGGCAGGTAGGTATTTAGGTTCGCCGCAGCTTTTTATAGCGCCAGGGACCCCCATATACTACCGCATAAAGCCCCCTGATTGCCCCCTAGTTAACCCTTTCACCAGTGATCACCATATAACTGTTACAGGTGACGCTGGTTGGTTAGTTATTTTTTTATAGTTTCAGGGCACCCGCCATTTATTACCTAATAAAGGTTTAACCCCTTGATCACCCGGCGGGTGTCATTTGTGACTAATAACTGTTAGGGCAGTTAGGGTTAGCCCCCTTTAGTTCTAAGGTACCCCCCCAATAAAGGTTTAACCCCGTGATCACCCCCCGTCGCCAGTGTCACTAAGGCTGGGTTCACATTGCAGCGGTTTATGAGAACGGATGTGATTTGCACCGCACTGCAGTGCAAATCACATCCGATCTCTGTGCGATTCGAGTTCAGCCATACAGATAGTATGGCTGAATTCGTGTCGCACCCGCCGCACCCGCCGCAAACTCGCACGGGACCCTTTTTTTGGTCCGCAGCAGAATCGGATCACATGGGTGTTCACACCATGCGATCCAAGTTTGCAGATCGCACTGCGATATGCGAACTGATCTGGGGGTGTCATTAACATTTCACTGACACTCCCAGCAGTTCGCATAGGGCAGTGTGAACTGCCGCCGGGAGGCATGCGATGTGGGAACCCGCCACGCATTCGTGGCGTTCCCGCATCGCTCCAGTGTGAACCCAGCCTAATAAGCGATCGTTTTTCTGATCGCTGTATTAGTGTCACAGGTGACGCTAGTTAGGCAGTTAGGTATTTAGGTTCGCCGCAGCTTTTTATAGCGCCAGGGACCCCCATATACTACCGCATAAAGCCCCCTGATTGCCCCCTAGTTAACCCTTTCACCAGTGATCACCATATAACTGTTACAGGTGACGCTGGTTGGTTAGTTATTTTTTTATAGTTTCAGGGCACCCGCCATTAATTACATAGTCTCACTAGTGTACCCCTAAATTTAGGGGTGTCTACTTTCCAAAATGGGGTCATTTGGGGGGGGTTTGTGCCATCTTGGCATTTTATGGCCTTCAAAACTGTAACGCCCTTAGAAAGCCTGAAGGCGGTGCTTGGTTTTCGGGGCCCCGTACGCGGCTAGGCTCCCAAAAAGTCCCACATATGTGGTATCCCCGTACTCAGGAGAAGCAGCAGAATTTATTTTGGGGTGTCATTTCACATATGCCCATGGCATGCGTGAGCAATATATCATTTAGTGACAACTTTGTGAAAAAAAAAAAAAAAGTTTGTAATTTTCCCGCAACTTGTGGCAAAATATAAAATATTCCATGAACTCAACATGCCTCTCAGCAAATAGCTTGGGGTGTCTACTTTCTAAAATGGGGTCATTTGTGGGGGTTTTGTGCCATCTTGGCATTTTATGGCCTTCAAAACTGTAATAGGTAGTGAGGAGTGAAGTCAAATATTTACGCCCTTAGAAAGCCTGAAGGCGGTGCTTGGTTTTCGGGGCCCCGTACGCGGCTAGACTCCCAAAAAGTCCCACATATGTGGTATCCCCGTACTCAGGAGAAGCAGCAGAATTTATTTTGGGGTGTTATTTCACATATGCCCATGGCATGCATGAGCAATATATCATTTAGTGACAACTTTGTGAAAAAAAAAAAAAAAAAAAAAGTTTGTAATTTTCCCGCAACTTGTGGCAAAATATAAAATATTCCATGAACTCAACATGCCTCTCAGCAAATAGCTTGGGGTGTCTACTTTCTAAAATGGGGTCATTTGTGGGGGTTTTGTGCCATCTTGGCATTTTATGGCCTTCAAAACTGTAATAGGTAGTGAGAAGTGAACTCAAAAATTTACGCCCTTAGAAAGCCTGAAGGCGGTGCTTGGTTTTCGGGGCCCCGTACGCGGCTAGGCTCCCAAAAAGTCCCACATATGTGGTATCCCCGTACTCAGGAGAAGCAGCAGAATTTATTTTGGGGTGTCATTTCACATATGCCCATAGCATGTGTGAGCAATATATCATTTAGTGACAACTTTGTGTAAAAAAAAAAAAAAAAATTTTTTTTTGTCATTATTCAATCGCTTGAGGCAAAAAAATAAAATATTCAATGGGCTCAACATGCCTCTTATCAATTTCCTTAGGGTGTCTACTTTCCAAAATGGGGTCATTTGGGGGGGTTTTGTACTGCCCTGTCATTTTAGCACCTCAAGAAATGAGATAGGCAGTCGTAAACTAAAAGCTGCGTAAATTCCAGAAAACGTACCTTAGTTTGTAGATGTGACAACTTTTGCGCAAACCAATAAATATACAAAGACATGTGGCTGAATACATTTTGGCCTAAATGTATGACTAAAATTGAGTTTATTGGATTTTTCTAATAACAAAAAGTAGAAAATATCATTTTTTTTCAAAATTTGCGGTCTTTTTACGTT
Source organism: Lithobates pipiens (assembly GCA_037367395.1). Classification (NCBI taxonomy): domain Eukaryota; kingdom Metazoa; phylum Chordata; class Amphibia; order Anura; family Ranidae; genus Lithobates; species Lithobates pipiens. Next base: position 281,035 of record JAZDVW010001294.1, read on the forward strand.
TATATCGCAAAAAATAAAAATCGCAGAGGCAATCAAATACCATCAAAAGAAAGCTCTATTTGTGGGAAGAAAAGGACGCAAATTTTGTTTGGGTACAACATTGCATGACCGCGCAATTACCAGTTAAAGCAGCGCAGTGCCAAAGTGTAAAAAGACCTCTGGTCATTTACCAGCAAAATGGTCCGGTCTTAAAGTGGTTAAAAAGGTAGATATAGTGTGTATTGGGTTGGGTCAAGTCATCAGATAGAGGATTGCTATCAGCTGAGCTAGCAGTTGGGGAGAGGGGGGTTACTAATGAGTTTGGCACAACCCCAAAAATTTCAAAAAAGTCACTCTGCATGAATTGAAGCACACACATAACATTTGTAGACATTTTAGGGGGTGTTTAGGGGAAAGCAATACTATGGAGCTGTCAAAAGACATTGGTAAGTGACTAGACTATAGTTTTATGGGCCAAGAAGAGCATGCTGGGGAAGTTAGTGAGGCAAATATGCCTGAGGACAAAGGGGCAGAGCATATGAATTAGAGCATATTGCAATGATGGTAATTAGGGAATGAGGAAAGAAATGCAAGACATTAGCAATCATGAAATACATAGAATGTGATGTTTAAGGATAAAACTTAGCTTCATATAGTCCTTCTGCAGGACCTGTATGATGGCAGAACAGGTCTCTGGGATAATGATCCCCAGAGCCTGGGGGGAGATGCCTGGAGAGAACTTGAGGTCCTGAAGGCTTCTCCCAGTCGCCAAGTAGCGCAACATGGCGATGAGCCTCTGCTCCGGAGTGATGGCTTGCCGCATGCAGGTATCCTGCCTGCTGATATAAGGGGACAGCAAAGCCAGCAGACGGTGAAAAACGGGGTCCGTCATCCGGAGATAATTCCTGAAATCATCAGGATTATTCCCCCGAATCTCACGAAGCAAAGGCATGTGCGAGAACTGGTCACTCTGGAGCAACCAATTCTTGGTCCACAAACGCCTCCTCTCCCTGTTCATGGACCGGGCTTGTGTCAAAGTAAGAACCCCAACACAAAGCCCCTGCACAGCACAAACTCTATGATGAGTACGTAGACGAAACATGGTTAGAAAACGGTCGGCTGGTCAGAACGGACAACAGAAAGCACCGATAAACAGCAAGGCCTGAAAGAACGAACTGAATAGCAGAAGCAAGCAGACAATAAAAAATGCCTGTCAAAGCGTACTATACCAAGATATAGTCCACAATGAGAAACAAATACTTACTGACTACACGCACTGATTATCAGATACACAAAGACAAGCAGAAACCGAAGAGCAGTAGTGATGTGAAAAGCGTGAATCGTCTCTCCCCAAACTTCTACTAAACACGACATCAGCAGAAGGAGCCCAAAGGGTGCCGGACGTGGTGCTGAACTTCCCTTTTCTAGTCCCGCCGTACATGGCTTACGTCACCGCGTTCTTGGCAACCGCAAAATCCGACAACTTGGTCCGACCGTGTGTATGCCACAGTTTCGGACTAAATCCGTAGGACAAAATCAGAATGTCCGACCGTGTGTACGGGGGCTTAGAGTGCAGCCATTTCTTCAGTGTTGACAACATTGCATAACCGCAATTACCAGTTAAAGCAGCGCAGTGCCAAATTGTAAAAAGTGCTCTGGTCATTGAGGGGCCAAATCTTTTGGGGCTGAAATGATTAATAGAGATAAGAGTGATGTCATGTGACCTCCCAGAATCCTCCTCACCTCTCCGGTCAGGTCTGTGTTTTATTAATAGAGATAATAGTGATGCCATGTGACCTTCCAGAATCCTCCTCACCTCTCCGGTCAGGTCTGTGTGTTATTAATAGAGATAAGAGTGATGTCATGTGACCTCCCAGAATCCTCCTCACCTCTCCGGTCAGGTCTGTGTTTTATTAATAGAGATAAGAGTGATGTCATGTGACCTCCCAGAATCCTCCTCACCTCTCCGGTCAGGTCTGTGTTTTATTATTAGAGATAATAGTGATGTCATGTGACCTGCCAGAATGATACCGCCAAGGAAACATCTAACCGAGCGCCATCTGTGCATTGGAGGGTAGAGGAGACATTGGAGGTCCAATACACCCCCCATGTCTCATAAAGAGGACCTGTCACCTGCCCAATGATATCACATGGGGGTTTGTTATCCACTTGTGATAGAAATACAGTTAAATAAGAAAAAAAAATAACAATTTTAAAAAATATGAATTATAAAAAAAAAAAAAAAAATTAAACAAGTAAAAAAAAAATAATGATAAAATTTATATAAAAAAATGAAAAGTGACCCCCATTGCCCCGCACACACCTGTAAACGCACCCATACTGTGTATATGTGTATATGAGCGTGATTGCACCACACATGTGAGGGATCACCACGAATGTCGGAGTGAGAGGAATAATTCTACCACCAGAGATCACACTTAAAAATTCTGCTAAAATTTATTAATAAAAAAGTTGCTGTACACACTAGGCCAACACAAATATTTTAAATACCTTTTTTTTCCCCTTTTTTATAAGTCATAACATACCCTCTATTTTCAACTGCTTAGAGAGCTGGGAGAGAAAAAAAATCAGTACACTGGTCTTCCCAGTAGATGAGATGTGCCAGCAAAAGTCTAATCTTTGGAGGAGGGCAAACTGAGTTCTCAGTACAGCCCGCACACTGACCACACTGTGCTCATGCCTAGTGTGATCAGTTTTTAATAGGAAAGCAGAGGTAGTGGCAGGATCACCAGAGATTTCACACAAAGGAAGCAATACAAAGAGAAGAGGAAAGTTCTTCATACCAGTACATGGGACAGCAGGTACATATCAGGAATATGACATGTTGGGGTTACATGCTTTCTAACTTATGTCCTTCAGTGTGTACTGTACTGATAAGTGTATGATCTCAGGTATTGGTATGAAATCATTCCTGATGAAGGAAACTAAGGGGACTATAAATAGAAAATGTGTTGGAAGATCATGACAAGCATTGTCCCAGCTGTTATAAATTTGTGATATAATTAAAATCTATGTGATTTCCTATGATCATCAGCTCCATCTAGAGACTGAAATAAGTATTTTTTTCTGAAATACCCCCATCTGTAAAATTTGAGCAATATCACATTATTACCACTAGATGGTACCAATGGTAATAGAAAATCATTGTATGAAATAAAATATGATGTATACTTTAGATTCCGGGGCTTGTTCTGCCGCCTCTCTTTTGTTCCAAGACTACATCTCAGTACACACTTCCTACAATTATTACTGGACTTTCCATGACTAGTAGGGATGAGCCGAACACCCCCCAGTTCGGTTCGCACCAGAACTTTCGAACGGACCTAAAATTTGTGCGAACTTTAGAACCCCATGGGACTCGAATGCTCTAAATAAAAAGTGCTAATTTGAATGGCTAATATGCAAGATATTGTCCTAAGAAGGGTTTGGGGACCTGGCTCCTGCCCCCGGGGACATGGGTCACTTTTTTCTGGAGCACTGATTTTAATTACGATTAAAGTGAAAAAAAATTGAAATATTCCTTTAAATATTGTGCCTGGGGGGTGTCTATAGTATGCCTGTAAAGTGCCACGTGTTTCCCGTGTTTAGAACAGTCCCTGCACAAAATGACATTTAACGGAAAAAAGTCATTTAAAACTGCTTGCGGTTTTAATGTAATATCTGGTTCCTGCAATATGGATGAAAATCATTGAGAAAAATGGCATAGGTAGCCCCCCCTGCCCATTACCAACCCCTTTGGGTCTTGTACGGATATTAAGGGGAACCCCGTACCCATATTAAAAAAGGAAAGGCGTGGGGCCCCGAGGCCCTATATACTCAGAACAGCAGTATGCAGGTGGTGCAAACAAGACAGGGACTGTGTAGGTTTGTTGTGTTAAGTAGAATCTATTTGTAATTTTGAACTGGTACATTTTTAAAGTGTATCTCCAGTCAAAAAATCTATTTTTAAGCTTTTTGGAAAACATAGGGAAGGGTTATCACCCCTGTATAATTTTTTTGACCGTCCATTTTTTTTCATCTCACTTCCTGTTGTCTCCTTGCGTTTGCAATTAGGAGACGTTTGTAAGTTGGATGTTTGAAAGTAGGGGCCTGCCCTATATGCTCTGCAGAAATTTGCGCCTAAGGTGTTGGTGTTGCCACAACACTATAAGCCCTCAAAGTGACTCTTGGTAGGTGCCGGAGAGCCCTGCTGTGAACAATTATATCAAGAATTGTAATTACATGCCATTGTTGAACAGTGGTAGAAAAATAGGGCCTTTGGTGGTTGTGGTGCTGGTGCCACAACACTGCAACCTCTCCCAGATACTCTAGTTGTAGTGCAGGAATTAGCCCTGCTGCAAAGCATTGCATCAAAAATTGTATTACATGCCCCTGTTAAACAAGGGCTGAAAAATTGGGCCTATACACTGAAATCTCTCCCATATACTCTATTTGCAGTGTAGGAATGAGCCCTGCTGCAAAGCATTGCATCAAAAATTGTAATTACACGCCTCCTGTTAAACAGGGGCTGAAAAATTGGGCCTTAGGCACTGGTGCCACGACACTGCAACCTCTCCCATACACTCTATTTGTAGTGCAGGAATGAGCCCTGCTGCAAAGCATTGCATCAAAAATTGTAATTACACGCCCCTGTCAAACAGGGGATGAAAAATTTGGCCTTAGGCACTGGTGCCACAACACTGCAACCTCTCCCATATACTCTATTTGTAGTGCAGGTATGAGCTCTGCTGCAAAGCATTGCATCAAAAATTTAATTACACGTCCCTGTTAAATAGGGGCTGAAAAGTTGGGCCTTAGGCACTGGTGCTGGTGCCACGACACTGCAACCTCTCCCATATACTCTATTTGTAGTGCACGAATGAGCCCTGCTGGAAAGCATTGCATCAAAAATTGTAATTGCATGCCCCTGTTAAACAGGGGCTGAAAAATTGGGCCTTAGGCACTGGTGCCACGACACTGCAACCTCTCCCATATTTTTTTTATAATTTAAGTTTTATTGATTTTAATTTTTAAAACAGACAAAGGAGGAATGAAACAAAAACAAAGAGAAAACTATCTTATACAATACGTATATGTTCAGCTTAATTACATTCAACCTTTATCTTATCTCCCATCCTCTATCCCTTTTGTCCCCCATCCCCCCTCCCGTCCGCCCCGCATTCTGTTGGCCCGCCATCCTCTAATTATTCCGCTAATGCCTGGATGTAGTTTTCAGTCTTTTTGAATGATCTCCACTTTTCCCATGTTGCCCAATATCTATTCATTTGATTATTTTCCATTTTGATTAGATATTCCACATTGTTAATATAGTCAATTCTCTGTATCCATTCTCTAATTGGGGTTTTTTTAACTTGTAACCAGTTTTTAGGTATCAGAGCTTTTGCCGCATTGAGCAAAAATGGTAGCAACATTTTATTTTTTTTTATCTGTTTTTTTTATGTTGGTTACCACTTTTTTCTTCTACCCAATAAAACAGACATTCCCATGGACAACATGGTATTTTTTCCCCTGTTATTTTTTCTATATAGTCTAATATTTTATGCCAATATTGCTTTATCTCTGGACATTCCCACCATATGTGGAATGTTGTTCCAGGTAGTTTATATTCCCTCCAGCACTGTGTGGATCTAGAGGGGTCTATTCTATTTATTCTATCCGGTGTCATCTGCCATCTCATCATACACTTATAGTTAACTTCCATAGACATTGTATCTGATACATGGCTATGCACTGCCCTCACCATCTGCATTTCATCTACTTTTATGCCCATATCCTGTTCCCATTTTGCTATAGCTGGTATACCTTCTCGTACCTCTATTTCTGAAAGGTTTTCGTATACTCTTGACATACCGTGTTTTACTTTTACCTTGGAATTACAAAGCTTTTCTATTGGTGTTAAAGTATTCTCATCCCCTATAGGTTTTGGGATTGAATTAACAAAATGTTGAATCTGTAAATATTCCCATTCTTTTAGGTTTTTCCAACTATGCTTCTTTATTATATCTTGTTTTAACATTATATCCCCTCTACAAGTGATATCTTTTAATTGTATAATTTTCATGTGTTTGCCTAATTGTGTGCCCCTTCCTGGGATAAAAAAATCTGTGCCCTCTAGTGGAATTAATGGAGAGTTATATACCCATTTATTTCTCCGGTGTAGTGCGTCCCATAATTTAAGTGTCGTTAAAGTAATTTTGTGTGCCTTATTACTGCCTATTCTAAATTTTGGCAGGATCCAAATTTTTTTTGTAATTGTGTACCTATAAACGATTCTTCCATTTTTACCCATCTCTTCGTTGTGCCTACGTTAGCCCACTCCACCAATCTCGCCAAAGTAATTGCAAGATAATATCTGTAAGTGTCTGGCAATGCCACCCCCCGCTTTTTTTTTTTCTAGTTAGTATATTATAATTTATCCTGGGTTTTTTGTTTTGCCATATAAATTAATTGTTTTTATTACTTTAAAGAAACTATTTGGAATATTAATCGGAAGTATTTGGAGTTTGTAGGTGATTTTCGGTAAGACCACCATTTTCAACATATTGATTCTACCCGTCCATGAGATGGATCCCTTTTTTATTTTCCTCAACACTGTTTTGATTTAATTTACTAGTGGAATATAGTTAGCTTGATATAGTTCCTGGACCGTCTTTGTTATTTTTATACCTAAGTATGTTATTTCTTTTTTTTCCCATGTAAAGGGAAATTCCTGTTGTAATATCTTCTCTTCTTTATTATCTAGGCCTATATTCAATATAACTATTTTTATAGGATTTATTTTAAAATTTTAAAGAGCACCGTATTCCCTTATTTCTTTTATTAAACTGGGTAAGGACAATCGTGGATTTGTTATATATAAGAGATCCTCCTATTTTAAAATATTGTTCTATCTCTATTTTTATGATGTTCTCAATTTCCTCGTTCTCAATCAGAGCCTCATTGAGTCTCCAAGTCCAAGTATGTTACCTTTTAAAAGTAGAAACCTCCCCTCAGGGTCTACTTTCATCTCTTCTAAATTCCATCTAACATTGTTTGCTATTCCAATAGCTACACCCCTTAGGCCGGGTTCACACTATAGCGATGCGGGAACGCGGCGAATCCGCGGCGTTTTCCCGCATCGCTCACCTCCCGCAGGCAGTTCACACTGCCCTATGCGGACGGCTGGGGGTGTCAATGTTATGTTAATGACACCCCCAGATCCGTCGGCATATCGCAGTGCGATCTGCCGACTCGCACAGGAATCGGATCGCATGGTGTGAACCCCCATGCGATCCGATTCCGTTGCGGACCTAAAAAAGGGTCCCGTGCGAGTTCACTGCGGGAGCGCTGCGAGTTCAGCCATACTATCTGTATGGCTGAACTCGCAGCGCTACGGAGATCGGATGTGATTTGCTGTGCGAATCACATCCGGTTCTCCCCCCGCAGTGGTGTGAACCCAGCCTTAAAGAGGAAGTAAACCCTGATGAGTTTACTTCCTCTTTTTTTCCCTGCAAAGGTAAAGCATAATGGACTACTATGCATCGCATAGTAGCCCATTATGTGTCACTTACCTGACACAGGAGCCAGCGAAGTCGCTGCTGTCCCCTGTAGTCCGCCGCATCCATCTTGCTTGTGGCGTCTCGCAGCTCCGCCGAATGACAGCGGCGAAGCCGCGATTACGTCACACCCGCGCATGCGCACGGGAGCGGCGTCTCGCAGCTCCGCCACTGTCATTCGGCGAAGCCGCGATGACGTCACTCATGGGCACGGGAGTCGACAAATGCGGCAGCTCCATTCTTGGAACTGCCGCGTTTAGTGCGCCTGCGCACCGCTGTCTACGGCGCATGCGCCGTAGACAGCGGTGCCCGTTTTCGGGCAAATATCTCCTAAACCATATAGGTTTAGGATATATTTCTTGGACCTACAGGTAAGCCTTAATCTAGGCTTACCTGTAGGTCAAAGAGGTTTGTAAGGGTTTACTTCCTCTTTAATCGGGGAATCGGCATAGTACCAGATTGGGAACTTTCTTGTATTTAACCGGGTATTACTGTCCAGGGATAAATGTGTCTCCTGTAAAAAAACAATATCCGCCAGGTATCCCTCCAACTCTTTAAAAATATTATACCTTTTCTTGGTAGAATTCATTCCTCTCACATTATATGTTACTATCTTAAGTTCTACCATCCGACACATCTATATACTCTCCTATTTCCTTTAATGGATTCAGGCCAACAGAATTTCCCTCCCTTCGTTCGCACCCCCCTCCCTGCCCCCTCATTTGATGTAATTTTGACCCCATGGTCTGGGACATCTTATCAGAAATCTCATTGATCCATTTGTCCCTAGGTCCTAGGGTGGAATTCTGTTCGGCCGTGTCGCCGTCCATCTCGCCTATTACTTGCGAGACGATTACCCGACCTGCCAGGAGGATCTTGTCCTCCCCCCACAACCTCCCCGTCCCCTTCCCGCCATCCCCCCCCCCCAGAGAAAGAGGGAGGGAGAGAGGGGAAACTACCTGGGGGGCATGGACAGAGAAGCCTTACGGCCCTCGACCATAATCGATTTTCCCCATTACGGGAGAGGAAGGGGAGCCTGTCCCCCCAGCCATCTCCCCTTCCCCCCCACCCTCCCCCACATTTAGTCTACATCCTTGGTATTGGAATTTCAAGTTTTTTACAAAATTCTGTTATATCTTCAACCTGTCTCAATCTTACTGTCCGACCATTCTTTCTACCTATTAGGCATGCTGGGAAACCCCAATTGTATTGCACCCCATTCTCAGACAGCACTACTAATAACAGTTTTAGTTCTCTTCTTCTCCTTAAGGTATCTGGGGATAAGTCCTGGAACATCTGTATGATCTTCCCTTCATATTCTATTGGTGCATTTGCTCTTATATTCTTCCATATTTGGTATTTGTCTTCTTCTTTTTGGAAGAGCACTATTATATCCCGTGGCATGTCCCGTGGCAGTTCCTTAAACGATAAACCTTTTCGATTTTTATTGGGTTTGTTATCTCTTTATTCAACAATGGATTACATATCTTTTTTATTATATCTATTAGGTCTTCTTGCTGGGAAGTAACCGGGACTCCGCGTATTCTTATGTTTTTTTCTTCTATCCCTGTTTTCCTGGTCCTCTGCTTTATATGCTTGTTCTTGTTGCGCTTTTTTTAGGAATACTATTTCTACTTCTAATTTCTTTATTATGTTTGCGTCTTTTTCCGCTTTTTTTTCCATATTTTCTACTCGTTCCAGTATATGGGCAAGATTCTTATGTAATCTTTCCATCTCCATTTTCATAGAATTTTCCAGCGCTGCGAACATAGCAATTATTTTTTTTATGGGCACAGATGAGGGACTTTCGTGTTGAGTCGGGTAGGTCTGCGTACCTTCTGTTTCATACTCTGGTTCTACTAATTTACATATTACCTCCGGCGGTACGTCTTGGTCCTGTACAGAGCTGTTTTGTGCTTGTTGCTTTCTTTTTTCCTTGTCCTTCTTTTCCTTTTTATCTTTATTTTCAGCTTGGGAACTTCTTGTTTGTTGTTGTTTTTCCGGTTGTTGTTTCTCCGCTCCCCCCGGTTGTGTGACATATTTATTCATTGGACCGGGGCTAGTAACCAGGCTCCGTCGTGGTTATTTAGGAATAGCTCCTGACTCCGGTGTCTTTCCCTTCATTTGTCCGCGTACCCTTGCTCAGTCCGGTATATCGCTGTTATATCTCTATTGTTTCTGATCTTATTTTTTGTTGTATTATCTGTTTAAAGTATATATTTTCGGCCTAACCCTCTTTTCCCGTTTCTCGGGGTAGGAACTTTTACTCTGCAATAGTATAAAGGTATATTCCCAAGTTCTTGTGTCTAAAATTGCTGAAATTTGTTTGTATATATATTTTATATATATATATATATATATATATATATATATATATATATATATATATATATATATATTCCCCCCCCCCCTTTTTTTTTTTAAAGCCCTGGTTTTAACCCTCAACTGAGAGACATTTTTGTTTTCTTGTTATAAAAGTCAATACACAGGGGCGGTTCAGACAGGCACAAACTATTCAATACCAATATTCAAATGTCCCTCTTTAACTATACGGCCCACCTTATTCTTTGCGATGTATTTGCTCCATTTAGTGACGTTGTCATACGTCTAAGTTGTTGCATACACAAGGAGTGGAAAAACAAAAGAGAGAGTCCAGAAAACAGGAAAACAAACCCCCTTACCTTTCCCCCCCCCTTTTTTTTTTAAACAGTCTATCTTTACTCGTAGGGCGCGAATGATCGCACCACACCATAAGTGAGCCCCCCCTTTTTTTTTTTCTCCTTCCACTACTTTACCATGTGACTGCTGCCTCTGTTTTCTGCCTAGTGCTGCAGGCCGCCTCGGTATGTTATGTTTCTGCTACCAATATCTGTTGAAGAGCACCGCTGTACAGTTACTTTGAACACACAATGTCTCTCTTATTTCTTGTGTTGATATTAAAAGGTGATACATTTATTTTTTTCCATTAAATCACAGCGAGGAATTAGCCATTAGGCGAGGAATTAGCAGCACTGACCTCTGCAATTTTTTACCTTCACCTTCCTCCTAAGGCTTAGAAGGACTTCTAGCTACCATTTTTCAAGATATCCAGGAGGTTATCCAATATTTTCCATATCTTATAATATAATTCAACATACCAGTTCATCAAGCTTTCCTTCTGGGGTCACTCTCTGGGCGTCCTCCACTGTCTCTGTTTGCAGCACTGGGAGTTCTCATGAAGCTTTGGCATCTCCCTCTGTCCGCACTGTGTCTCCTAGGCTACTCTCCTAATGGCGCAGTTTCCTCTTTCGCCAGCAGAGGGCGCCTGGAGCCGCTGTTTTTCTCCGAGGATCTCCGACCTCGCTCGGGATACTGCCCCACTCACGGGGGACAGCGTCCTTACCCGAGGGTCTTCTCCACTTCGCAGATGCGTCGCTTAAGCAGCGATTCTTACGGCCGCACAGAGCATGGTCAAGCATCCAGGGAATGGCCAAGATATGGGGGATGATGTGTAGACAACGGGGGGAGAGTGGGGAGAGGGGGAGAAGCTACAGCAGGTGCGCCGGAGCCAGCTTCAGGCGGGGCTGAGCGGCTGCTTCACCGCCGTGAGGAGAGAACCGATCCACACCTGTGCATGCTAGGTGTGGACACACTCCCGCACGAGACTCCTCCCCCTCATGACCCACTGCAACCTCTCCCATATACTCTATTTGTAGTGCAGGAATGAGCCCTGCTGCAAAGCATTACATCAAACATTGTAATTACATGCCACAAACAATACACACCTGATATACCGCCACCTCCGTGTGTTAACACTGCGCCAGCACCCAACCTCCCCCAGCTGCCACTTGTATGTATAACACTAAATAAATCAAAAAGTAAATATAACCGGACACATTCACTATGTCAAATCACTATCACCTTGTGGCGCTAAATGGGTATGAGAAGTCCCCTAAAACTATATATTAATGATATACAGAAGGGACTCTCTAACCCTTAATCTATTCCCCTCAAAAAAGAGTATATATGCAAATGTGGAAATAAACATATAAATTAAATATCAAACCACCTTAATTCACCCAATAAATAAATGTGCAAAAAGGAAAAGATAATTTTGTATCACATCACATAGTACATATATATATATATATCCTCTCCTTTAAATTGCTAATAAAGAGACACAGTACATTAAACCAAAAATGCAAATGTGTACTCAACAAACTTAAGTGTGTTTTAAACATACAATAAAACAAAAAAGAAAGTCCTCAATAAAAGTGTCCAAAGAAACAGCAAATAGTGTTATATAGAGAGTCAGCACATCCTTCTCCTGTATGCTTTCTTATCAGTGTCCCCAAACGAAAGTCCTTCACCACACCACCAGTGACCCCCTTTAGATGGAGCACTCACCAACAATACCGCCTAGCACTCTCGCACCAGGCTCTTTAGGCGTTTTGAGTAACTCAATTGAAGATCACAGATGTCCGGCACACAGCATTCAGAAAGTAATATTTCCTCTTTGCAGATTTCAATAAGGTTATCTCCCAAAGTTCCTCAAAGAGAAAAACAGAGGCTTCCCATGGTGTAATACTATAAAATAACTTTAATAGCACACTTTAAAAGCCACTCAGTAATGCATTCACATGTATAAAACTTGGAACAAGCACTTCAGAAATCACTGCAATCCTTCACATCAGCAAAACTTCACTCTAAGGCATTGGTGGTTACAGTGGATACTGGTCTAGTAGTGTCAATGATATCTCTCACCCCTCCTTCTGCTGTATGGTACCCTACAGCCAGGTTCCCAATGACACTCTCTCTCCAGTCCTGTTCCTCGTGTTAGAAGCACACACACCTCCGCCTAGTTTGCAGTGTTAGATCAATCAATAGTGGTTGCCAGATAGCCAAGCCCCCGACATGTTTCGTCATAGGACTTATTCATGGGATTGGCTATCTGGATCCCAATACCTCCTTTTATTCTAATGGCAACCATCCCATAATAGACGTGCCTTTCAGTCACGCCCACTATTAGCATAAACACTCCCCGTCACCTATCCCCTCTAATCAGACTCATCTGATCCACCCACTTCTCTCCAGGGGCTTTCCCTCTCATGCCTAGAGCCAATGTACTGGTGTTACATCAGAAGGGTTACGAGCAAGCAGCTGTACAAAACTGCCGCCCGCAACCATCTGGTGACGCGTGCACAGACGCTGTCCCCCTCCCTGCTTCTTAACTTTCAAATACCTAGAATAATGCTGCCGCGCATGCTCCAGTAACTCGCTCCACTTATTGCAAGAGAACATGGTGTCAAGATTTAGCCGTCCGGTCGCACATGCGCACACGCTACGCCCCTCCCCACCCATCAGGTGTCAAACACCTCAAGTGGTGCTATCGCGCATGCTCCAGCCTCTCGCTCTCCTGCTTATAGGAATGCGTGATGTCATGGCCAAGTGTACCGCTACTGCGCGTGCGCCAGTGCCTGGCTCTCTCCAACGTGAAGTGAATAGGACATAAACAATGCCCATCTCCCCAACCAGTCGGATCCCTAACAACCATTCAATTACTCTCGCGGTGTCACCGCGCACGTGCACACTAATAACCTCACACACCACAGAGCCAGCAGCGCAACTGATTCATGCCCGATCATTTATCACTACTACGGTGTTGTGCGGTTATAGGATTTCTCATCCCCCTTAAAGGAGGCTATAACAAGCCATACCCCATCCCTCCCCGCAATATTCCAGGGGCATGTAGTGGAAAACATCTGGAACACACTAGTGATCACAGCGCAACTCACACCTGCATATCCCCACTATGATAAATACCATATCTCTGTGTCACCATTGCTTTAAAGTTTACACCGTAAATACCCTACCATTTAAGTAATATAATGCTAGGTGCAAAAGACATCAAATAAATAAATGTGCATTACATCCTACCCCCACAAGAGACAATCATATATAAAAATAGCTTTAAATTAACTAAAAATTAGGAATTAATATTTCTTTATATCCGCAGAAGATGGCATCAAATTACATCCATATACATCCCTACTAGTGTTGTGTATAAGCAGTTGCACAGATATAACCACTCCACAAATCTTTATCCAAATGTACATGGCAAGCCATCATTCACCTATCTGCATGATATCAGTTAAAATTATTATTAAAATTATTAATTAATATCACTATTGGTCATTATTACTCGGAACTATTGGTCAGTTCTACTCGGACCTATTGGGAGAGTAATTAATTAATTGGTCCAGATGTTTCCATATGGGTCTTCCCATGTCCCCCATGTACCTAATAGCCCCCTTGGTAGGGTCAATTCCCCACAAAGAGAATGGGTTAATTCATTAGTCCTAAAATGAGTATACACTTATTTCCAACCTTAACAACAAGGTATCAATTCGATGTTCATTCCCCTCGGCGCCAAGCTTTTCATCAGGAAGATCCATTTAGTTTCTCTCTGAGAGAGTTCCCTCACCCGATTGGAACCCCTCCATGAGGAATAAACATGATCTATACCGCAGAATTGTAAAAGACTCGGATCTTGTTGGTGGTACTCTTTGAAATGTAAGGATACACTATGGTCCCGATATCCCTTCCGAATGTTAGCTAGATGTTCGGAGATGCGTACCCTCAATAACCTCTTAGTCCGACCCACATAGAATAACTTACAGGGGCACCATAATAGATATACCACGTATGAGATGTTACATGTCATAAATTCCTTTATGTGGAAAGATTCTCCCACCCCATTGGTCACCATAGTAACCCCCCTACTCAAATTCCTCACGGTTTTACAGCAAATACATCTTCTACATGAGAAGAATCCCTTCAACTCATTTGATATAGTTTGTCTAATCGGGGGATCAATTATTTTTTTGATAATTTTATCCCCTATACTCGGGACCCTTCTATAGATATACTTGGGATGGTCTGGTAGACATGGTCCCAAATGTTTATCTTTCCCCAGAATATGCCAGTGTTTTGCAAAGATACATTCGATTTCCTTATACTGATGATGGAATCCTGATAAGAATTTAAACTGGTGTTGTGTCTCCCCCCCCTTCTTACGTGCCTGAAGGCAAACTTCCCTAGGTGTATTAGCGATCTCTTTAATAGTCATGTCCAGAGTGGTTGCATTGTACCCCTTCTGTATAAATCTCTTTCTCAGAACCTCAGATTGGATTAAATAATCCTCGTCAGTGGTACAATTGCGACGAACCCTCAAGAATTGTCCTCTCGGAATATTCTTAATCCAAGAGGGGTGGTGCCCACTCCTTGTAGACAAGAAACTGTTCCGATCCGTGGTCTTAAAAAATACTGTAGTCTTCATTTGACTCCCCTTTCTTTCTATGGTAAGATCCAAAAAGTTTACACTTTTGGAGCTGATGTTAAAGTCCAATATGATGTTATTTGAGTTGGAGTTCAATCTACCAATAAATTCCCTGGCTGATGGTTCAGTGCCAACCCAGACAAAGAATAGATCGTCTATAAATCTACGGTAAAATATTAGTTGTTGAGGTTTGTTCAGAAAAACAAACCTATCCTCCCACTCTGCCATAAATAGGTTGGCGAGGCTCGGAGCATACTTTGCCCCCATTGCCACACCAACAAGCTGGGAATAAAATATGCTCCCATACCAAAAGTAGTTGTGGGTCATGCAAAACTCCAGGGCATGACCCACAAATACCTTCCGAGCATGGGAGACATCATCCCTCCTACTCATCGCCCAATTTAGGGCTAGTAGGGCATCCTCATGTTGGATGATAGTGTATAGGCTTGATACATCAGCAGTTACTAAGAAGACTTCAGCCAACGGGGGAACAGAAATCTCACCCAATGATTTCAGGAGATCAGTGGTGTCCCTCAGATACGCTCGTGTGTCTCTTATGCTAGGCTGGAGGAACTTGTCCAGATATTCACCCAACCTGGCTGTCACCGAGCCAATGCCGTTCACGATGGGGCGTGGAGGAGGAACCTCCAGATTCTTGTGAATCTTAGGTAAGGTATAAATCACTGGAATGCGGCATACACTGGGAGCTAGATATTTTGCTTCTTTACCACTCAGCACCCCCTTCCCATAACCCCATTGAATAAGGGCCTCCAACTGACTCTGGTATTGGCTAGTAGGATCTGCATCCAACTTCCTATAGGTGTTAGTATCCCCCAATAGTTCCTTTAGTTGTTTATCATAAAAGGAGCTATCCAGGATAACCACCCCACCTCCCTTATCGGCCGGTCGTATAATAATTCCCTTATTCTTTTCCAGGGATTTTATTCCATCTGTAAAATGCCTGGCATTCACTCCTTTTTTTAGGGGTAATTCTTCCAGATCGTTCAGCACCAGATTTTTAAAAACCTCTACGAAGTGGTTGCTCACAATCTGGGGATTAAATAAAGAGCGTTTTTTTAGACCACTATCACTCTGCAGGGGCCTTGTGTTGGCCTCTGAGTGTGTTTTATTGGGATGCATTAGAAAATATTTTTTTAATATTCAAACTACGTGTATACCTATGGATTTCCATGTATACTTCGAATTTGTTCATAATTTTTTCCGGGGCACATTTAAGACCCGTATACAAAATATGCAATTCATTTGTACTTAGTTGTACCTTACTTAAGTTAAAGATTCCATCATTCAGTTGTCCCTCAGTCTCTTTCTTGGATTGTTTAAACTGTTTCCGTTTTCCTGCCCGGCACCCCCTCCGTCTCTTATGGTTGGCTCGTTTTGTTGGTGGGGTCCATTTCTCGGACCCTTGTATATCCCTGATCCTCGTCCCCTCGGAGTCCCACCTCCCCTGCCCCCTCTCCCCCTCTGATCTAAAAAAGGTGGAGGGGGAGGGTGTTGGGGTGGATATATATTACCGCTGTATCTCCTTCCCCTGTCCCCCTGTCTCAATGGGGTGTAGTTACATGCCCCAGTTAAACAGGGGCTAAAAAATTGGGCTGGTGGCATCACCCAGAACCAAAAATGTTGTTCCAAGATATCAGCGGAGGAGGAAGAGGATAGACAGTCAACATAACAGGACAGTCACTCAGCATCAGCATAGGCAGTCTTGAAGGGATGTGATATTTAAAAAAAAAATTATTCTGTTACATCAGCTTCAGGTGCTTGGTAGCTGGTGGTGATCCAAGACTGATTCATCTTGATGAAGGTCAGTCGATCAACTGAGTCGGTGGACAGGCGCACCTTGTGATCGGTTACAAAGCTACCAGCAGCACTGGAGGTGCGTTCCGAAAGAACACTGGATGCAGGACAGGCCAGTAGATCAATTGCATACTGTGCAAGCTCTGGCCAGTGATCCATCCTCAAGACCCAGTAAGCCAGAGAATTTTCGGTGGGAAAGGTGTCGAAGACTGACCTTGCCCCTAGGTATTCCTGCACCATGTAAATCAGACGCTGGCTATGGTTACTGGAACCGATCATACCTTGGGGCTGCGGACTAAAAAATTGTCTGAACGCATCAGTCAGACGGCCACCTTCTCCACCGCTCCTTCTGACCGATGCCTCAGCAACACAGTGTCCAGGACCAGGAGTTTGTAACCTCCCAGTCTCTGGGAATGCGTTGCATAGACCTTTCTGCAAGGCCTCCCGGAGGTGTCTCATCCTCTGCTCCCTCTGCGATGGCAAGATAAGGTCCGCAACCTTACCCTTGTACCGTGGATCAAGGAGAGTGGCCAGCCAGTAATGGTCCCTCTCCTTGATCTGAAGAATACAAGGGTCCTTCCGCAGGCTTTGCAGGATCAGGGAGGCCATGCACCGTAGGTTAGCTGAGGGATTCGGTCCGGAGTCCTCTGGGTCACTAAGGACAACATGATCCGCAGCTACCTCCTCCCAGCCACGTACAAGTCCAGGGGTTTCTTGGGACTGTAAATCATCCCTACAAGACTGCTGCTGCTGAGTGCCAGGCTCCACCTCCACGCTGACACAATCCTCCTCCTCTTCCTGTGTGATGGGTGGGACAGCAGGAGCACTGTTTGGATAAAGGGGGCCTTGAGAGGCAAGGAAGTCCTCCTCTTCCTGCCTCTGTTCTGCCTCAAGTGCCCTGTCCATTATTCCACACAGCGTATGCTCCAACAGGTGGACAAGAGGTACAATGTCACTGATGCATGCACGGTCACTGCTCACCATTCTTGTGGCCTCCTCAAATGGTGACAGGACAGTGCATGCATCCCTGATCATGCCCCACTGGCATGGGGAGAAAAAAAACGAGCTACCCTAACCCTGTCCTGGTGCCGTAGTCGCACAGGTACTCATTGATGGCCCTCTGCTGCGTGTGCAGCTGCAGCAACATGGTCAATGTTGAGTTCCACCTGGTGGGCATGTCACATATAAGGCGGTTCTTGGGCAGGTTCAACTCCTTTTGGAGCTCAGCCAGCCGAGCACAGGCATTAAATGAAAGGCGGAAATGCACACAGACTTTCCTGGCCTGCTTCAGGACATCCTGTAAGCCCGGATACCTGCCCAAGAACCGCTGCACCACCAGGTTAAGGACGTGAGCCACACAGGGCATATGGGTCAGTTATCCCTGTCAGAAGGCGGAGAGGAGGTTGGTGCCATTGTTGCAAACCACCAATCCTGGCTTAAGCTGGCGTGGCATCAACCACCTCTCGGCCTGCCCCTGCAAAGCTGACAAAATATCTGCGCCAGCGTGGCTCCTGTCCCCCAAACAAACCAGCATGAGCACGGCATGGCATTGTTTTGCCTGCCTATTTGCGTAGCCCCTTGAACGTCTACGGAGCACCGCTGGTTCCGAGGACAGAGCACTGGAAGAGGCCATGGAGGAAGAAGAAGAGGAGGGGGTGGAGGAGAGAGGTGTGTAACAACCAGTAGTAGCATTTTGGAGGCGTGGTGGCAGAATAACCTCCAACACTACTGCACCTTGTGCTGCATCCCTCCCAGCTGCCAGAAGAGTGACCCAATGGGCCGCAAAGGACAGGTAACGTCCCTATCCATGCCTAATGGACCATGAGTCAGCGGTAATATGCACCTTACCGCTGACCGCCCCAGCAATTTAGCCGAGCTAGCATTCAACTGCTGGGCATGTGGATGGCTGGGAGTGAACTTCTTTCTACGGTCCAGCAAATGGGGCAGGGAAATTTGCCTGCTACAATCGGACGTGGGTGTACTGCTAGCAGAGTGCCCGCAAGGACTTGGCTGTGACACACCTAATTCTACACCTTCATTCCTCTCAGTGCAGGTTTCAGAGAGGACTGAAGGTCTAGTCGGGTTGGAGATCACAGCTGATGAGGAGCAAGGAGAGGTCCGCTTTGTTCTTTGGTGTGGGTCTTTGAGGTAAGCTTGCCAACGAGCTGCATGGCAGGTCAACATACATCTGGTCAAGCTTGTGGTGCCCAAGCGGCTGATGTTTTGGCCACACGAGATACGCTTGAGACATATGTTGCAAATAGCAGCGGTGCGATTTGATGCACTCATCTCAAAAAAGGCCCACACCAAATAACTTTTAGAATAACGCGCAGAGGCAGCGCCCTGCACAGGTGGAGCTCTGCGGTGTGATTTAGTCAGTGTGCTGCCCCTAAGCTGGCCCCCGGAGGGCATCCTGCCTCGTTGGAGATGTGCCTCCTCCTCCTACCAGGAACCCACGTGGAGTCAGTGCCCTCATCATCCCCTACCTCTTCATCACTGGAGCAAACCTGGCAGTATGCTGCAGCTTATGGAACATGACTGCTAGATTGCTGTCCTTCTTCAGCATCCCCTCTCTCTGCGCTCACGCTACTGCCTTCCTCTAGCTGAGTATCATCATCGGAGCCTACAAAACACTGGGCATCCTCCTGAAGCATGTACCTAACATGGTGCTCAAAGAGTTCGGGGGAACCCCTCAGGAGGACGTGGTGGGTCTAGGGAAGGATTCACTGATGACGACATTGAGAGGAGGGAAGAGGACACGTTGGCAGCTTCTTTGCTAGTACCATGAGCCTGGGTGAGAGAGGATGAGGAGGATGAGGAGGGCTTGGTCATCCACTCTACCAAGTCTTCGGCATGATGCGGCTCAACACGTCCAGCTGCCGAAAATAAGGACAAGCGTGTCCCATGGCCACGTGCTGATAACAATGCACCGCGTCCACGACCAGCACTGTTGTCTCTAGACACAGAGCCTGCTTGCCCTCTTTTATTTGGCTCTTGCCTGTCTGCCTCTCCTTGTTGGCCCTCCCGACATGGTAATGGCCTGAAGGGAGATGGGAAAACCAGCAATTGGGTAGTGTATATTGTGCTGGAGGCACAAAACACCCACTAACTCCTGCAGATGCCTTTATTATAGAACACCAGCAATAAAGGGCAGGTACAGGTGTATATTGTGCTGTGCTGGAGGCACACAACACCCACTAACTCCTGCAGATGCTTTTATTATAGAACACCAGCAATTAAATGGTAGATACCGGTGTATACTGTGCTGTGCTGGAGGCACAGAACTACCACTAACTCCTGCAGATGACTTTATTATAGAACACCAGCAATAAAGGGCAGGTACAGGTGTATATTGTGCTGTGCTGGAGGCACACAACACCCACTAACTCCTGCAGATGCTTTTATTAAAGAACACCAGCAATTAAATGGTAGATACCGGTGTATACTGTGCTGTGCTGGAGGCACACAACTCCCACTAACTCCTGCAGATGACTTTATTATAGAACACCAGCAATAAAGGGTAGATACAGGTGTATACTGTGCTGTGTTGGAGGCACACAACACCCACTAACTCCTGCAGATGCCTTTATTATAGAACACCAGCTATTAAAGGGTAGATACCGGTGTATACTGTGTTGTGCTGGAGGCACACAACACCCACTAACTCCTGCAGATGCCTTTATTTTAGAACACCAGCAATTAAAGGGTAGATACCGGTGTATACTGTGCTGGAAGCACACAATACCAACTAACTCCTACAGATGCCTCTATTATAGAACACGAGCAATAAAGGGTAGATACAGGTGTATATTGTGCTGTGCTGGAGGCACACAACACCCACTAACTCCTGCAGATGCTTTTATTATAGAACACCAGCAATTAAATGGTAGATACCGGTGTATACTGTGCTGTGCTGGAGGCACACAACTACCACTAACTCCTGCAGATGACTTTATTATAGAACACCAGCAATAAAGGGCAGGTACAGGTGTATATTGTGCTGTGCTGGAGGCACACAACACCCACTAACTCCTGCAGATGCTTTTATTAAAGAACACCAGCAATTAAATGGTAGATACCGGTGTATACTGTGCTGTGCTGGAGGCACACAACTCCCACTAACTCCTGCAGATGACTTTATTATAGAACACCAGCAATAAAGGGTAGATACAGGTGTATACTGTGCTGTGTTGGAGGCACACAACACCCACTAACTCCTGCAGATGCCTTTATTATAGAACACCAGCAATTAAAGGGTAGATACCGGTGTATACTGTGTTGTGCTGGAGGCACACAACACCCACTAACTCCTGCAGATGCCTTTATTTTAGAACACCAGCAATTAAAGGGTAGATACCGGTGTATACTGTGCTGGAAGCACACAATACCAACTAACTCCTACAGATGCCTCTATTATAGAACACTAGCAATAAAGGGTAGATACAGGTGTATATTGTGCTGTGCTGGAGGCACACAACACCCACTAACTCCTGCAGATGGCTCAATTAGAGAAGAGCAATATAGGTAGCTACATGTTTATACTGCGCTGGAGGCACACAACACCAACTAACTCCTGCAGATGGCTCAATTAGAGAAGAGAAATATAGGTAGCTACAGGTTTATACTGTGCTGGAGGCACACAACACCAACTAACTCCTGCAGATGGATCAATTAGAGAAGAGCAATATAGGTAGATACAGGTGTATACTGTGCTGAAGGCACACAGACAACACCCACTAACTCCAGCAGATGGCTGAAGGCTCAATTAGAGAAGAGCAATATAGGTAGATACAGGTGTATACTGCGCTGAAAGCACACAGACAACACCCACAAACTCCTGCAGATGGCCGATGGCTCAATTAGAGAAGAGCAATATAGGTAGATACAGGTGCATACTGTGCTGGAGGCACATAACACCAACTAACTCCTGCAGATGGCTCAATTAGAGAAGAGCAATATAGGTAGATACAGGTGTATACTGCGCTCAAGGCACACAGACAACACCGCCTAACTCCTGAAGATGGCTCAATTAGAGAAGAGAATATAGGTAGATACAGGTGTATACTGTGCTGGAGGCACACAACACCAACTAACTCCTGCAGATGGCTCAATTAGAGAAGAGCAATATAGGTAGATACTGCGTTGAAGGCACACAGACAACACCCACTAACTCCTGCAGACGCCGGGACACTACACAACGGCGTCACGCTGGCGGCCTTATATAGTGTGGGGCGTGTACTACACAGCCTGAGCTATAATTGGCCACAGGCATCCTGCCTATGTCCAATCATGGCTCTCCTCGCTGCTGGCGCTGTGATTGGCCAAGCATGCGGGGTCACAGTGCATGCTTGGCCAATCATGAGCTAGCAATGCACTGCGATGGCGCAGTGCATTGTGGGCTGTGAGCGTCACATGAATTTGGCACGAATGGCCCACAGAGTTCTGGCTTCGCCGAACAGGTGAACAGCTGGTGTTCGAGTCAAATATGCGTTCGACTCGAACACCAAGCTCATCCCTAATGACCAGCTTTGACATGTTGTCCATAGAGACAAGAGGCCCCGTCACAGTCTCCGAATATCAACACATTTCACATGTCTTTATTATGCTGAATATTGTTTCTACAATCGCATGTTACTGATGATTGGAGTCACTGCCCCTTTGTGTATTCCGAGGCCTTTGTGCCATCGAACTTCACCTCTTTTATCATAACATGTTTTTAGAATTACAAAAAAAATAATCAATATTACTCACAGCGGGAGGAATGCGTGCAACATTCATTTAACGATTTTTTTAATAGTCCGCTAAATATTTACAAAAGCTACAAAATGGATGAGAGGTAAGGACTCCATTTTTATTTTTATCCTGCTATCAATGGCCGACACGGTACAACACTTCATCCATGTCTTTGGTGATCTCTGATCTCCTTATCAACTGTTTCTTACATGATGAAGATCAGCCATGGAATATATCTGAGGTGTATAACAGGGTGTGCTTCTTCCCCAAGACATTTCCCGCACTCAAGGCACTAATACACCTCGAGGGTTGTGTGGGATCCCTGATGTACAGGAAGACATGACTTTAGTGAGGAACAATTCCCTCACTCAGGACAGGAATAAGGCTTCTCTCCCGTGTGAGATCTCTGATGTTTGTAAAGACCGGACTTCTGTGAAAAACATTTCCCGCATTCAGGACAGGAATACGGCTTCTCCCCCGTGTGAGATTTCTGATGTGTGGTAAGATTGTACTTCTGTGAAAAACATTTCCCGCACTTAGGACACAAATGCGGCTTCTCCCCTGTATGAGATTTCTGATGTCTGGAAAGACTGGACTTCTCTGAAAAACATTTCCCGCACTCAGGACAGGAATGCGGCTTCTCCCCCGTGTGAGATCTCTGATGTGTATAAAGATTGGACTTCTTTGAAAAACATTTCCCGCAAACAGGACACAAATGTGGCTTCTCTCCCGTGTGAGATTTCTGATGTGCGGAAAGACTGGACTTCTCTGAAAAACATTTCCCGCACTCAGGACAGGAATGCGGCTTCTCCCCCGTGTGAGATCTCTGATGTGTGGAAAGATTGGACTTCTGTGAAAAACATTTCCCGCACTCAGGACAGGAATGCGGCTTCTCCCCTGTGTGAGATCTCTGATGTGCGTAAAGACTGGACTTCTCTGAAAAACATTTTCCGCACTCAGGACAGGAATGCGGCTTCTCCCCTGTGTGAGATCTCTGATGTGCGGAAAGACTGGACTTTTCTGAAAAACATTTCCAGCACTCAGTACAGGAATACGGCTTCTCCCCCGTGTGAGATCTCTGATGTTTGTAAAGATGGGACTTCTCTGAAAAACATTTCCCGCACTCAGGACAGGAATGCGGCTTCTCTCCTGTGTGAGATCTCTGATGTGTGGAAAGATTGCACTTCACTGAAAAACATTTCCCGCACTCAGGACAGGAATACGGCTTCTCTCTTGTGTGAGATCTTATATGCACATTAAGTTTGTATTTAGAAGGGAAACACTTCCCGCACTCAGTACAGGAAAGCCTCTTCTCTGTTGGAAGGACGGCCCCGTCCCGCACAGTCTGAGGTTCCTCGAGATAAGAGGAATACGATGGTCCATCTACACTGTGTGGTGCCGGATGGACATTTGAGGTAGTCGGGTTTTCTCCTGGACTATACTGTGTGATGTCCTCATCTTCTACTTTACAGTCTGGAGACAAAGTGAGACAATCCTCTGAGGTTTTCCTCATCTCCCGTCCATCTACTAAAATAGAAATACAAAGATTATTACTAGACATGAGCTGATTGGTTCCCCTAAACCAGGACTCCGCCCACATCAGGCAGCTTTGTCTCTGAGGATCTTACAATTCCCCCCTCAAGGTAACTAGTAAATTGGTCCTCTGATCTCCTACCAGATCATTTCTTTATTCATGGACCTTAGTCAGAGAGGGAGGAAACAACGAGAACTGTCTTCTATAGGAGTGACAGTGATGAGGGGATTATAGGACGAGTGTCCCCTCCCCCTCTATCACTCATTGCCATCTTCCCAACACAAGAAGTCCTGCACTTCCTTATTTAGTCCATGATTTGGTCATGAATAACAGCGGGGCTGAGCCCCACCAGAGGTCAGAGAGTGAGGATGGGGGGAGAACAACCAAGATGAAGACTGGACTGATCCTGAAGACCCCCGTCATTGGGTTACTGACTCCTCCCTCATTATCACTTTCTGTTTAAGGGTCCAAAGTCTGAGGATGTTATCACATTATTATCACCATGTAAAAGTCTGTGCTCCAATCACATCATCCAAAATAAAATGTCCAGCTGGTAGGAAATGGGTGTAAAAGAGGTCAGGACTATGTAATATACAACGTATTATGTAGGATAGAACAGTTAGGATTTTATAGTATCAGAATGATGTAATGTACAATATAGAGTATATAGTGCAGGGGTCAGGAGTATGCAATGTAAAATATAGAGTATATAGTGCAGGGGTCAGGAGTATGTAATGTACACTATAGAGTATATAGTGCAGGGGTTAGGAGTATGTAACGTACAATATAAAGTATATAGTGCAGAGCTCAGGAGTGTGTAACGTACAATATAAATTATATAGTGCAGGGGCCAGGAGTATGCAATGTACAATATAGAGTGTATAGTGTAAGGCGGCCCTCAAATTTTTCACTCGCCTACTTGCATTTTGCAAGTGGAAAATGATGGCTGCCTCGGAGGAGGGGGGCGGGCACCACCAGCAGGCGGAGGTTGAACAGGAGCTGTTGTACTAGCCCGGGGAAGAGAGGAGAGGAAGAGTCAAGCTGGCCTATCTTTATAGAGTGGGGATTACCCAATTTAACAGCTTTCATTGGAATTGCTGGGTTCCCAGCACTGCTCACTATCACAGTCCCGCCTCCTCGCCCAGCACCACTCATGTCACACAGTCCCAGCCTCCTCGACCGACACATTTGATAGACAGAACATCGGTCCAATGCCAGGAGGCACCGGGTAAATAGGTGGGACTGTGTGACGTGAATGGCAAGGAGGCGGGGCTGTGTGATGGTGAGCCACACCCAGCAATTCAAATGAAAGCTGTTACAGCGGGCAATCCTTGCTCTCTGATGATCGGCCAGCTTCACTCTTCCTCTGCACAGGTGAGACTGTATTGATGGGCACTGGTCTCGCTGCATTGAGCGGCGCTGATAAAGTTGTTGTTAACATTTATTTTTGTAACTTAATTCTGCATAAAACATTTCGGTGTAATTTCATGAGATAATTCATAAAGGTGTGTTTAGGGGCGGGGAATGGTTGGGTTGGTTGGAGCAACTGGTGGCAAGTAACCCTTAAGGCCTGGCTAGTAGCTCAGGACTTTAAATTTTGAGCCCTGGTTTAAGGGTCAGGAGTATGTAATGTAGAATATAAAGTATACAGTGTAAGGGTCAGGACTCATAATATTGGTATTCAGTAATCAGTGGAAGATGAAATGATTACATGAGACAAGTTGCAGAGGTCCCACACCGCTGCCTCCCATCTCCTGAGACTGAATACATTGTTTCTATGTGTCTATCAGATGATGGGGGATCTAGGTGGAGCCTCCGTACTGCTCTCTCCTTTACAATAAAGTCTCCTCTTACCCGGTGATGTGAGGGGCGGCTGATTGTCCATCATGACGTCCTTGTAGAGATCCTTGTGTCCTTCTAAATACTCCCACTCCTCCATGGAGAAATAGACAGTGACATCCTGACACCTTATAGGAACCTGACACACACAATGATACAGTCACCATCCAGACACATCCCTTGTCTGTTACTGGATAATGTCCCACAATTCCCAGAATCCTCCTCACCTCTCCTGTCAGCAGCTCCATCATCTTCTTAGTGACTTCTAGAATCTTCTCCAAGTTGTGTCTCTCAGGTTTTAGGGAGTCACATGGAGGCACTGTGATGGTCATATGATCACCTGACTTCACAAGAGGAAATCTCTGTATTGAGGAACCAATAGGAACATCATGTTAGACTCCCAGAATCCTCCTCACCTCTCAAGCTGCGCGCCAGAAAGCAGAGATGGAAGCTCAAGCTGCGCACCAGAAAGCAGAGATGGAAGCTCAAGCTGCGTGCCAGAAAGCAGAGATGGAAGCTCAAGCTGCACGCCAGAAAGCAAAGATGGAAGCTCAAGCTGCACGTCAGAAAGCAGAAATGGAAGTTTTGGAAAAAACAATGTGAGCATGCCACAGCCATGGCAAGGTTAAAGGTCTTAGAACAAGCTGCTAGCTAAAGCAAAAGAGACAACAGTTGCAGACACTGATTTGTATCTTGTGCCTCAGATTCTTCACATACTTCTCCAGAACATCAACTCCCTCTCACAGCAGCCAACACACTCAATTGAGGGCTCTGCATCTGCTGTGCCTCAAGATGATTTGCCTTTATATCTTCCAGCAAGCAGCAGACACTAGTATGCATATAATAGACTGTCCACCTTACTCTGGCACTAACAAAGTACCTCCTAGCAAGTGCACTACTCCACAGCTGCAAACCAACATATCAATGAACTTTAAGCCAGTTGCAGCATTGAATGTCTTAGCACCAACATATGTTCCCAAGTCACTCAACATCACTGCACCAGCCATCACAACTAACTCTGTTCCACCTGCAGTCATGCATCTAAAGTCTGAGAACACAAACATGTCACAGTTGGCTAAATACATGCTCCTCATAGAGACCTCACTAAGACAGGCCTCACCACGTTTGATGACCAGCCTGAAAATGAGAAGTTGAAAGTCCACCTTTAAGGCCACAATAAGTGACATAGACATCAATGTCACAGAGGAATTAGATCTGCTCCTCAGATGGCTAGGTCCCCAGTCTGCTGATTGCATCAAGAGGCTCAAAGCAATTCATATTGATAACCCTGCTGCAGGTCTTTATTCTGCTTGGGACAGACTTGAACATACCTTTGGCAGTCCAGGGGCCATTGAAGAGACTTATTCAAAAGCTTCCCAAAGATCTCTTCTAGAGACAATTTAAAGTTTAAATAATTCAGCGATGTTGTATTAAAACTTCAACTTCCTAAAGTTGACATCAACTTACCTGGTCTCAGTTACCTTGACACCCCTTGTGGCATCAACCCTATTATTCTCAAGCTACCATATGGCATTCAGGAAAAATGGGCACCGTTTGAATCAAAGTGTAAGAAAAAACATCAAGTTGCCTTTCCTCCATTTTGCTACTTCTGTGAGTTCATGAAAAGAATTACAGACACTAAGAATGACCCCTTTGGTGACTGTAACCCTCTCGGTTCACCCTGTCCAACACCTATAAACACACAGAGACCATAGAGCTCCATTATCAGTGAAAATGACTAATGTTCTACCTGGGCCTACTACAGTTCTTGAAAAGACCAATCAAAACAAGACAATTGAGAACCCAAATTGCCAATGTCAAAAACATAACAAACCACATCCACCTAGGAAATGTATCAGCTTCAGAAAGAAAGATAGTGGACCCTGGGACGGACTGCTGCTGATTGTACCCAGGGAGGTTAAGGAAGCAGGTCTACTGGATCATTAACACAGATCCCAGTTGAAGCTAGAGCATAGATTCCCCAGGGCGCAGAGTCTAAGAGCCAGCAGGTGTTCACCAGAGCCTCTATTAGTGAGGATGGACTGCGCTGCAGTCTGGCTCCAGGTTGTGGCCCCTAGGGTCTCAGCTCAGGCTAGACTACAGGAGAACGAAGCAGTAGGCTGGAACAACAAGGACAGTAAAGAAATAAAGCAGAGGTCAAGGCAACTAGCAGACAGGAACAACAGAGTACACGCCAAAGGTTCAGGGTCACAGGCAAACAGGTATAGTCGAGGATACGCCAAAAGTTCAGGGTTATGAGCAGACAGGAATAGTCGAGAACATGCCAAGGTCGGTAACAGAGACAAATGAAGAGCACACAGCAAGCAGGAAACAGAGGAGAGGTTATAAAAACAACCAGGTGGCAGTGCCTGGCCTCTCAGTCTGAACATATGAGGAAAGGTAAGCGGACAGAGAAGGATTACTGCTTAACCATGACAGTCAGCCTGAAGAGGCCATAAGACTGTTTACTAATCTGGATGATCAGAGCAACAGATCTCTTGCAAGAGCTGTTGAAGATAACAGGAGATGCTCTACCTTATACCCTAAGCACTTGTGCCAGCACTACAGAAGTCTTAGGTAGGAGAGCCAGTGGTTTTATAGTTGCTCCTCGGAATGACAATGTGGAAATATCATTGCCCACTATCACTGCAACTAGATTCCAAGCAACAAAGAGGAGATCCCTACTCCTGAAGCTGCCTTTCACCATTCTCACTTGAAGAACATAGCTGACCAAATGGCAGCCCTCAACGAAAGTGCTGATATCCTGCTGTTACTCAACCGAGACATCTTAAGGGTGCGTAAGGTATGTCAGCATATCAACTTCCACATGATGCACCATATGCTCAGTGTTTGGCTCTAGACTGGGTCATCATAGGCAATGTCTGTCAAGACAAAGGCAGAAGGTCTTACTCAGTCTCTTCCTTTAAAACACACATCCTGTCAAACGGACAGAGTACTTGTTCTGCACAATGACCACATCAATATAATGTGAAAGAAAGACTGTTTAAAAAATGTGTACAACGGCACATCATACAAGACTATAAGCTCTTAATTTCTGGGATGAGAACATTGGCAACACAGTGTTCAAAATAACCACTAAAGACAATGAGTTGGCAGCTACCATGGAAGACAAAGAATTCTTGAAAACCATGAGTAAAGAGTTCTACCAAGAGAAAACAGTTGGGTAGCACCTCTACCATTTCACACCCCAAAAAAGAGACTGCCAAACAGAGAACCTGCAGAATCATGGTTTGTTTCTTTAAAGTGCAGTTTGAACCAGAAGCCTGAGAAGAAAAAAGCACTTTGTGGACTTTATGTAGAAGGTGTTTGAGAGAGATCATTCTGAGCCTGCACCTCCTCTTGAGGAAGGAGAAGACTGTTGGTACCTACCATGCTTTGGTATCTATCATCCTTGTAAGCCTGATCAGATTAGGATGGTCTTCGACTCCAGTGCTCTTCATAAAGGTGTCTCTCTCAATGACAATCTTCTGACTGGGCCTAATATGAACAACAATCTTATAAGAGTTTTACTTTGATTCAGACAAAAGCCAATTGCTGTTATGGCTGACATTCGGCAAACGTTCCACTGTTTCATCTTCCGTGAAACCTGCAGAAACTTCCTCAGGTTTTTGAAGCTACTGCAATAATGATGTAATTGATGAAGTCATAGACTACAGGATGAAGGTACATGTTTTCGGTAACAGTCCTTCTCCTGCAGTAGCAATTTATGGAGTGAGGAAAATGGCCCGAGGGTGAGAGAGAATTTGGATCTGATGGCCGACAGTTCATCAAAAGTAATTTCTATGTAGACAATGGACTCAAATCTCTGCCTATGGAAGAGGCTATTGACCTTCTCACTAGAACCCAGAACATGCTTGCCATTGCAAACATTAGACTTCACAAAATCATCTCCAACAGCGACAAGGTCATGAGAGCCTTTCCTGCTCATGACATTGCTATCAGTGTCAAGAAATTCCAAATATGCTCTGACCTTTCAATTACACAAAGCAGTCATGGATTGCTTTGGAATGTTAAGCAAGACACATTCACATTTCAAGCACCAGTCTGTGACAAGCCCTTCACAAAGCGAGGAGTTTTGTCTACAGTGAACAGCATTTATGATCCATTGGATTTCATAGAACCTCTCACCATTCAGACTAAGATACTGCTGAGACCACTTACTTCTGAAAGCTCAGGCTGGGATTTCCCCTTACCCGAGGAGAAACAACAAAGGTGGGAATCCTGGAAACGGTCTCTAAAAGTATTAGAACAACTCCAGATACAATGCTCTTACACCTTAGCACCGTTAAAGCATGCCACCAGAAGAGAAACCATTGTCTTCTCCGATGCATCCAACAAAGCCATTGCTGCCATGGCCTATCTTCAAACTACGAATTCCAACGGTGAAGTAGGTGTAGGATTTATCATGGCAAGGCCAAGCTCACAACAAATCTGCACAGACTATTCCAGGGCTTGAACTTTGTGCAGCTGTGTTAGCTGTGGAAATTGCTGAGTTTATAGAACTTGAAACAGATGTTGAAATAGACCTTTTTTGACTTTTACACAACAAAATAGTGCTAGGATATATACACAATCAAATATGGCAGTTCTATGTGTATGTATCTATCTGCGGTTTTAAATGTTTTCACTATAAACAAAAAGAGTGACAATTTTGAAAAAAAACACTTGTTACTTTTTTGCTATAATAAATATCCCAATTTAAAAAAAAATATTTTTTTTTCCTCAATTTAGGCCAATATTTATTCTTTTTCATATTTTTAGTAAAAAAAACGCAATAAGCGTATATTGGTTTGCGCAAAAGTTATAGCGCCTACAAAATGGGTTATTGATTTATGGCATTTTTATTCTTTTTTTTTTTTTGCTAGTAATGGTGGTGATCTGTGATTTTTATTGTGACTGCGACATTGTGGTGAAAAGATCGAACACTTTTGACACCTTTTTTGAAACCATTGACATTCATACAGTGATCAGTGCTATAAATAGCCACTGATTATTGTGTAAATAACATTAGGGGCGATCAAGGAGTTAAATGTGTTCCCTGACTGTGTGTTCTAACTGTGGGGGCGGGACTGACTAGGGGAGGAGACGATCAGTGTTCCTATGTACTAGGAACTCATGCTCTGTCTCCTCTCCCCTGACAGGATGTGGATCTATGTGTTTACACACACAGATCCAGGTTCCTGCTCTGTCACGAGAGATCGTGTGTGCCCGGCGGACATCATGGCCTCTGGGCACATGCATCAGTTCTTTGGTGACGTGGCAGGCATGTGTGCCCCTATGCAGGCGGGAAGCCAAGGACATCATATGACGCCCACCCAGGATGAGAGAGCCACCTTGCGGATGTCATATGATGATACGTGGGATGGGAAGTGGCTAAACTTCACAAGATCTTCAAGGTGTCATCTGGATCGAGTCACTGTCAGCTGAATAAACAAAGATTGCTTTACCGATATCTCAACACAACTGTAATTTACAGAGATAACACTTTCAATGCTTAGATTGGAGAGACAGAACACTCATTGTTTCCTCCCTCTCTGACTAAGGTCCATGAATAAAGAAATGATCTGATAGGAGATCAGAGGACCCATTTACTAGTTACCTTGAGGGGGGAATTGTAAGATCCTCAGAGACAAAGCTGTCTGATGTGGGCGGAGTCCTGGTTTAGGGGAACCAATCAGCTCATATCTAGTAATAATCTTTGTATTTCTATTTTAGTAGATGGACGGGAGATGAGGAAAACCTCAGAGGATTGTCTCACTTTGTCTCCAGACTGTAAAGTAGAAGATGAGGACATCACACAGTATAGTCCAGGAGAAAACCCGACTACCTCAAATGTCCATACGGCGCCACACAGTGTAGATGGACCATCGTATTCCTCTTATAGTGAGGAACCTCAGACTGTGAGGGACGGGGCCGTCCTTCCAACAGATGAGAGGTTTTCCTGTATTGAGTGCGGGAAGTGTTTCCATTTAAAATCTAATCTTCATAGGCACAAAAAAGTTCACACGGGGGAGAAGCCATATTCCTGTCCTCACTGCGAGAAATGTTTTTCAGATAAGTCCAATCTTTACGCACATCAGAGATCTCACACGGGGGAGAAGCCGTATTCCTGTCCTGAGTGCGGGAAATGTTTTTCACGAAAGTCCAATCTTTACAGACATCAGAGATCTCACATGAGGCAGAAGCCGTATTCCTGTCCTGAGTGTGGAAAATGTTTTTCAGTGAAGTCCAGTCTTTACAGACATCAGAGATTTCACACGGGGGAGAAGCCGTATTCCTGTCCTGAGTGCGGGAAATGTTTTTCACAGATTTCCAATCTTTACACACATCAGAGATCTCACACGGGGGAGAAGCCATATTCCTGTCCTGAGTGAGGGAATTGTTCCTCACTGAAGTCCTGTCTTCCTGTACATCAGGGATCCCACACAACCCTTGAGGTGTATTAGTGCCTTGAGTACGGGAAATGTCTTCTATATGAATGTTGCTGGACATCACAGCTCTCATGTGGGGAAGAAGCACACCCTGATATACACCTCAGATATACTCCATGGCCGATATCCATCATATAAGAAACGGTTCCAGGGGTGTGAACATTTTTTTTTTTAAAAACGACTCGTCCAAGGGACCAAATCGGGGTCTCCTCTTTTAGTCTCTTATGACAATCTCCTTGTCCTGATAAAATAAAAGATCATTTTAACCAAAACTATATATAAATCTGAGGTGCTTTTAGGAATGTCGGGGTATTTTTTAACTTGGGTGTTCAGTACAAGCGCATGCTGAGCAGACAAATCACGCTCCGGTGTCCGCTCTGTTAAAGGAAAAGTTCACCTTTTATAAAAAATAATAAATTCACATTTTCTGCAGGTAAAATTTTTTTAATTTCCAATATTTTTTTTTTTTTTAGGAGCTTGGAAAGCATTGCAGCCATGATGTGGTGATGGCTGGTGCTATGCAGGACTCCTGCAGACTGTCCGTGTAATCTGTAGTTCCATATTTTATGTCACATGATATTACTGAAAAAGTCTAGGAAGCACAATTGTTTTTGTAAAAAACACACTTATCTTAATCTTAGGGGCAGAAAAATACAATAAACTAACCATTTTTGTTTTTACAATATAAAAGCCGAGGGTTGCATTGAGTAAATAGATACCCAACATGTCAAACTTTAAATTTGTGTGCGCCTGTGAAATGGTGACTAACTTCATTTTATGTGCCTGGGTGTAACTTTAATTTTGTTCAAGTAAAAAAAGTTTTTTTTTCTTAACTTTTTGTCATGCACATGTCTATTATCCCGCTAATCTTTATGACTCATTTATCACCATCTCCTTGCTATGTCCCCCAAGTGTTCTGTAAGTAACACAGATGATGATTTACAACGTTACAAAACTATGAGATTGCTATGTATTTGTATTCTGTATGTTTGTTTTTTTTTTAGTTAAGCTGATTTTCTTTGCTGCCAAGGCATAAAAGGTCCTGAAGAAGCTTATTGATGTGAAACGTGCTGACTTTTCTGACAATTCAGCAAAGATAAATGAGTCATTATATCTATATCTATATCTATATCTATATATATATATTATATAGCCTAATGTTTGATGAATTTATTCCCATGTGGTTTTAACACATCATTTTAATATTTGTAAGAAAGATTTATATTTTTTTGTAATTTTCTGTGTTCTGCCTTTTTTGTACCAATAAAATCCAACATACAAGGTTCTTTTTGAAATGATAAATATTATGGCTGTGGTACATTTATAGTAGCCAAATCTTCCTCTTTTTAATTATTAAAAAAACAGTTGAATGATTATGACCGACATTCACCCGGCTGTGATGAATGTTGGATGTATTTTATTTCATACACTGATTTCCTTGGCTCCATCTAGTGGCCATAATGTGGTATTGTGCTATTTTTATTGAGGTATTTCAGGAAAAATACCCCATTATGGTCACTAGATGGAGCTGACCATCATAGGAAATCACTTTGCTACATTATGGCCAGAATTTGTAATGGCTGGATGAGTGATTGTCACATTCATCCCATGAATTTTCTATAAGTCTTCATAATAATACCTGAGATCATATTCATACACTGGTGAGTACAGAACACACTGAAGTATATAAGTTATTCAAAGTAACAATATTAACCACCTCTATACAGTGCACTTACACCCCCTCATGGACCAGACCAATTTTCAGCTTTCAGCGCTCTCACACTTTGAATGACAATTACTCAGTCATGCAACACTGTACCCATATGAAACTTGCATCCTTTTTTCCACACAAATAGAGCTTTCTTTTAGTGGTATTTAATCACTAGTTGGTTTTCTTTGTGCTATAAATTTTTAAAATAAACTTACATTTTGTGAAAAAAATGCATTTTTCTTTGTTTCTGTCATAAAATGTTGCTAATTAGTAATTTTTCCTCATAAATTTTGGCCAAAATGTATACTGCTACATATCTTTGGTAAAAAAATAACCCAAGTTAGTGGATATTATTTGGTCTTTGTGAAAGTTATAGAGTCTACAAACTATGGTGCCAATCACTGAAAATTGATCACATCTGATCAGGCCTTCAGTACATCAGGTGAATCTCATTTCTTGAGACTCTAACTAGTCAGGAAAGTACAAATACCCCCCAAATGACCCCTTTTTTAGAAAGTAGACATTCCAAGGTGTTAAGTAAGAAGCATGGTGAGTTTTTTTAAGTTGTCATTTTTTCCCACAATTCTTTGAAAAATGAGGATTTTTTTTAATGATTTTTTTTACAAAATTGTCATATCATCAGATTATTTCTAACACACAGCATATGCATACAACAAATTACACCCCAAAATACATTCTGCTACTCCCCCTGAGTACGGCGATACCACATGTGTGAGACTTTTACACAGCCTGGCCACATACAGAGGACCAACATTGAAGTAGTACCTTCAGGCATTCTACGAGCAAAAATGACATCTCATTTCACAACCACCTATTACACTTTTGAAGGCCCTGGAGTACCAGGACAATAGAATTTCCCATAAAATGTCCCCATTTTGGAACGCAAACACCCCAACGTATAATCTGTGAGGCATAATGAGTGTTTTGAACGGTTCATTTTTTTACAGAAGTTTTTGGAATATGTGGAAAAAAATTAAAACACTTTTTTTTTACACAAAGTTGTCAATTTATAAGATATTTCTAACACATAGCATGTATATAGCAAAAATGACACCCCAAAATACATTCTGCTACTCTTCTCGAGTACGGCGATACCACATGTCTAGGACCTTTACACAGCCTGGCCACATACAGAGGCCGAACATTGAAGTAGTACCTTCAGGTGTTCTAGGAGCATAAACGACATATCTCATTTTGTTCCTACCTATCACACTTTTGAAGGTCCTGGAGCATCAGAACAATGGAATTACCCACAAAATGACCCCATTTTGGAAGGAAAACACCCCAACGTATACTCTATGGGGCATGGGCTGCAAATAGGTACTCGGGTACTCTGATAGGCTGGTGACAGGTACTTGAGTACTCGGATGGCCTGGTGACGGGTACTCTGATGGCCCGGTGACTGGTATTTGGGTACTCTGAAGGGCGGTGATAGGCACTCAGGTACTCATATGGACTGTGATATGTACTCGGGTACTCAGATGAACTGTGACAGGTATTCAGGTACTCAGATGGACTGGGACAGGTACTCGGGTACTCAGATGGACTGGGACAGGTACTCGGGTACTCAGATGGACTGGGACAGGTACTCGGGTACTCTGATGGGCTGTGACAGGTACTTGGGTACTCTGATGGGCTGTGACGGGTACTTTGATGGGCTGTGCCAGGTTCTCGGATGGACTGTGACAGGTACTTTGATGGGCTGAGACAGGTACTCGGGTACTCAGATGAACTGTGACAGGTACTCAGGTGAACTGTGACAGGTATTCAGGTACTCAGATGGACTGGGACAGATACTCAGGGTGATCAAAACCCCAGTAATCTCTGCCACCTTGGCGGTAACCAAAGGTCCCTTAGAGCTATACAACTCCAAAAAATGTGCAGGTGGGTCCCCCTCCCGGGGTAACCTCTGAAGCAGTTCTCGGAAACAGCGGGGAAGAATTTGTGTAACTTAGCCAGGGTATAGTACTACCTCGTGTGTAACTTCACATTTTCTGGCAAATTAAACTGATTCATTTTTCTTTGTAAAGGTCAGTTTTTCTGTAGCCCATCTTACAGCAAGAATTAAAAAAAATGTATAGAGACCCCTAAATACATACCAGACCCTCTGAGTGTAAGATGGAATTTAAGGAGGGACTCACACAAAAAATGTAGGTGCCCCCAGAAAATACATATGCCCCATACCAGATCCATAATCCAAGCATGTAGCCTGGCTGCCCAGGAAAAGGGGAGGGATGAGCATGTGGCCCCACCCCCTTCTTCTGAACCATACCAGGCCATATGCCCTCAACATGGGGGGCCTTCCCTGGGGGGACTCCTTATAGTAAAGCACCTTGTCCCATGTTGATAAGGACAAGAGCCTCATCCTCACAACTCTGGCCTAGTGGCTGTGGGGGTCTGGGGGGCTTATCAGAATCTAGAAGTGCCCAGTCCCCCCATATGAATGCATTTGGTGTACATTCATTAAAAAAAGCAATAAAGACACCCGATGTCCTCTATTTAAAAACAAAACAAAAAGTCTCTTATTATAAATCCATCGTCAATCATGATGCCAACCCCCCCATTGACTCCCCAATAACCCCCATGACCTGCGACACAGGAGCGATCTTTGATGGTAACACTTGCTGACTGATAGTGTTCTGAGCTGTCATCAGCTATATAAAGGAAGCGGCGGGGATAGTGGTGACATCATTGCCCAAATATGGTCATATTCAGACAATGATGTCATGATATAGACCCCACCCATTTCCCTACATGCCCATGTAAGGGAATAGGCGGGGTGAAGTCGGAGGTTGCTAAGGACACAGCTGTTGGACAGCCGTTGTTTCCCTAGAAACCAGTGACAGCCAGAAGCCGTCACATTTGTCCGCACCAAATTCTGTAAACATTCGATGTTCAGAAGAATGTGGGAGGAGCCAGAGTTCATCCAATCTTCTGTTCAGACACGGAGCTCCTCCCTAATGCAGAATATTGTCAGTGTGTGGAAGTGATTGTATCTGGCAGACAGGGATCTGTATGTGTGTATCACTGCCCGGCACATCCGTGGGATAGAAAAAAAGTCTCATCATTGGTGTCCGTGAGATAAAAGCCAATCTTTGGCTTCAGTAAAATATAATATGCCCCGTCATTGGTTTCAGTGAGATAAAATAATCTCCATCATTGGTGTCAGTAGGAAAATAAAACCCATTGTTGGTGTCAGTGAGATAAAATAAGTCCCATTGTTGGTGTCAGTGAGATAAAATAAGCCCCAATGTTGGTGTCAGTGAGATAAAATAAGCCCCAATGTTGGTGTCAGTGAGAATAAAGTATAACTCCAGCCCAGCATTGGTGGTCAGTGGGGGTACTCTTTGTACTAGTGGTGTTCTGGCCAGCCCAGTGGACCCAAGGACTATGCTCTTCCAAGATTCTGGTAAACCCAGATAGCCTCATTATTACAGTTTGGACGATTCTTCCTGAAGGATATAGCCATCCACCATATCTGTGTGGATTTTACCATAAGGTTTGGCGGTTGGTATTATGCCACCTCTGGTTGGAGAGCCCATTCTATAGAGAAGGTTACATTTATACTGTATAGAGTATTTTTGATAATCACCATGGACTTTGTACTGCTAAATGCGTTCCCAACCCGTGTCTTATTGGGATATAAGATCAGAGATTACCAGAAATATTGACTGCTCCATAAAGTGCAGGGAACACGCATAAACAGCATCGCCCTCGGGGGACAGATGTTTCTTCTTAGTAATCCTCCATATTTAGGACTCCAATCGTAAATCCATAAAATAAAGGAATATAGTGTAATACTGCAAAATAGAAGCGATAATCGCACCCAGGTGAGTGTAGTGACAATATATAGAAATGAGTGTGCAGTCACCGCTCACCAGCCTTCAGCTCCATTTATATGACCCAAAGTACCATGAGAAATAAACAAAAAAGGTGCTCCATAGTGTAGTATTTATTGCAATACTTGGACATACAGCTACAACATCAGGATAAAATCCAAATGCATAAAAACAACTAAAACAAATAAAATGGATGACCGATTACCTCACATCATATGCCGCCACCTGGTACAATGTTGTGGTGGCCTGACATTCACGCTATAGGACCCTACCCTTCACGATTTGCACTAATGTGCATCTTCTAATGTTCATCTTCTGAAGGTCCACATTGGTGCAAATCGCAAAGGGAAGCGAATCGTGAACCATACGATTCTGTCAGCCACCTGATTAAGGGGACAGACGTTACCCTCCCCCAATCTGTCCCCTTAATGAGCTGGCTGACGGAATCAGATGATTATCCGCTCACATTCATCAACAATTGTTTTGTAATCACATCAACTATTTTATACTTTGTATCATTTTAATTAGTTATAATAAAGCTTTGTGGATATTTTATACATGTAGTTGTTGTTTATGTTGTTTATGCCCTTCAAAATCCCACTAAGAAGTTGGTTTGGTCCAGTGGTCTGTATTCATGGATGTGGGCATACAATCTTCTCCTTTTATCACAATTGTCCTGTACAATTTTTCCAACCTGGGACTTAGACACGGTACTAAAATCCCTATTGCAGCCCCCCTTTGGTCCCACAAAGTCTGGTCCACTCTGGTTTTTAACAATCAAATGAGTCTTTCTTACAGCCATTACAAGAGCCAGGAGGGTGTCAGAGTCGGCTGCCCTATCCTGCACAGAGACATTTTGCATCATTTATCCAGATAGGGCGATCCTGTGTCCCTCATCGGGCCTGGCCACTAAAGTCATCTCAACATTTCACATAGACCGGGAGGTGGTGCTACCTTGTTTCACACAGACCCCGGAACAGACAAACCATCTAGATCTAACACCACTGGACATGGTCAGCCTAATGTCAATATTAGACGTGTGCACTGACAACAAATGTGTTCATTTTCATTTCATTCGTTTTTTTTGCTTTTTTTTTGAAATTCGAAAATTCGGATTTCAAAATTTCCGAAATTCTAATTTTCAAATTTTGGCATTTCTGGAATTCGAAAATTTGGAAATTAAAAAATTTGAAAATCCTAAAAAAAAAAGAAAAAAAAAATCAGTAAAATTTGATATAATAACTATTAAATTATAGGCATTGGAATTTCCTTTCAAATTTGGATTTTCAGAAATCAGAAATTCAAAAATTAGAAAATCCGAAAATCTGAAAAAAGAAAGAAAATCTGTAAAATTCGAAAAAAATAACTATTGAATTATATCCTTTCAAATTTGGCTGTTTGTGAATGTAACAAATACAAATTTATCTGAAGTTACAAATTATCCAAAATAACGAATTCCACATCTAAACAAATGGAATGGAACAAATTAATAATAATAATAATAATAATGCTTTATTATTATTAGTATATTATTATGTTCCATTCGTTTAGATGCAGCATTCATTATTTCAGATAATTCGTTATTTCAGAAAAATTCGTATTCGTCACATTCAAAAACAGCCAAATTTGAAAGGATATAATTCAATAGTTATTTTTTTCGAATTTTACAGATTTTCTTTCTTTTTTCAGATTTTCGGATTTTCTAATTTTTGAATTTCTGAATTCTGAAAATTCAGAATTCGAAAATTCTAAATTCTGAAATTCAAAATTCGGATATTCGTATTTCGGAAATCCAAACATGTAAAATTCGGAAATTTGACATTCGGAAGTTCGTAATTTGAAAAATTCTGAAGTTTGGAAATTTCAGAATTAACTGATTTTTCAAAATTCTTTAAAAAATGAATTGGGAACTAAAGGAATTGCACATGTCTAGTCAATATATCTACAGCGGGCTCGGCAGACACGTAAGTCTGAGAGCCGATTTATCTTCCCTTGCAGACCTAGGAAAGGGGAGGCAGCTTCATCAAGAGTTCTGGCTACCTGGATCACAAAGGTTATTTCCTTGGTTTACACACAACAGGGCCTTGCTCCTCCGCAGTGTATAAGAACTCACTCCACTAGAGGGATGGGAGCCTCATGGGCATCCGTGGCAAAAGTCCTGGTTGAAGACATATGCAGGTCCACTAGCTGGAGTTCTTGCAAGACTTTTGCTCATCATTTTAAATGAGATGTACTTTATGCTCGTTCTTCTTTATTCGGAACAGTCGGTGTTATCAGCTTCTTTGTGAAGTTAAAGTGTGGTGAATCATGGAATCTGCCAAATTTGTCTTTTCTTTCCCACCCTATATTGGCTAGGGCAGGGGTCTTCAAACTACGGC
Organism: Lithobates pipiens; assembly: GCA_037367395.1. NCBI lineage: Eukaryota > Metazoa > Chordata > Amphibia > Anura > Ranidae > Lithobates > Lithobates pipiens. The sequence continues at coordinate 321,210 of JAZDVW010001294.1, forward strand.
CCTCCAGTTGTTCAGGAAGTACAATTCCCATCATGCCAGGAATCTTCAAACTACGGCCCTCCAGCTGTTGTGGAATTACACGTCCCATGAGGCATTGTAAAACTCCGACATTCACAGACATGACTGGGCATGATGGAGTATATCGGAGGTGTATATCAGGGTGTGCTTCTTCCCCACATGAGAGCTGTGATGTCCAGCAACATTCATATAGAAGACATTTCCCACACTCAAGGCACTAATACACCTCGAGGGTTGTGTGGGGTCCCTGATGTACAGGAAGACAGGACTTCAGTGAGGAACAATTCCCTCACTCAGGACAGGAATACAGCTTCTCCCCTGTGTGAGATCTCTGATGTCTGGAAAGATGAGACTTCCGTGAAAAACATTTCCCACACTCAGGACAGGAATACGGCTTCTCCCCCATGTGAGATCTCTGGTGTGAGTAAAGATGAGACTTCACTGAAAAACATTTCCCGCACTCAGGACAGGAATATGGCTTCTCCCCCATGTGAGATCTCTGATGTGTGTAAAGACTGGACTTCCGTGAAAAACATTTCCCGCACTCAGGACAGGAATATGGCTTCTCCCCCGTGTGAGATCTCTGATGTGCGGAGAGACTGGACTTCTCTGAAAAACATTTCCCACACTCGGGACAGGAATACGGCTTCTCCCCCGTGTGAGATCTCTGATGTGCGGAGAGACTGGACTTTACTGAAAAACATTTCCCACACTCAGGACAGGAATACAGCTTCTCCCCTGTGTGAAATCGCTGATGTGTGGAAAGATGAGACTTCCGTGAAAAACATTTCCCGCACATAGGACAGGAATACGGTTTCTCCCCTGTGTGAGATCTCTGATGTGTATAAAGAGTGGACTTCTCTGAAAAACATTTCCCGCACTCAGAACAAGAATACGGCTTCTCCCCCGTGTGAGATCTCTGATGTGCGGAAAGATTGGACTTCTCTGAAAAACATTTCCCACACTCAGGACAGGAATACGGCTTCTCCCCCGTGTTAGATCTCAGATGTGTGGTAAGATGGGACGTTTGTAAAAAACATTTCCCACACACAGGACAGGAATACGGCTTCTCCCCCGTGTGAGATCTTTTATGCCTATTAAGATAAGATTTATAACGGAAACACTTCCCGCACTCAGTACAGGAAAGTCTCTTCTCTGTTGGAAGGACGGCCCCGTCCCGCACAGTCTGAGGTTCCTCAGGATAAGAGGAATACGATGGTCCATCTACACTGTGTGGTGCCGGATGGACATTTGAGGTAGTCGTGTTTTCTCCTGGACTATACTGTGTGATGTCCTCATCTTCTATTTTACAGTCTGGAGACAAAGTGAGACAATCCTCTGAGGTTTTCCTCATCTCCCGTTCATCTACTAAAATAGAAATACAAAGATTATTACTAGGCATGAGCTGATTGGTTCCCCTAAACCAGGACTCCGCCCACATCAGACAGCTTTGTCTCTGAGGATCTTACAATTCCCCCTCAAGGTAACTAGTAAATGGGTCCTCTGATCTCCTAGCAGATCATTTCTTTATTCATGGACCTTAGTCAGAGAGTGAGGAAACAACGAGAACTGTCTTTTATAGGAGTGACAGTGATGAGGGGATTATAGGACGAGTGTCCCCTCCCCCTCTATCACTCATTGCCATCTTCCCAACACAAGAAGTCCTGCCCTTCCTTATTTAGTCCATGATTTAGTCATGAATAACAGCGGGGCTGAGCCCCACCAGAGGTCAGAGAGTGAGGATGGGGGGAGAACAACCAAGATGAAGACTGGACTGATCCTGAAGACCCCCATCATTGGGATATTGACTCCTCCCTCATTATCACTTTCTGTTTAAGGTTCCAAAGTCTGAGGATGTTATCACATTATTATCAATATGTAAAAGTCTGTCCTCCAATCACATCATCCGATATAAAATGTCCAGCTGGTAGGAAATGTGTATATATATATAGCAGCGGGGGGAGGGGGGAGAGCAGAAGTCAGGACTATGTAATGTACAACATATTGTATAAGATACAACAGATAGGACTATATAGTATCAGAATGATGTAATGTACAACATAGAGTATATAGTGCAGGGGTAAGGAGTATGTAATGTAGAATATAAAGTATACAGTGTAAGGGTCAGGACTCATAATATTGGTATTCAGTAATCAGTGGAAGATGAAATGATTACATGAGACAAGTTGCAGAGGTCCCACACCGCTGCCTCCCATCTCCTGAGACTGCACTCAGTGACTTGGGTCTGAGACTATACAGACATATCCCTCCACCCGGCACAGCCAGCAGACAACACAACAAGTAATCCTGGGGGGATTGTTCTGTCAGAGATCTTGTCATACCCGGGTATGGGGCAGAAGACCCAAATCACATACCCCAGGTGCCTAGATCTAGTAACATCTATGGGGAAAATGAACATTTTGCTGCCAGCTGATCCCCAGAATCTCCATAAATCCAGTCTAGATACATAAATTGTGTCGGCAGCACAGAGAAGGAAGATTATCGGAGAGAGAAAAAAAAAAGAGCTCACTGCTATTATCATTTCTTATTCATTTGCAGACAAAGGTTTCTTATGTTTTACGACAATATAAGATTATGAGGGGGTATTTTGTAAAGCTTGCAAACCCCCGTTTACTCATCTCATAACACTGCCCTTCCTGGGCTTTGCTAACAAACGTGCATTCTCTTGAAGCCACATATAGGTACTGTATATACACACAGTTTTACTTTTACACTCACTGTAGTCACTTTTTTGGCTTGTGTTGAACTTTGCATGTGGTGGACTGTGCTTTTATCTCATTGACTATGGTTTCTGTTTTTCACTGTGTATTCACACTTATAAGCTTTTTTCACTACCTGCTTACCTTCATGTATCACTCTATATTGATCAGCACTCTTCACTTTCAACACTTATGTATAAGTTTCCCAGTTCCCCTTCCTCTTACACACTATCCGGGTGGAGTCCTTGTCTCTTCTTATAGAGTGGGCAGTACCTAATTAGCGTACTGCATAGATATATATATATATATATATATATATATATATATATATATATATATATATATATATATTTACATACTTTTTATTTTTATTTTGATATTTTATCCCACTGTAGGATGTCCCCTTTGACCTTTGGCTGCCTACGCTTATATTCCCCTCCATATTACATATTGGAGGTGAAATTAGGGATGTGATCCCTTGCAAGCCATCCCGTTTTTTGGACTCCGTTTCCCTGCCCTCCCCTGATGGTAGGGCATTGCGACTAATTCCACCTATACGAGTCTGGGCACATCTATGAAGGATTTGAGAGAAGTGGTGGAGTTTACTGTTGTCTTTTAAAGAGGATCTCCCGTGTGGATCTTATAGGTATTTACTTGGGATGTATACTAATTGATAGTTAATTGTATAATATTAGATATATACTCTGCCTACAGCAGATTATTTCTGGTATACTATAATGTACAATGTATGGATATATATTCATGTCTGTCTTTTCTTTTATAATAGATAAAACCTTCTGAAGAAGACCCCTGAGAGGGTCGAAACGCGTAAAGGGCTAATATTATCTATTTTTTAACTGTATATGCAGATATATAAGGGTTTATATGATACAAATGAGCTTTGTCCGCATATGTACTCTTATACTATTTATCCACTCGGTGGAGCTCAGTCCTTGACCACTGTGTCACCTGTTTAATCCTCTTTTTTTATTAATAAATATTTGTACTACAAACCATCTGCCATATGTCAGTAGTTATTTCTACTATATCTATCTATTAGCTTTTACAGGTAATATATGCTGTCAAAAAACCCCATTCAGGGGATACTCTCTTTTTTTTCTTTGTTTTTTATACACTAGGGGTGATCAGCGCCCTCTGACCCTTTATTGGGGTGTTACTGCTTTTTCTTTTTTCGATTATCGGAGAGAAATCCAGGAATACAGGACGGGGAACACAGCTCAGGAAAGTGACCAGGGGATTACAGGCTGATATCACCCAGCCCCCGCCCTACTCTGGACCAATCAGTGAGCAGTATGGGTGGAGGAATGTATTTAGTGTTAATGACCCACCTGTGCTGATCTCTGTAGGAGTGTCCTCCTCTATAAATGTCCCCGTTATTCCATCCTCCTCCATAGACTGCTGATCATCCCTCACATACCTCTCTTCTTCTTCTGATTTCACCTCAAATTCTATATCCATTGGATCTCCACTCTAAACCAAGAAAATGAGAGAGAAAATCATCTGTAAGATAGAAGATTTATTATTGTGACATCACATAGAAAATCCACACATCATCTCTAGGAGTCCATGTTCTAGATGCTCCATCCCACCAACCTTGTAACAGTGGGGGGTGGTGTGATCTTCCTGTGTGGAATCCCGGGAATACAGAGGACTGGGACTTCTCTCTGGTGGGTTCCCATTACTGGATCCATCTGTAGGAAACACACACGCTGACTGAATACATTGTTTCTATGTGTTTATCAGATAATGGGGGATCTAGGTGGAGCCTCCGTACTGCTCTCTCCTTTACAATAAAGTCTCCTCTTACCCGGTGATGTGAGGGGCGGCTGATTGTCCATCATGACGTCCTTGTAGAGATCCTTGTGTCCTTCTAAATACTCCCACTCCTCCATGGAGAAATAGACAGTGACATCCTGACACCTTATAGGAACCTGACACACACAATGATACAGTCACCATCCAGACACATCCCTTGTCTGTTACTGGATAATGTCCCAGAATTCCCAGAATCCTCCTCACCTCTCCTGTCAGCAGCTCCATCATCTTCTTGGTGACTTCTAGAATCTTCTCCATGTTGTGTCTCTCAGGTTTTAGGGAGTCACATGGAGGCACTGTGATGGTCATATGATCACCGGACTTCACAAGAGGAAATCTCTGTATTGAGGAACCAATAGGAATATCATGTTAGAATCCCAGAATCCTCCTCACCTCTCCGGTCAGGTCTGTGTTTTATTAATAGTGATAAGAGTGATGTCATGTGACCTCCCAGAATCCTCCTCACCTCTCCGGTCAGGTCCGTGTTTTATTAATAGAGATAAGAGTGATGTCATGTGACCTCCCAGAATCCTCCTCACCTCTCCGGTCAGGTCTGTGTTTTATTAATAGAGATAAGAGTGATGTCATGTGATCTCCCAGAATCCTCCTCACCTCTCCGGTCAGGTCTGTGTTTTATTAATAGAGATAAGAGTGATGTCATGTGACCTCCCAGAATCCTCCTCACCTCTCCGGTCAGCAGGTAGATGATCTCCAGGGTGAGGTTTAGTATCTTCTCAGTCATGTGACTCCAGTCCTCCTCCATCCTCATTGGTGCCGACATTTGATCTATACAGGTCTCCTTGTAGACTGATAACTTTGGGAAATTAAAGTAAGAATTATTTGGATGGTGTTGGTCACACAATAATAATATTATTATTCAAGATTTATATAGCTCCAACAGTTTACGCAGTGCTTTACAATGTATAGGGGAGACAACACAATTACAGTACAATACAAAAGGTACAGGAGGGCCCGGCTCGTAGAGCTTACATTCTAAAAGGGAGGGGGTGGTGTTACAAAAGGTAATAGATGCGGGGAAGGATTTGATGGGGGCGGCTCTGGGACAGTTAGGTGGGTGTGGGATCGGCTTCTCTGAATAAATGAGTTTTCAGGGAACTCCTAAAGGTGGACAGGGTAGGGGCTGAGTGGACAGACTGGGGCAGGAAGTTCCAGAGGAAGGGAGAGGCTCTGGAGAAGTCCTGAAGACAAGCATGGGAGGAGGTAACAAGGGAGCTAGATAGCAGGAGGTCCTGGGAGGAGCAGAGGGGACAATTTGGGCGATATCTGCAGATGAGGTTGGTGATATAGATGGGGGCGATGTTGTGGATGGCTTTGTATGTTGTGGTTAGCATTTTGAATTTTATACGGTGGGGAGGGGAAGCCAGTGAAGGGATTGGCAGAGAGGGGTGGCAGTCACGGATCGATTAGTGAGGTGTATTAGTCTAGTAGCAGCATTCATAATAGACTGAAGGGGGAGGAACCTGTGTAAGGATTGGCCATTAAGGAGAGAGTTGCAGTAGTCAAGGCGGGAAATAATCAAGGAGGGAACAAGTTGCTTTGTGGTGTCATTAGTCAGGAAGGTGGAATTCTGGAGATGTTGCGGAGGTGAAGGCGGCAGGATTTAGCCAGTGATTAGATGTGGGGAGAAGGAGAGGTCAGAGTCAAGGATTATACCCAGGACCCTGCCATGTGTGGAGGGACCAACGGTTGTGTTGGTGATATTAATGGTCAATTCACCGGGGGGGGGGGGGGGAATGTGAAGGAGGAAATATAAGAAGCTCAGTTTTAGAAAGATTGTGTTTGAGAAAGTGGTGTGACATCCATACCGATATGAAAAAAAGTTTCGAGGAACCAAACAGCTAGGTGGGACTTTATATGAAGCGCAAGGTGGGTAGAACCAAGCACGACCATCCCCGATACTTTGAACCAAACAGAAAAGACAGAGACAAGTGGGACTTTATATGAGGCATGCACCCTGGAGATAACATGGTGATAGTGAATATGACAGGTACCTAAAGTAATATAAAAAAACAAAGACGCTGCATATAAACATCACATGACATCAATTGGCACTAGGAGGTTTAAATTGTAAAAAAAATAATAATAACAAGAATATTATCATAGTTCATATTATAAAAACCCAAATTCATCAGACAGAGGTCTCTAATATTGTAAAAGATGAAATCAACAACATGATCAATTCATACTGTAAATGCTGTAAATAACAAATTCATTCAGGGCAGATCTCTATGACAACTAATTATATTCCAAATTCAGTTACATATAAACCAATTGATATATAGAGTCATGTACTGTTATAATTGTAAACATAGGGAGGCACATAGGGAGAACATCCATACCGATATGTCATTCAAGAGGAGTCCCCCTTAAAAATAAAAAATAATTAAAAGTCAGCAGCTACAAATACTGCAGCCCCACTTGTCCCCCCTCCACTCGGCGGTGCCGGCATTGCAACTGGGGGCACCCGGCTGTGGCTTCACAGCCGGACACCCACTGCGCATGCGCGAGCGGTGCCACGCACCATGATTCGCCGCACAGTCATCTGGGTCCTGTCACATGTCCCAAATGACAGGAGGGAGGGGGCAGAGCTGAGCCCTTCCTGTGCCGAGGGGAAGTGATGTCACCAGACCAGGCACTGAAGGAGGCAGACTACGAGGGACCCCCTAGCAACAGCCATTTTGAGGAGAGTTAAAAAAAAAAAATTCTAATGTTTTCTTTTTTAATTTTTTTAGGAATATTAATCATTTTTTTGTGTGGAACACCACTTTCAGTAAGTTTGAGATCTGTGAGGAGATGGAGGGGGTGAGTTGAAGAGTGGAGAGATAGATCTGGGTGTTGTCGGCTTAGAGGTGGTATTGGAAGCCATGGGAGGTTATCAACTGGCCCAGGGAAGAGGTATAGAGCGAGAATAGGAGGGGCCCAAGAATGGAGCTTTGGGGTACCCCAACAGAAAGAGGAAGGGGAGCGGAGGAGATGGAGTTGTAAGTGACACTGAAAGTGCACTGAGATAGGTAGGAGGAGAACCAGGATAAAGCAGAATCACAGAGGCCAAGGGAGTGGAGTTTGCTGAGGAGGAGCAGGTGGTCAACTGTGTCAAAGGCAGCAGAGAGGTCTAAGGGTATGAGTATGGAGTAGTGCCCGTTGGTTTTAGCAGTTAGTAGGTCATTGGTGAGTTTTAGGAGGGCAGTTTCAGTAGAATGTTGTGGGCGGACTGTTGGGGGTCGAGAAGGTTGTTGTCCATGAGGTAGCGACTCATTCGGTCATGGACAAGGCGTTCGATGAGCTTGCAGGCAAACGGGAGCAGGGAGATGGGTCTTAAATTGTTCAAATAGGTGGGGTCTATTGAGGGTTTTTTGAGTATGGGAGTAACCAGTGCATGTTTGAGCAGTGAAGGAAAGGTGCCGGAGGAGAGGGAGAGGTTGAGGATGTGGGTTAGGGAGTTGAGGATAGAGTGGGAAGGTGGTCGCAGTAATTGTGAGGGGATAATAATAATAATAAAAAATAAATATAATAAGATGTGAAGGGTTAATAGGAGGTTTCTATACATATAAGAACTACTCCCCCCCATGGGGACACATTTAGTTTGGACTGTTTAGCATCTGATTTATTTTTTTGGCCTCCTGGGACCCTCTTGTTCTGCCAGATCAGAAATTCTCTTCTCTCTGTTGGGTTTGTTTGGTTTCTGAACTGGTTTTGATCAGTTTTAGAACTGCAGACAAGGAATGATAAATACGATCCTTCCTGTGACTTGTTTGCTCTGAGGCAGTGCTGTGAGGACAATGTCGGGTCATCATGATGTCCAGGAAGGGGAACTTGCTGACTTTTGGTCGGAGTTGTTGGCTAATCAGGATAATTGCCAGAACTCCGGCTGCAAGTCTCCAATCTACGGCAGCCTGCTGACTGATCGGAGTGATGTCACTCTCTGCAGTAAGAGAAGGGATGGGATTGGATAGCAGGAGGATTCTGCTGGTGGAGTACAGAACTGTGGGGGAGGAGTCTGTTCTGTGCTCTCCAATAGCAATTCAGTGTGGGTAGGAGGAGGACAACAGGGGGAGGGGTTTGTTCTCTTGGTCTATTTTGTGTTGTGGAACATTCTTCTTGACCAGTGATATGGTGAGGTGAAGCTTCCTTCACTTACTGAAGAGAAATGTCAGAGAGACGACTCAGTGCAAAGTGTCACATGAGGAAATCCTGGGAAATAATTCCGGACTAATAGGTAGAAATAAATCGATCAGCCAATGATTTGATAAATGATCAATAAATTATAAATTGTATACGGAGACAACGGCGGTTACAGAATGGAGGATAATAATGGAAGGAATATGACATCGCATATAACGGTCTCTTTTCATCATCAAGTCCTGTGTGACTGAACTATTGTCTTATTTCCACTTAGAACTTTACTATTGTCCGGCTCCGACCTCTGATCATTGATTTTGGTTCAGTGGAATCGCTCCGATTAATCACTACAGCCTTATTGATCAATCAGCTGCTGATTTGGATTACGTTCAGTCTAAAGGATACACGGCTTGTTATCATCATCTACAGCTTCTTGGACTTTGTATATCTGCAGACGGCTCCCCGTTTTCATCTCCCCCTTTTCTCCAATCCCTTGGACTCATTTTGTTCTTTTACTCTACAATTTCTACCACGGGTTGTTATATGCAATGTCACATTGCTTACATTATTAACTTCAATTCTGCAATGCTCGTTGTCTCTGTATACAATGTATAATGTATTAGGCTTGGTGGTGATGTTCTTTTACTGTCTATTACATTTATAGCGCTATTTGATGAATTTTGTTGGTGGTGTCTTGTCGCTGTCTTATGTGTGTCTTTGTGTGTCTTTGTCCCCAGACCTTTTGTCTTTTCTTAGTATAAAGTGTGGAATTACTGTCATTTTAACAATTGATCCTTTTCTAATAAATTAAATTAATAATTTATCAAATCATTGGCTAATCAATTTATTTATCCCTATTAGTCGGGTATTATTTCCCAGGATTTCTTCATGTGACACTTTGCACTGAGTCGTCTCTCTGACACAGAGCACATTTTTCTTTATGTTCCCGCTTAATACAAGTGTGCGGTACAATACCGGTGGGTACCTTATGTACCACAATGTTTTGGTTCCCTTCCACCCCCCTTTTTGTTATATTCCTTCATTTTCTGGCAGGAGTTCTTTAGGAAGGTCAGAAAAGTAAATGCAGGTGGGGTGGGAGGACCTTCAGAGACCAAGAGCCCTTATGAGCCCTGAAGCCCCCTCTTACCTCAGAGCCTTACAGCCTGACTACCCCCTTCAGAGCCCCCACAGCCCTTCAGCCCCACTAACCTCTCAGAGTTGTTCAGTCCTATTACTTCTTAGGAGGCCCAGAAAGTCCTTCATCTGCACTTCCTCCTCAGGGGCCCCAGAGTCCTTTAGTCCCACTACCGCCTCAGAGACCTAGTCTAGTTTACTCAGAACCAGTGGCAGAACTATTACGGTTGCAGTGTGCAGCACATTCAGCCTTTGCAGTGCCCCCTTGCTGTGTCTGATCTGCTCCCAACACAGCGCCCCCCAAACATTACCCAACTCCTCTCCCCACTCCTCCTCCCCCAGACACAAGCTCCAAGTTCTCCATACTGGGTGGACTCTGCGCCCTGTGAAGGCTCTGAGGGACCCGTCCCTGATGCCAGCTGCAGCGCCCTTTTTGTCTTATACAAAAATATGACCTTGGTGTGTGTGGGGCCATTGAGATGTGTGAGGGGGGGGGCAGGATCAGCTCTCTGCACATCTCCAACTCCTCTCCTACCTCTGCCAGCTGCTCTCTGGAGTTTCTGCCCAGCCCTCTGCCCCCCCCATCTCCCCTCAACACCTATGTGCCCCTTCCAGGGCTGCCCATATTATTGACCCTTCATCTGTCCCAACCATTCCTATCCATCCTCCTCATCTCAACTCTCTGCCACCCCTTCCCATAACCTCCTCTGACTGGCACCTCAGTACAGACCCCCTCCCCCCATTCATTCACCTCATCTCAGCCTTTGTCATCTCTTGGGAATCTCAGTGGCTGCAATGTGTCATCTCAGTCTTTGTCATCTCTTGGGAATCTCAGTGGCTGCAACGTGTCAGGTTTGGGGTCACCGAGAACAAAGAGCCTCACTGGGCACTGCTGGAAGTGATCAGCGGAGGTGAGCCCGGTGTGTGTAAATAGAAAATAAGATCTTATTACCTCCTCTGCTGTTACTTCCAGTGATGTCTTCTCTTCCCTGCCACATGGAACGTCTTGTTTTTATACCAGATTACTTCCTGTATGTAACTGACATCACTTCCTGTCTGTGACTGACATCACTTCCTGTCTGTGACTGACATCACTTCCTGTCTGTGACTGACATCACTTCCTGTCTGCATTCCATAGAAACTTTCTGTCTACATATGAGTGATATCACCACCTTGTGGAGATCAGAAGAACTGCAGCTCCAAGAAATGTCTTATAGTAACTACTCCTGTCAAATATCTTACAGATCTATCAGAGAAGTTCAAATATAAGACAAAAAAGTAAGAAAAAATCACAGCGATCACATAACAGTTGTACACAAAGAATGGCTTTTATTCATAGCTATTCATTGTGTACTACTGTGAATATCTCTGTGATTGGTCATAGTGATCACATGGTACATGCAGGGCCTATCACATCTGTACCATATGATAGCTGTGACCAATCACTGCCATCACAGTAGTACACCCTGTGTCATTCATAAAAATGGTTGCTTATGACAGTAATCATCAAAAAAAAAAATGTAAAAAAAGGAAATAAATCATTATTATTTTCATATATATATATATATAGTGACAAAACAATTGGAATAAACACAGGATTTTTAAAACCGCTTACCTGTAAAATCCTTTTCTTTGATGTACATCAGGGGACACAGAGCAATAGTACTTATTATGTGGGTTATAGGACCATGGATAGGTGATGGGCACTGGCACGCCCCAAATTAAAAAATGCACTCCCTATATGACCCCTCCCACTACTGGGAGTCCTCAGTTTTGTAGCCAAGCAATACAAGTGTATACCAAGAAGGGAGGGACCTCTGTGTCCCCCGATGTACATCAAAGAAAAGGATTTTACAGGTAAACCGTTTCAAAAATCCTGTTTTCTTTTCTTACATCAGGGGACACAGAGCCATTGTAGTTACTATGTGGGATGTCCCATAGCAATGGCAACTGAAGGGGGGAGACAGAACAAAAACAGGAGGCCAGAAGACTCATACTGCAGTACAGTGCGCTTGAAAGCAATATCCTCATGACCTTTAACATCGATTTGATAAAATCTGGTAAATGTATGTGTAGCACTGACCCCCGAAGGAGCGGCTGGTTTAATTGGGCTTACTGTTACCTTCTTGACCTCGTGTACATCTAGGGGTTTCCCGAGGCAGATGGACCAAAGAACTGCAGAAACTGACACTGGATCCACTTTTAGGATATTTATTTGACAACAAGTAGACAGAACAGTCGCTCAATGAAGATAGAGGGTTGGGTCGGAAGATCAGGTACTCTTGGAACTGCAAAAAATAGGAAGTTCAGAGAATTACCGCTCACAACTGGATTCTCACAGCTACCGGATAGACCTCCTCTCACTAGGCCTAGCAGCCAATAGAGTGTTTGAGTAAAGCAAAGCCTCTGCCATAGACTTGCATGTAGAACACTTGTGAATAAAGTCTCTGCCACAGACATGAATGTAACTGAAGGATGTAGGTAAATTTAGAGAGCCATCATACAGTACCAGTATCTCTCAGCCAGTCCGGTGATACCGTATGAGTGTAGATTCACTTGGTGTCTTTCAACTGAGCCTCCAGGCTCTTTCTGAGAAGCCAGCCTTATCCCGAAGAGTCCTCCCCTGGTTGCTTCTCCAGTTGCTGGGCCTCTCCACAGATGAGACGGCACCGGACCACCTTTGAATCCTCCTCCCAGTTACTTTGCCTCGGGCTAACCAGCCCCGAGACTCGGAATTGGATGGATCCGCACCCCAGGTCATGAGGGCCATGGGGGCTGGTCAGGAGGACCATGACCAGACAGACACAAAGATCTTCTGGACCGGAACTCAGAAGCACGTGATGTCAGTACCTTAAGTATCCTCTCCCAGAATGCACAGCAAGATGACACTCCCACTGGGCTGGTTCAGAGAAAGAATGGCACTCAATGCGCCTAGCTGAACTGCGTTCTCACACTTGCCAGTGGTGACAGCGCCACCTGTGGCCAAGCAGAACCCAGTGCAATCCAGCTAGACTGGTACTGAGACCATAATTTGGCATAATTAATCCTAAAACCCAACTGTGGCTTTAGGAATTTTAAATAGGAAAAAACACATAGTGCGTGCTCTTCAGGAGTCGGCGCTACATATAAACTGAAGACCAAGTCGTGGCCTTACAGATCTGAGCCATAGAGGCCTGATGATGCCCCGCCCAAGAGGCACTAACCGCCCTGGATGAGTGCGCTTTAACATAAAAAGGAGGAATTTTCTTTTTTAAGCCGTAAGCTTGACCAATCACTTGACGAATCCATTTGGAAATCGTGGACTTTGGCGCTGCCTGTCCTCTTTATGGACCTTCTGGCAGAACAAACAAAACATCTGTTTTGTGAACCTGAGCGGTCGCCTTTATATAGGCTCTGATTGCTCTTACTACAGCAAGGGAATGTAGTGCTTTCTCTTCCCTAAATTGAGGCTCTGGGAAGAAGAAGGTAGAATAATATCCTGGTTTAAATGAAAACCTGTCATCGCTTGTATGATTACATTATTTGTTTCACAGGTTTCTACTTTAATATAGCAGCAAACATTATGAGATTAAAGAAGTAGGTGCAAAGTGGAAGCAGTGGATCTGCAGGGAACAGCATCTTGAGCACAAAGCACTTTATGTTGTATATGAATTTGCACATGAATCAGTTTACTTAATTTATTAATAAACACCATAAGATCAGTGAAGTAGGTGTAAAGTGGAAGCAGTAGATCTGCAGAGAATATTATTTGAGCCCCTAGCACTTTATATATGAATGTCTCCACATATTTTAGTGTATTTGTGATGATTTATGTGCACACACAATAGGACAGCGCTGTGACACATAATGCTCTTCTAGTTGATAAAGGGAACACTTACCTTTGTTACAGCAGCAGTCCGGTATAAGTTATTTCTGTAGGTATTTGAGTTGTTACACATAGCGCAGGTTTTATTCTATTTATATTGGTGACATAATTGCCCAAATCTGAGGATCAGGAGCAGGGGTCAAGTCCTGGGAAAAAAAGTGTGGGAACTCCCACCCAAGATCCATTCCCCCACCAAAAAAAAAAAAAGTACGCTCATATGCATATATACTTCAAAGAAAATACAGTACAACATTTATTATAAAGTGCAAGTTTACAAAAACAAACTAACGTGTCAAACAAAACAATCAACACAATGGGTGATGATCTTTCCCTCGCAAGGAATTTCTACCACAAATACACCCTGTTCCAAATTCTGTTACACAGCCCATTAGAAAATATCCCACAAACAGGAATAACGTTGTCCTTGGCGTTTAAGAGTATCAACTTTCCGAGATTTATTATCATCTGCGCTGCGATGTGTGGTCAGCCATTTTGTGACATATGGCAAAGGATCCCATAAATGCACAGGGGGGCCAATGAGACTAATAAACAATAGAGAAGATAGGCGTTCAATGCCAAGCCCACTCCTAATGGGTGACATCACCAAATTCATTGTACTGAAGCCCCTTTCACAATCACCGGATGTCCCTGGAAGACTGTTAACTGCTGTCACCACTGGTTTCAGCTTTTCAGGAATCTCTTCACCACCATTATCAATGTAGTCTCTGAAACCTTCACAGATGGATGGATAATAGCTGAGACGGAATCTTTTGCACAGCTGCTCCAGCTTCACTTCACCTTCAAACCATGGACTGTCCACATTGATTGGCCAGCGTTGTGCATTCAGGATGTCAATTTCAGAAACAAGACTTTCAAATTCACCTGACTGTGATGAAGTGGCAGGTCTGTCGCTCGCAGTTAAAGCAAAGAGTCTGGAGCGCAAATTATCCACCAAACATTGGTAAAACTGAGGGAGGTTTATCTTCACTTGGCCTTTTGAACTCTCTGTATTCATGGTCACACCTTTGAAATTCCCTTTCTCTAGCGATTCCATGACTTCTTTCAGATGTTTACCAGGCATGTCTTTCATTTTTTCAACTGCACGAATTGAACGATTAATCAGCTGATAGGCTCGTGGAAGTGTGATGTCATCTCTTTGTAGAGCTTCAGATAGCAGTCCCATTTCCTGAACAGCATCCGCAACCCCTGCAAGGTTTAACAAATAATCTTCTGATGTCAAGACCTTGTTAAGGCCACTAAATAGAGATTTCTGTTGACTGCTATGAGCTGAGCTCAAACTTGCTTTCAAGAAATGACTGTGTAGTGCAGGATACGACTCCCAAACTGCTCGTATAGCTCTCTGGCTTGAAGCAACCCATCGAACTGAAAAAACTTTTCCAATTTTAAGAATTTGTACTTCTAATTCTTTTGCACATTCAGAGAGCTCTGCCAGTTTTTTCGGTGACTGATGATACACAGCATACAACTTCTCAAAAAATGATGTGAGATGGTGAAGACCAGGAATAGAATGAATTGTATCTGAAATGCACAATTCAAGCCTATGACACAAGCAGTGCATTTCACAAGCTGTGGATATTTTTGGCTGAGTCGTTCCAAAACACCTGACTTTCTTCCAAGCATTACACTTGCACCATCACTGCAAGCACCAATCCAGTTTTTGGCAAGAAAGTCATCACTGAATCCAAATTTAGAAAGGCAAGCTAGAAGAGTGGCTTCAATAGACTGTGCATCTGCTTTAGGCAAATCAAGCAAATCAAGAAAAAAAGTAACTGGGTCTTTTCCGTTAACAGAGGCACGAATATATACGATTAACACTGAATGTGTAGAAACTGTTGTAGACTCATCAATATAAACAGAAATTTTTTAAGCCTGCTCAACAACTGCTTTGCAAAGCTTTTTCCTCATTTCACTAGCAATGCAATCTATTATTTGTGCTGCTGTGTACTCACTATGGAGAATACTTCCTAAGTCAGCTCCATTTGCAACTTGCAAGCTGATAAGATCTGGGAAGTCTGTGAAAGGGCGATTTTTTTTCGCACAAAAGTAGGCAGTGCGAAAGACTTTAGTGGTGGACACAAACTTATGCTTCTGCTGTTCTGCAATATTGGATTGCAGTATCTCCTTTCTGGATACTGCTTGGATATTTCCTGCCTTTACATGTGCTTCTGAAATCCGATGTATGTGGATTTTTTTACGCAGTGAGGTCAACATATCTTTTTTGGTTTTGCCATATGGAGTAATTGTACCAGTGCTCCATTCTTTGGAAATGGATACACCCTGTGAAACAGACACTCCAAGGTGTTTAATTTCACGACACAATTTGCACCCTAAAAGACCATTTTCTGCAAACAGCCAAGGGTTCTTTTTATTAAATTCTATCCACTGATTCTGGTCCCAACATTCCGGAAGAACAATGATATCACTGGCATTGGCAGTGGTATCTTCAGCCACATCGGTAATGAAGTCAACAACCGATTCACTGACTGGTGTAGTTTCTGCAGCGGACACCGCTTGCTGAAGCAAAGGCTCAGCCTGAGTTGAGCAACTTGCAGAATCAGCATGAGATTTCTTACTGGATGCCTTCATGAAGAAATCTGTAATGCTGCTTTTTCATTTGCTCATTTCTGTAACAATGAATACAATAATGGTGTAAAATAAGCAGCCTGGCTGGCCTCAGGGTGCTGGCCTGGCTGGTCTCAGGGTGCTGGCCTGGCTGGTCTCAGGGTGCTGGCCTGGCTGGTCTCAGGGTGCTGGCCTGGCTGGTCTCAGGGTGCTGGCCTGGCTGGTCTCAGGGTGCTGGCTGGTCTAGCTGGTCTCAGGGTGCTGGTTGGCTGGCCTCAGGGTACTCGGTAGTTCCCTAGCTGGTCTCAGGGTGCTGGCCTGGCTGGTCTCATGGCGCTGGCATGGCTGGTCTCAGGGTGCTGGCCTGGCACTCACCCAAGATTCCCCACTTCAAAAATAAAAAAAAAGTGTGTATGTATATATATATATATATATATATATATATATATATAATCATACTCCTTTAACAAATAAACTGCAACATTTATAGTACCAGTTTACAAGGACACCTCCAAAATTCACATGCCTTAAATAAATCTAGAACAGATGTAACAAAATAATTTAAGCTGTATGCTATACTAATAAAAAACCACCACAAATGTGTGAAAACGGTTCCCTCGCAGGGGATTGCAATGACTGGGGGCCCCTTCTGCACTATGTCTCTATGCAAGCTACTTAGAAGAAAAGGAGAGAACGTTGGGACTTTAAATGAGGCGGTGACCGGGTAAGGTCAGTTGCCTCCATCCCTATTTGAATAAAGCAATCAGGATGACTGGGGGTTGGGACTTTAAATGAAGCAGGCAGGTGTAAAACATTTACATTTATTGGAAAATCAATGGTAAGTTGCATGAGGGAAATCATGAGTACACCAAGAAGGCCAATATATTCCATTCAATGGATAAACATACAGCAATAACAATTGACCACAAAAATACAAAAATACAAGTCACATATTACAAGTGATCATTAAGTAAGTAAAATATATGGTTGGCATAAAACATGGCATACAGTAGCTCTATGCATTTCGTGGATTCATCCACTCTTCAGGAGCATGCACGTGGAAAACTGAATGCTGTAGTATAGTAACAAATAATATCTGTAAGGTCTGACCCTGTCACGGAAAGTAGAGATTAAAATAAAGTAATTAGAGGTAATATTGGCTAGGACAAACCCCCCAAAAACCACTCTCAAAAGTACTTACATTGTCTGTATCTATGCAGTAGCAATGTGCCAAAATGAATCAGAATAACCCAATATGGGTATCACTGATGGGAGCTGAGGTGGTTAAGGCAGATCAGGACTGGACAAAGATGGTTTCCAAGAAAGGAAATTCCAAAAATTGATAGGGGTCAACAGTGACCATAAGTGCTAAAGATAAAAGAAGGATTGTAAAATAAGTTGGAGGGTCATATTATGTGGTAAAATAGATCATCTGTCCTAAACTTGGTAAAGGATAGGATAATGAGATGCTAATGAGTGTATAGGTAAGGTTAACTTAGTGAGAGTAGAAAGTTAGAATGATTAGAAAGGTGAAATACATGGGATATATAAAAAAAAATAAAAATAAAATAAAATTTAAGAAACCATATCAACCAAAATAGTTAGATGAAATGAAAAAGAAGTGCAGCATAAATCAAATAGTGAAAAAGTGAGATCAAATTACCTAATAAACACTTCAGTGTTGAGTGCTCCACAGGGTGTGCAGATAAAGGGCTGGAACCACCATGTGAGTCAATCTGCCCCAGAAGACTTATAAGGGCTAGTCTGCCACACCCTCCAACGTCACGTGAGAGCACGCACTAAGGAGGATAGGCAGCTGCAGTCGGGCGGAACCGCCCCTAAATAAAACAGTGCCAAATTATTCCTCCACCTGGCTGCTAGATGTAAAAGTTGATGGAAAACGGTGGCGCCAAAGACATGGCGCAGCGGTCCCATCAAATAAAGCGTGACGCCGATACATTAAATGTAAATGTTTTACACCTGCCTGCTTCATTTAAAGTCCCAACCCCCAGTCATCCTGATTGCTTTATTCAAATAGGGATGGAGGCAACTGACCTTACCCGGTCACCGCCTCATTTAAAGTCCCAACGTTCTCTCCTTTTCTTCTAAATAAATTAGGGATGGAAGCGCGCTTGTTTATATTATTTTAGGTCTGATTAATACCCAATTATACCATGTAATAGTTCGAGTACCTAATATAGGAACTCCCCCCCTCTTCCACCAGGCTAATCGCCATGGGATGGGGCCCCTTTTTTACCTCCCACCCCTATTCTAAATGGGCTGATACCCCTGGCAGTTGCATGTGTCGAATGTTTTAGATAGGAGCAGTCGCTCCATCACTTTGGGAGCTGCGAGGCGTAGCGCGGGCCTTCCTCCTTCCCTCTCTATAGGGTGGGTGGACCGCCCTGCACTATGCATCGGCGTCACGCTTTATTTGATGGGACCGCTGCGCCATGTCTTTGGCGCCACCGTTTTCCATCAACTTTTACATCTAGCAGCCAGGTGGAGGAATAATTTGGCACTGTTTTATTTAGGGGCGGTTCCGCCCGACTGCAGCTGCCTATCCTCCTTAGTGCGTGCTCTCACGTGACGTTGGAGGGTGTGGCAGACTAGCCCTTATAAGTCTTCTGGGGCAGATTGACTCACATGGTGGTTCCAGCCCTTTATCTGCACACCCTGTGGAGCACTCAACACTGAAGTGTTTATTAGGTAATTTGATCTCACTTTTTCACTATTTGATTTATGCTGCACTTCT
Organism: Lithobates pipiens; assembly: GCA_037367395.1. Taxonomy (NCBI): domain Eukaryota; kingdom Metazoa; phylum Chordata; class Amphibia; order Anura; family Ranidae; genus Lithobates; species Lithobates pipiens. Next base: position 340,261 of record JAZDVW010001294.1, read on the forward strand.
TTTTCATTTCATCTAACTATTTTGGTTGATATGGTTTCTTAAATTTTATTTTATTTTTATTTTTTTTTATATATCCCATGTATTTCACCTTTCTAATCATTCTAACTTTCTACTCTCACTAAGTTAACCTTACCTATACACTCATTAGCATCTCATTATCCTATCCTTTACCAAGTTTAGGACAGATGATCTATTTTACCACATAATATGACCCTCCAACTTATTTTACAATCCTTCTTTTATCTTTAGCACTTATGGTCACTGTTGACCCCTATCAATTTTTGGAATTTCCTTTCTTGGAAACCATCTTTGTCCAGTCCTGATCTGCCTTAACCACCTCAGCTCCCATCAGTGATACCCATATTGGGTTATTCTGATTCATTTTGGCACATTGCTACTGCATAGATACAGACAATGTAAGTACTTTTGAGAGTGGTTTTTGGGGGGTTTGTCCTAGCCAATATTACCTCTAATTACTTTATTTTAATCTCTACTTTCCGTGACAGGGTCAGACCTTACAGATATTATTTGTTACTATACTACAGCATTCAGTTTTCCACGTGCATGCTCCTGAAGAGTGGATGAATCCACGAAATGCATAGAGCTACTGTATGCCATGTTTTATGCCAACCATATATTTTACTTACTTAATGATCACTTGTAATATGTGACTTGTATTTTTGTATTTTTGTGGTCAATTGTTATTGCTGTATGTTTATCCATTGAATGGAATATATTGGCCTTCTTGGTGTACTCATGATTTCCCTCATGCAACTTACCATTGATTTTCCAATAAATGTAAATGTTTTACACCTGCCTGCTTCATTTAAAGTCCCAACCCCCAGTCATCCTGATTGCTCTATGCAAGCTACGATATGTGGGGCCCCTTCTGCCGCAAGATGTCCACACATGTGTTGGTCTGTGCAGGGGAGGGAGGTCGGGCATGCTGAGTGTGCCGGCCCGGAGCTCCTCTTCTCAGGCTGCCTGTATTGTTTCTGCAAAGTGGGGCTCAGGCCCCAGGCCACTCACTCATCTGTTCCCATCAATGCAGCCTGATCAGTGCCCATCAAATGGAGCTTTGTCAGTGCCCCCATCAGAGAGCAGGGGTTCCCTTCAGACAGCCCCCCCATCAGAGTGTCCCCATAATGCCGCGTACACACGAGCGGACTTTTCAACATCCAAAGTCCGAAGGACCGAGTCCGTCAGACTATCCGATCGTGTGTGGGCTGCAACGGACTTTTGATTCACCAAAGTCTGACAGACTTTAGAATATGGAACATGCTTCAAATTTTCCCGAAGGAACTCCGCCGGACCCGGTCCCCTTCAAAAACTCCGCTCGTGTGTATGCTACTCCGACGGACTAAAACCGACGCTAGGGCAGCTATTGGCTACTGGCTATGAACTTCCTTATTCGAGTCGGGTCGTACGTCATCACGTTCGAATCCGTCGGAGTTTAGTGTGATCGTGTGTGGCCAAGTCCGTTCGGCCGAAAAGTCTGTCAGAACTCTGTCGGAACTCCATCGGAACTCCTTTGGAAGTCTGTCGGACATAAGTCCTCTCGTGTGTACGGGGCTTAACAGTGCCCTCATCAGAGAAGCAGGTGTTTTCAAGGAGGGGGGAAGTAGCAGAATGGAGGGGGACACAGAGGAAAACTGGAGGGGGGCAGAGAGGAAAACTGGAGGGGGACAGTAGCAGAACAGAGGGGACATTAGCAGAACGGAGGGGACAGCAGAACGGAGGGGGACACGGAGGAAAACTGGTAGGGGTGCAACGGATCAAAAAACTCATGGATCGGATCATTCCTCGGATCAGAGTCATGGATCGGATCATTTTTCGAATCAGCAAATAATTATTGAATTTGCAAAAACCTGTGAAAATGCCACCACCATATAGTACCCACTGCAATATACATCTCCCCCACTGTAATATTGGCTGAGCGTGGATGGGTATGTCTGGGTATTGGCAGAGTAAGTATTGGCAGGGTAAGCATTGGCAGGGTATTGCAGAATATTGGCAGGGTATTGTAGACATGTCACTGGAGAAGTGATCGAGGGGGTGTACATCTCACCTAGGTTGCTACACAGTGTGAGATGGTAAATCCAGGATGGATCAGTTTCTCAGCAGCGATATGCTGCTGAGTTGTTATTTAATTTTGCCGGGCCTGGGTTTATATGGAATGGCAGGTAGGTTTGGTAGAGGGACCTGTCATTCCACATCCCCCGATCCAGTTCTGGGTTTTGGATCAGGTGAGCTTTGATCCTAATTAGCCTGGGAAGCTAAAGGCACTGCAGGGTCTGCAGGTGATTGCTTCTCAGCCAGGGAATGAACAATCTGTGTGTTGAAGGAAGCTGCAAGCACAGCCACTGCTGGAGCTAAAACTCACCCTGCGATATCCAGGCGAAAGACGCTGTGTTTGTAAGTGTCAGATAGGTGAGCAGAACCTGTTAGTAAGCGCCCAGCCGGGCTAGGACTTTTATTTTTGTTGTACTTAGAAAGCACGGTGTTGCTGTATACTTTGTTTGTTGGACTGTTTGTACCACGAATAAACGCCAAGATCTGCTTTATAAATTCCAAGTCTGCTGTGAACTGTGTCCAAACACACCCTACCCCGGGAAGATCCCTTACAATTGGTGTTCGAATGCGGGCAAAGTCGGTTGCTAGGGGCAACGGTGTGGACAGACTTGGCTACAGCTGCTTATGTCTTGGGTGAAAGCTGCAATGACACTCCAGGAACAGTCCAGCAACATGGAGGAGATGCTGAAGCAGTTTATGCAAGTGAGTTTGCAACAACAGCAACGACATGAACAGTCCATGGCTGCACAACAGCAGGCTCAGATAGAGGCCAATAGACGACATGAACAGTCCATGGCTGCACAACAACAACTTATTGAGCACCTGATAGCAAATCGAGAGGCGCCTGTGGTTGCTAATCCACCCACAGTGATGGGAGCCGCTCCAGAGATTTTTTTTGGGAGAAGGACTGTGCAGAAAGCGCTGCAAAAGATGACTGCTGAGGACGATGTTGAGGCCTTTCTAACAGTATTTGAGCGCGTGGCTGAGCGAGAGAAGTTACCAGCTGCTGAGTGGGCAGAGGTAATTGTGCCCTATTTAACAGGTGAACCCCAAAATGCCTACTATGACCTCAGTGAGCAAGAGGTTAAGGACTATACTCGGCTAAAAGAGGAGATACTTGCCCGACTAGGAGTTACTACTGCAGTCCGTGCCCGGAGGGTACGCAACTGGAGCTACAGTCTGGACAAATCAGCGAGGTCCCAGATGTATGACCTAATCCATTTGGCAAGAAAGTGGTTGGAGCCAGACACTTCTACTCCTGCACAAATCCTAGAGAAGGTCGTGATGGATCGCTACCTCCGAGCGCTTCCTACTGACCTGCAACGCTGGGTGGGACAAGGTGATCCTAGGAACGCAAACGAACTTGTCAACCTTGTGGAGAGGTTCCAGGCGACTGAGGACTACCTCCGTGATGTTCCTGCAGCATCTTCACCTCCCCGGAGCGCCAGATCTGTGCCGTCAGCTGGTAAGAGACTTCCATCTATTGGGGGAGTGTGGAGGGGTGCTGATGGGGGGAAAAGGGCTCAAGTGGTGTCTCAGGGACAAAAGACTGGTGATGGTCCCGGGTGGCTAAGGGGCTCTGAAAAGGACTCCTTGCCAAAGAGACCAGGCCCTATCCAGTGTTGGAGATGCCATGAGGCGGGACACGTGTCGGCCCATTGCCCTCTTACCTCTGAACCCATGGAATGTGACGCTAGCCGGCGTCAGTCGCTATTTGCGGAACCATCTTGTGCTGCAGTTCCTGGACTAGAGACTGAACCGCAAATCTGCAACATCACAATCAATGACTTTCCTGTTAAAGCGTTAATGGACTCAGGAAGCCTTGTAACCTTGGTGCATGCTAGCCTGGTGACTGGGGACTTAGAGTCTAAAAAGCATATGAGTGTTGTGTGCATACATGGTGATACAAAAGTGTACCCTATAGTGCTGGCTAAAGTCGGGACTGAACAAGGCACCGTACAATATGAAGTGGGTGTGGTTAAAAACCTCATGCATAATGTAATATTGGGGCGCGATTTTCCATTATTCTGGGCTCTTTGGGAAAAAAGAAAAATCCCCAAAAGGAGTGAGGATACCTCTAAGGGGGTTGCCTTGTCCACTGTGAATGATAAAAGTATGCAGGATGAAAATGATTGTTTTCCTTTGCAGGTCCTGGCTGGGGAGGAGGAGGCTCCTCCCACTGAGCAAAATATACTAGACTTAGAGGTGTCTAGCGATAATTTTGGGACTGCACAATTACAGGACCCCACTCTCAAAAATGCGAGAGAGCAGGTTGCTGTTATGAACGGGGTACCTCAGGAACCAGATGCTGAAAAAAGATTTCCACATTTTTCGGTGACTAATGATCTTTTCTATAGAGTCAATAAGGTTAAAGATGAGATTGTGGAACAGCTTCTGGTACCTAAGCCGTACCGGCGTCAGGTGCTTGACATGGCACATAACCATGTTCTTGGGGGACACTTGGGGACTGACAAAACGCGAGAGAGGGTTCTCCAGAGGTTTTTTTGGCCGGCCATATATGATGACATTAAAAAATACTGTGAGTCGTGCCCCACATGTCAGGTTAGTGCCCCAGTGTCACATTTTCGCAGTCCTTTGGTTTCGCTCCCTATTATAGAGGTGCCTTTTGAGCGTATTGCCATGGATTTAGTGGGTCCCATTGTAAAGTCAGCTAGAGGACACCAGTATATTTTGGTAGTCCTGGATTATGCGACCCGCTATCCTGAGGCTGTACCCTTAAGAAACACTGCATCTAAAACAATTGCACGTGAGTTGTTTTATATGTTCTCTAGGACTGGGATCCCCAAAGAAATCCTAACTGACCAAGGTACGCCATTTATGTCGAAAGTAATGAAGGAATTATGCAAACTATTTAAAATCTCACACATCCGTACCTCTGTGTACCACCCCCAGACGGACGGATTGGTGGAGAGATTTAATAAAACTTTGAAACATATGTTGAAGAAAGTGGTGGCAAAAGATGGTCGTGACTGGGATCATTTATTACCCTACCTCATGTTTGCTATTAGGGAGGTGCCCCAAGCGTCCACAGGGTTCTCACCATTCGAGTTGGTCTATGGTCATCACCCTAGGGGTCTACTGGACATTGCAAAAGAAACATGGGAGAGTGAGTCCACCCCATACAAGAGTGTTATTGAGCATGTAGCACAAATGCAGGACCGTATAGCCACTGTAATGCCCCTGGTAAGGGAACACCTCCAGAGGGCTCAAAAGTAGAATTTACAACCGGTCCGCAAGAATCAGGACATTCAACCCAGGCGATAGGGTCCTTATACTAGTCCCCACTGTTGAGAGTAAATTCTTGGCGAAGTGGCAAGGTCCCTATGAAATTGTTGAAAAGGTCAGTGAGGTGAACTACAAGGTGCACCAACCAGGTAGAAGGAAGCCTTTCCAAGTTTATCACATAAACTTGATCAAGCCCTGGAAAGACAGGGAATCCTTGGTGGCGACAAATACTGTTAATAATTTGTCACCACCAATCCCTCCAGTCAAGGTAGGTGATACTCTATCAGTGTCACAGAAACAGGAGGCTCAGGAATTTTTACAGAAAAACAAAAACAAGTTCTCTGACCTCCCAGGGCGTACACACCTCATCCATCATCACATTGAAACTGAGCCTAGAAGCAGAGTAAACCTTAAGCCCTATAGGATACCCGAGGCACGTAGGGAAGCCGTATCTGCCGAGGTAAAACGTATGCTTGCTCTGGGGGTAATTGAGGTGTCACAGAGTGAATGGTCCAGCCCAATTGTGCTAATCCCAAAGCCCAATGGAACTTGGAGGTTCTGTAACGATTTCAGAAAGTTGAATGAGATCTCCAAGTTCGATGCGTATCCTATGCCCAGGGTAGATGAGTTGATTGAGAAGTTGGGTAACGCCAGGTACATAACCACTCTCGATCTCACAAAGGGCTACTGGCAGATTCCACTTTCTGGTGAGGCTAAAGAGAAAACTGCATTCTCCACCCCTGATGGGCTATTCCAGTATGTAGTGATGCCATTCGGGTTACATGGAGCGCCCGCAACTTTCCAGAGGTTGATGGACTTGATTCTGCGACCACATCGTGATTACTCAGCCGCCTACCTCGATGATGTGGTCATTTTTAGCCCTGATTGGGAAAGTCACCTCTGTAAGGTACAGGCCGTGTTGGATGCCATAAGTGATGCGGGGTTGACCATAAATGCCGAGAAGTGTGCTCTAGCCCTAGAAGAGGCCAAATATCTGGGCTACATTATTGGGAGAGGGTTGATTAAGCCACAGCTAAATAAAATTGAGGCAATACAGAATTGGCCTAGACCCCTGACAAGGAAACAGGTTAGAGCTTTCCTGGGTATTACGGGGTATTACCGTAGATTTGTGCCGAACTTTGCCTCAGTTGCTGCTCCACTAACTGACTTGACAAAGGGCGGAAAGACAGCAATGGTCACGTGGACCCCAGAGGCCGAGAAGGCTTTCCAAAGCCTTAAGTCTGCCTTGTGCCAACCACCTGTCTTAGTTACCCCCGATTTCAGGCGAGAATTTCTGGTCCAGACAGATGCCTCTAACACAGGCTTAGGTGCAGTACTCTCACAAGTAGTGAATGGTGAGGAGCATCCGGTGACGTACTTGAGTAGAAAACTAACCCCGGCCGAGAAAAATTATGCCATTGTGGAGCGAGAATGTTTGGCAGTAAAGTGGGCCCTAGAATCTTTAAAGTATTACTTGCTAGGCAGGAAATTTAAGTTGGTGACAGACCATGCCCCCCTAACATGGATGAAGTTAAACAAGGAGAGAAATGCAAGAGTGACTAGATGGTTTCTCTCCCTACAAAACTTTAATTTCACTGTGGAACACAGGCCAGGGAAATTACAGGCAAATGCTGACGCATTGTCAAGGGTAAGTTGTCTGTGGGGACAAAAGGCTCAGCCCTCCGGTCTGAAAAAGAGGGGGGGGATATGTAGACATGTCACTGGAGAAGTGATCGAGGGGGTGTACATCTCACCTAGGTTGCTACACAGTGTGAGATGGTAAATCCAGGATGGATCAGTTTCTCAGCAGCGATATGCTGCTGAGTTGTTATTTAATTTTGCCGGGCCTGGGTTTATATGGAATGGCAGGTAGGTTTGGTAGAGGGACCTGTCATTCCACATCCCCCGGTCCAGTTCTGGGTTTTGGATCAGGTGAGCTTTGATCCTAATTAGCCTGGGAAGCTAAAGGCACTGCAGGGTCTGCAGGTGATTGCTCTCAGCCAGGGAATGAACAATCTGTGTGTTGAAGGAAGCTGCAAGCACAGCCACTGCTGGAGCTAAAACTCACCCTGCGATATCCAGGCGAAAGACGCTGTGTTTGTAAGTGTCAGATAGGTGAGCAGAACCTGTTAGTAAGCGCCCAGCCGGGCTAGGACTTTTATTTTTGTTGTACTTAGAAAGCACGGTGTTGCTGTATATTTTGTTTGTTGGACTGTTTGTACCACGAATAAACGCCAAGATCTGCTTTATAAATTCCAAGTCTGCTGTGAACTGTGTCCAAACACACCCTACCCCGGGAAGATCCCTTACAGTATGTATTGCAGAGTATTGGCAGGGTATGTATTGCAGAGTATTGGCAGGGTATGTATTGCAGAGTAGCGGTGGGGTATTGCAGAGTATTGGCAGAGTATTGAAGAGTATTGGCAGGGTATTGCAGAGTATTGGCAGGGTATGTATTGCAGAGTATTGGCACAGTATTGGCACAGTATTGGCAGAGTATTGGCAGAGTATTGGCAGGGTATTTATTGGCAGAGTATTGGCAGGGTATTGCAGAGTATTGGAAGAGTATTGCAGAGTATTGGCACAGTATTGCAGAGTATTGATAGGGTATTGCAGAGTATTGGCAGGGTATTTATTGGCAGAATATTGGCAGGGTATTGCAGAGTATTGCAGAGTATTGGCACAGTATTGCAGAGTATTGATAGGGTATTGCAGAGTATTGGCAGGGTGTTGCAGTGTATTGGCAGGGTATGTATTGCAGAGTATTGGCAGGATATTGAAGAGTATTGGCAGGATATTGAAGAGTATTGATAGGGTATTGCAGGGTGTGTATTGGCAGAGTATTGGCAGGGTATTGCAGAGTATTGGCACAGTATTGCAGAGTATTGATGGGGTATTGCAGAGTATTGGCAGGGTATTGCAGAGTATTGGCAGGGTATTGAAGAGTATTGGCAGGGTATTGCAGAGTATTGGCAGGGTATGTATTGCAGAGTATTGGCGGGGTATTGCAGAGTATTGGCGGGGTATTGCAGAGTATTGGCGGGGTAGTGCAGAGTATTGATAGGGTAGTGCAGAGTATTGATAGGGTATTGCAGAGTATTGGCAGGGTATTGCAGAGTATTGATACTGATAGGGTATTGCAGAGTATTGATAGGGTATTGCAGAGTATTGGCAGGGTATTGCAGAGTATTGATAGGGTATTGCAGAGTATTGGCAGGGTATTGCAGAGTATTGATAGGGTATTGCAGAGTATTGGCAGGGTATTGCAGAGTATTGATGGGGTATTGCAGAGTATTGGCAGGGTATTGCAGAGTATTGGCAGGGTATTGAAGAGTATTGGCAGGGTATTGAAGAGTATTGGCAGGGTATTGAAGAGTATTGGCAGAGTATTGAAGAGTATTGGCAGGGTATTGAAGAGTATTGGCAGAGTATTGGCAGGGTATTGCAGAGTATTGGCACAGTATTGCAGAGTATTGATGGGGTATTGCAGAGTATTGGCAGGGTATTGCAGAGTATTGGCAGGGTATTGAAGAGTATTGGCAGAGTATTGAAGAGTATTGGCAGAGTATTGAAGAGTATTGGCAGAGTATTGGCAGAGTATTGGCAGAGTATTGGCAGAGTATTGAAGAGTATTGGCAGAGTATTGAAGAGTATTGGCAGGGTATTGCAGAGTATTGTAAGAGTATTGCAGAGTATTTATAGGGTATTGCAGAGTATTGGCAGGGTATTTATTGGCAGAGTATTGGCAGGGTATTGGCACAGTATTGCAGAGTATTGATAGGGTATTGGCACAGTATTGCAGAGTATTGATAGGGTATTGGCACAGTATTGCAGAGTATTGATAGGGTATTGGCACAGTATTGCAGAGTATTGATAGGGTATTGGCACAGTATTGCAGAGTATTGATAGGGTATTGGCACAGTATTGCAGAGTATTGATAGGGTATTGCAGAGTATTGGCAGGGTGTTGCAGAGTATTGGCAGGGTATGTATTGCAGAGTATTGGCAGGATATTGAAGAGTATTGGCAGGATATTGAAGAGTATTGGCAGGATATTGAAGAGTATTGATAGGGTATTGCATGGTGTGTATTGGCAGGATATTGAAGAGTATTGATAGGGTATTGCATGGTGTGTATTGGCAGAGTATTGGCAGGGTATTGCAGAGTATTCCAACAAATTATATAAAGTTGCGCTAAGATTACATGAAGGAAATAAAAAGTCCAATACAAATAATTAAAATTAAAAATAATTGAAAGTCCAAAAAATGTGATTATTTAAACCTTCATTACATAAAATAAAGTTCAAATAAAGAAAAAAGGCAATCTCTTTATGAAGATGATGGACTCTTCGTTTTCCTAAAGGGCCAGAAAATGGAGAGACTAATCCTTCTCATGGATTCACTGAATTCTTCTCACACTTCCAATATTTGAAAAAGTTTGACCCTTACCACAATGGGTGGACTCCCAGTCAATGGAGTCGTTAATGCGAGCAGACAGCCCTCTGCGGGGTTCTTTAGTATGCGATCCGTCCTGTTGCGATGTCAGGCGTATGGATAAATGTAGATCTTATGGGGGTGATCGATGTGGATTATAACCAATGCGTGCGTTTTCCTCTCACGAATATCACAGGTACTGGCAATCCGATCACCCTATACGTCTGGAGTTTGTTTGTAGCTCCCCGGTAGGTTTTCCAATATCAGGGTTTTATAACGAGCAAAACCTATGGTAAAACAGAAAAAACTACTCGGGCCTCACGGCCACGAGCAGAGGGGGGGAAAAGACGAGGGACTCCAATCGTGAAAGTACCGTTTGGCAAATGACCATTTATTAAAAAGATCGTTTAAACATACAGCAGACCAGTGACCGAACGGGTCCAATATTAATAAAAAATAGGTAGTATACAATAGACCGTAAGGCTCGATCGAGTCGGTCTAACTAAACTACATGAAAAGATACATATGTAAAAAACCGGTTAGAAAAATAAAAAACAAATATACACCCGTGCTAGGGAATATTCAAAGCGTGGTGGTATCAGCACAAACAGCCCGACATGTTTTGTAAAAACTTACATCCTCCTGGGGCACAGGTGATATGCTGATCCATCACGTCTAAATAGCATTACAATTAAACCAAGCCTCCATTTCGTTCGAAGGGAGGAGGGTCAGCCTTCCGGTCGGACCAAGCCTCACTTTCGGACGGTAACCATTTTCTGAGAGACCATACAGAACTTAACACTTTATTAATCCCGCTCAGGTCGCCATTTTCCTGGAGACCACAACTACAATCTAAGTCGTGAGCCAAGTGTTAAAACTAAACTAGCAATGAGAATAAAAAATAAAGAATTGAACCTTAATCTTATTCGGGGGAGATGGAGGCTAGCATTCCGGCTGAGCCAACAGCACCCCCAAACGACCGATTGTTCCTCAAAGAAAAATATATAAATATGAATATGTACCGTATGTTTCATTGGTCGAATCGTTGGTCCCGCCCGGTCCTCATTCTCGTGAAGACCGAATGCGATCCAGATTTCAAACAATGAATATCCATCCCACCTTCTTATAATGGAATTTGTACATAGTCTGCACATCCCCAATTGCAGAGTTCGTATGTAAAGAATATATGACTATTTCTGCTAGATATCACACAATGTACAGTTCATACATATAAAGTTGTTTAAATAAAAAATAAAAAATAAAATTGCATGATAAAGAAAGAGGAAAGAGGATGTACTATAATTCATCCTCCTAAAAACATAAAGAAGACCCAAAAAATACATAAATAAGTAATAATGTAAAATAATGAAAAAGCAAAATAAAATATAAGATGAACGGAGGTGCCTATAGGGTATAGCCTATATATCTGTTGTGGTGCGTATCCCTCATGCGTTATCTATAAAGGCACAAATTTTCTTTCTTCTTATCACAGAATTGCAATATATAATCGATAAGATTGATACCGTCTGTATTCACAAATCGCACGGATTGCAGGATATATCTGATAGATTGGTGTTGTGTTAAATATTAGTGTACTGTTTAGTACCAATTTTTTTCTTTTTTCTTATCACAGAATTGTAATATATAATCGATAAGATCGATACCGTCTGTATTCACAAATCGCACGGATCGCAGGGTTTATTTGATAGAGAATATCACTTTAAATTCACAAATCACACGTAATCTTTTACTGTTATGGACGTCTTTGAATATAGGTCCACTAGGGTTATTAAGACCGATGGAGTCTTTGAAGAGAGGGAACCTGAGGGAGACCTTTTAGGCCTGTTCATGCGATTAAAAAACTTAATGATTTCTGAAATCCATACGCAATGGGACATAGCATTTTTAGAGCAATACGTGGCAGAATCTATGGTCCCACGGAGTTTAAGGTGGGATGTAGGCCCCCAGAAGGGGGAGTCTGAACTGGAAGACTGGTTTAAATATTTTAATACAGCAGGGGTTCAGTTCCTCATTTTCTTAATGCAGAAAAAGAATAGTAAACTGGGACGTTTAGACACAGAGATTAAACTTATTAAAGATAAACTCTCACCCCATATTGGTAGTGAGGAATATAAAGAAAGATCAGTTAGCCTTAAAAAACTATTAGAGAAAGAGGAAGTCGAGCAAAAGAATAAAAAAAGGAAAAAATATAATAGAGATGTAGGAGACTACAAAAATGGTCTAGTGTTTGACTGGCAGAGTAAAATTATTAACAATGAAGTGGAACCTATGGTCTGTTCAGAAACCATGGAACCTTCCACATCTAACATGAGTCAGGGTAACACTGGTCAGTCTAAGAAAGTGGACAATAATCAGTATAGACCTCCGTTGAATCAAACTCAGCGACAGGACAACAATAGAAGGGTGTCCTACAGATCTCCTGAGAGATACTACAAACCACCTCAACTGAGATCAAAAACTCCGGGTTACCCTCCAAAGAACCCCGGAAAAAAATCCCCTTATTGGAAACCTAAAAATAAGAAACCTTTTAATGACGCAAGACAAGGGAACCATTATCCATATGCTGCATTTCCGAACGAGATGTATGGGAATGAATATGGACCCTATGGGAACCAGGGTAACATGTATAGAGAGGATATGTATCAGGAATATAACATCCCAACTCAAAACAGATTCCAAGGTATGAATAATCAAGATACATACTTTCAAAATAGGTCCGACTCGCAAGGGGAACATAGGGGACCGAGAGGTGGGGGTAGAGAGAGAAACCCTTGGTACCAACCCCCATACCCTCAAAGAAGAGAGTCAGAGTGGGGACCTCCTCAATATCCCCGATGGGAGGAACGCCCATCGGAACAGTGGGGTTTTCCCAGGGAGGGACAGAATGTAGAAAGACCTATAGAACCCAGAGAGGAAAGAGAGGTGGACGGAGATCAAAAAGCAAAACGAAAAAGGGAATAAATGGAGAGGGAATTTTCAATCTCAGTAGTGTCACTCTTACTGAGGCTGAGATTTCCGTCTTGGATAAGGGGCTAAAATATGCCCCTCCTAAGGCTCTCAATAAGTTTGAAACATATATGGACATACAAAAATACACCAGGAGATTGAACATTAAAAGGTATATGCTGTCTAATGCAAAAGAAAGGAATGCGATTAACCAGACCAGTATTAAACATTCTGGCTTGAGTAACGCATCCCTCTTTAACCCCCCAGGCGGTCTATCTGCATCCATCAAGGTTTTTAGAGACGTTGTCCTCAGAGACCTCGAATGTCTGAAAATCAAAGAGATAAAAAGAACAAGGGAATTACAAACGGGCCTCAACCAACTTTGTAACCGGAACAACCTAGTTATTAGACCCGCGGATAAGGGAGGGGGGATTGTGGTACTAAATAAAGAGGACTATTTAGGGGAACTTAACAGAATCGTCGGAGATACTGACACGTACATTCCACTTCCTGGGGATCCAAGATTCAAATATAAAAGGGAACTGGAGGATATTGTTAAGCGAGGCTTTGAGTTGGGTATTTTAAATAAAAAAGAGAAGTCTTTTTTAGTCCCTGTTTCTTCCAGGATACCCGTCATGTATTATCTGCCGAAAATACACAAAGACCCGATCCGCCCACCGGGGAGACCCATTATTAGCGGCATCGACTCATTAACGTCAAGGGCCGGGAAATACATAGACGGGTTTCTACAACCTCTGGTCAAACTTCTGCCTGCTTACATCAAAGACACAAGGCATGCTATCAACATTCTAAAGAACTGTGAATACCAAGAGGGTACTTGGATGGTCACAGCGGACGTGACGTCCTTATACACAGTGATTCCACATGATTGGGGTCTTTGGTCAGTAAAGTATTTTCTAGATAAAAATTCAGGTTTATTGGATAAACAGAAGGATTTCATCATGGAGCTCCTAGAATATGCCACTTTGCATAATTTTTTCTGGCATGCAGGAGATTTTTTTCTCCAAAAAAGAGGAGTAGCCATGGGGGCTAAATTTGCCCCCAGTTTGGCGAATCTCTTCATGGGGAAATGGGAGGAGGACGTCATCTATTCAGCTAACAGACCTGAACTGGCCCTTTGGGCTAGATATATAGATGACGTCCTCCTCCTATGGAATGGCTCCTTAGAGTCACTTGAGGGGTTCATGACAGAACTCAATAGGAATAATAGAGGGATAGAATTTAAATATGAAGCAAGCCAACATACCATTAACTTTCTGGACTTAAAAATCTGGAATGAGGGAAATGATTTACTAACAGCTACGTTCTTTAAGGACACCGACCGTAACGCATTCATTCCACATGACAGTTGCCACCATAAAGCGTGGCTACAGTCGGTTCCGAAAAGTCAATTTATTAGAATGAGGCGTAATTACTCTCGAGAGGAAGATTTTGATATGCAGGCTGGAGTTCTTATGGAGAGACTATTGGCCAAAGGGTATGAGGAACAGGCTCTAAAAGAGAAACTGAAGGAGGTACGGGAGATGGACCGTAGCCTTCTGCTTAGGGAAAGAACGGAGACGGAGGGGATTAATACTAACGGTAATTTCCAGTGCCCATTTGTCACTGGATTCTCTCAGCAGCATTTCTCAGTTAAGAAGATTATACGTAAACACTGGCACATAGTTAAAAACGACCAAATTTTGGGTCCATCACTCCCTGACAGACCACAGGTGGTCTTTAAGGGTGTGCCACCAATTAGACATAGAATCGCACCCAATGTATGCGACCCCCTGACAATCAAGCCCATGTTCTTTCAGAACCTGACAGGATTTTTCAAATGCAACAAATGCTGTGCGTGCTCTATTAATAAGATAAAAGTAAAAAAAACAACAGAGTTTTGTTCAGAAAATAATAAACAAATCTTCCCTATTAAAACATTTATAACTTGCTCCACAGAGGGTGTGGTATACCTTTTGACTTGTCCCTGTGGACTTCACTATGTGGGTCGCACACTACGCCCCCTCCATGTAAGATTGGGGGAGCATTTGGGTAACATTCGAAGGGGTTTTAAAGGACACCCGGTCTCTAAACATTATTTGGAGATACATGATCGTGACCCTAGAGGGACATCCCTCTTGGGGATCGATAAATTACAGCTACCTTGGAGAGGGGGCCCTAAAAAGCGGGCGATCTCAAAGCTCGAAATGAGCTGGATATACAAAATTAAGAGCCTTAGGCCCTTCGGGTTAAATGTAGACATAGAAATTAATGCCTTTATAGATAACGCATGAGGGATACGCACTACAACAGATATATAGGCTATACCCTATAGGCACCTCCGTTCATCTTATATTTTATTTTGCTTTTTTATTATTTTACATTATTACTTATTTATGTATTTTTTGGGTCTTCTTTATGTTTTTAGGAGGATGAATTATAGTACATCCTCTTTCCTCTTTCTTTATCATGCAATTTTATTTTTTATTTTTTATTTAAACAACTTTATATGTATGAACTGTACATTGTGTGATATCTAGCAGAAATAGTCATATATTCTTTACATACGAACTCTGCAATTGGGGATGTGCAGACTATGTACAAATTCCATTATAAGAAGGTGGGATGGATATTCATTGTTTGAAATCTGGATCGCATTCGGTCTTCACGAGAATGAGGACCGGGCGGGACCAACGATTCGACCAATGAAACATACGGTACATATTCATATTTATATATTTTTCTTTGAGGAACAATCGGTCGTTTGGGGGTGCTGTTGGCTCAGCCGGAATGCTAGCCTCCATCTCCCCCGAATAAGATTAAGGTTCAATTCTTTATTTTTTATTCTCATTGCTAGTTTAGTTTTAACACTTGGCTCACGACTTAGATTGTAGTTGTGGTCTCCAGGAAAATGGCGACCTGAGCGGGATTAATAAAGTGTTAAGTTCTGTATGGTCTCTCAGAAAATGGTTACCGTCCGAAAGTGAGGCTTGGTCCGACCGGAAGGCTGACCCTCCTCCCTTCGAACGAAATGGAGGCTTGGTTTAATTGTAATGCTATTTAGACGTGATGGATCAGCATATCACCTGTGCCCCAGGAGGATGTAAGTTTTTACAAAACATGTCGGGCTGTTTGTGCTGATACCACCACGCTTTGAATATTCCATAGCACGGGTGTATATTTGTTTTTTATTTTTCTAACCGGTTTTTTACATATGTATCTTTTCATGTAGTTTAGTTAGACCGACTCGATCGAGCCTTACGGTCTATTGTATACTACCTATTTTTTATTAATATTGGACCCGTTCGGTCACTGGTCTGCTGTATGTTTAAACGATCTTTTTAATAAATGGTCATTTGCCAAACGGTACTTTCACGATTGGAGTCCCTCGTCTTTTCCCCCCCTCTGCTCGTGGCCGTGAGGCCCGAGTAGTTTTTTCTGTTTTACCATAGGTTTTGCTCGTTATAAAACCCTGATATTGGAAAACCTACCGGGGAGCTACAAACAAACTCCAGACGTATAGGGTGATCGGATTGCCAGTACCTGTGATATTCGTGAGAGGAAAACGCACGCATTGGTTATAATCCACATCGATCACCCCCATAAGATCTACATTTATCCATACGCCTGACATCGCAACAGGACGGATCGCATACTAAAGAACCCCGCAGAGGGCTGTCTGCTCGCATTAACGACTCCATTGACTGGGAGTCCACCCATTGTGGTAAGGGTCAAACTTTTTCAAATATTGGAAGTGTGAGAAGAATTCAGTGAATCCATGAGAAGGATTAGTCTCTCCATTTTCTGGCCCTTTAGGAAAACGAAGAGTCCATCATCTTCATAAAGAGATTGCCTTTTTTCTTTATTTGAACTTTATTTTATGTAATGAAGGTTTAAATAATCACATTTTTTGGACTTTCAATTATTTTTAATTTTAATTATTTGTATTGGACTTTTTATTTCCTTCATGTAATCTTAGCGCAACTTTATATAATTTGTTGGTATTTTCTTGTATCTAGATATTAGATGGTTGTGGTTGCAGCTTTTTTGGTTTTACCCCAAGCGCGATATATTTTTTTCTTTTTTCTCTATTGCAGAGTATTGGCACAGTATTGCAGAGTATTGATGGGGTATTGCAGAGTATTGGCAGGGTATTGAAGAGTATTGGCAGGGTATTGAAGAGTATTGGCAGAGTATTGAAGAGTATTGGCAGGGTATTGAAGAGTATTGGCAGAGTATTGGCAGGGTATTGCAGAGTATTGGCAGGGTATGTATTGGCAGAGTATTGGCAGAGTATTGCGGAGTATTGACAGGGTATTGCAGAGTATTGGCAGGGTATTTATTGGCAGAGTATTGGCAGGGTATTGCAGAGTATTGGCAGGGTGTTGCAGAGTATTGGCAGGGTATGTATTGCAGAGTATTGCAGAGTATTGGCAGAGTATTCACAGGGTATTGCAGAGTATTGGCAGGGTATTTATTGGCAGAGTATTGGCAGGGTATTGCAGAGTATTGATAGGGTATTGCAGGGTGTGTATTGGCAGAGTATTGGCAGGGTATTGCAGAGTATTGGCAGGGTATGTATTGCAGAGTATTGGCAGAGTATTGACAGGGTATTGCAGAGTATTGATAGGGTATTGCAGGGTGTGTATTGGCAGAGTATTGGCAAGGTATTGCAGAGTATTGGCAGGGTATGTATTGCAGAGTATTGGCAGAGTATTGGCAGAGTATTGACAGGGTATTGCAGAGTATTGGCAGGGTATTTATTGGCAGAGTATTGGCAGGGTATTGCAGAGTATTGATAGGGTATTGCAGGGTGTGTATTGGCAGAGTATTGGCAGGATATTGCAGAGTATTGGCACAGTATTGCAGAGTATTGATGGGGTATTGCAGAGTATTGGCAGGGTATTGCAGAGTATTGGCAGGGTATTGAAGAGTATTGGCAGAGTATTGGCAGAGTATTGAAGAGTATTGACAGGGTATTGCAGAGTATTGGCAGGGTATTTATTGGCAGAGTATTGGCAGGGTATTGCAGAGTATTGCAGAGTATTGGCACAGTATTGCAGAGTATTGATAGGGTATTGCAGAGTATTGGCAGGGTGTTACAGAGTATTGGCAGGGTATGTATTGCAGAGTATTGGCAGGATATTGAAGAGTATTGGCAGAGTATTGAAGAGTATTGGCAGGGTATTGCAGAGTATTGGCAGGGTATGTATTGGCAGGGTATTGCAGAGTATTGGCAGGGTATTGCAGAGTATTGACAGAGTATTGCAGAGTATTGATAGGGTACTGCAGAGTATTGGCAGGGTATTGCAGAGTATTGGCAGGGTATGTATTGCAGAGTATTGGCGGGGTATTGCAGAGTATTGGCGGGGTATTGCAGAGTATTGGCGGGGTAGTGCAGAGTATTGATAGGGTACTGCAGAGTATTGATAGGGTATTGCAGAGTATTGGCAGGGTATTGCAGAGTATTGATACTGATAGGGTATTGCAGAGTATTGATAGGGTATTGCAGAGTATTGGCAGGGTATTGCAGAGTATTGATAGGGTATTGCAGAGTATTGGCAGGGTATTGCAGAGTATTGGCAGGGTATTGCAGAGTATTGATAGGGTACTGCAGAGTATTGGCAGGGTATGTATTGCAGAGTATTGACGGGTATTGCAGAGTATTGGCGGGGTGTTACAGAGTATTGGCAGGGTATGTATTGAAGAGTATTGGCAGGATATTGAAGAGTATTGGCAGAGTATTGAAGAGTATTGGCAGGGTATTGCAGAGTATTGGCAGGGTATGTATTGGCAGGGTATTGCAGAGTATTGGCAGGGTATTGCAGAGTATTGACAGAGTATTGCAGAGTATTGATAGGGTACTGCCGAGTATTGGCAGGGTATTGCAGAGTATTGGCAGGGTATTGCAGAGTATTGGCAGGGTATGTATTGCAGAGTATTGGCGGGGTATTGCAGAGTATTGGCGGGGTATTGCAGAGTATTGGCGGGGTAGTGCAGAGTATTGATAGGGTAGTGCAGAGTATTGATAGGGTATTGCAGAGTATTGGCAGGGTATTGCAGAGTATTGATACTGATAGGGTATTGCAGAGTATTGATAGGGTATTGCAGAGTATTGGCAGGGTATTGCAGAGTATTGATAGGGTATTGCAGAGTATTGGCAGGGTATTGCAGAGTATTGATAGGGTACTGCAGAGTATTGGCAGGGTATGTATTGCAGAGTATTGACGGGTATTGCAGAGTATTGACGGGTATTGCAGAGTATTGACGGGTATTGCAGAGTATTGGCAGGTATTGCAGAGTATTGGCGGGGTATTGCAGAGTATTGGCGGGGTATTGCAGAGTATTGGCGGGGTATTGCAGAGTATTGATAGGGTAGTGCAGAGTATTGGCAGGGTATGTATTGCAGAGTATTGGCGGGATATTGTAGAGTATTGGCGGGGTATTGCAGAGTATTGATGAGTATTGGCAGGGTATTGCAGAGTATTGATGAGTATTGACAGGGTATTGCAGAGTATGGATGAGTATTGGCAATTTGGCAGGGTATTGCAGAATGCAACTTACTTACACATGACACTACTAGTGACTGACCTCCTGGTATTCTCTTATTCCCTTCTGTATTGGCAGGGTATGTATTGGCAGGGTATTGCAGAGTATTGGCATGGTATTGCAGAGTATTGGCACAGTATTGCAGAGTATTGATAGGGTACTGCAGAGTATTGGCAGGGTATTGCAGAGTATTGGCAGGGTATGTATTGCAGAGTATTGGCGGGGTATTGCAGAGTATTGGCGGGGTAGTGCAGAGTATTGATAGGGTAGTGCAGAGAATTGATAGGGTATTGCAGAGTATTGGCAGGGTATTGCAGAGTATTGATACTGATAGGGTATTGCAGAGTATTGATAGGGTACTGCAGAGTATTGGCAGGGTATTGCAGAGTATTGGCAGGGTATTGCAGAGTATTGGCAGGGTATGTATTGCAGAGTATTGGCGGGGTATTGCAGAGTATTGGCGGGGTATTGCAGAGTATTGGCGGGGTATTGCAGAGTATTGGCGGGGTAGTGCAGAGTATTGATAGGGTAGTGCAGAGTATTGATAGGGTATTGCAGAGTATTGGCAGGGTATTGCAGAGTATTGATACTGATAGGGTATTGCAGAGTATTGATAGGGTATTGCAGAGTATTGGCAGGGTATTGCAGAGTATTGATAGGGTATTGCAGAGTATTGGCAGGGTATTGCAGAGTATTGATAGGGTACTGCAGAGTATTGGCAGGGTATGTATTGCAGAGTATTGATAGGGTAGTGCAGAGTATTGATAGGGTAGTGCAGAGTATTGGCGGGGTATTGCAGAGTATTGGCGGGGTATTGTAGAGTATTGGCGGGGTATTGCAGAGTATTGATGAGTATTGGCAGGGTATTGCAGAGTATTGATGAGTATTGACAGGGTATTGCAGAGTATGGATGAGTATTGGCAATTTGGCAGGGTATTGCAGAATGCAACTTACTTACACATGACACTACTAGTGACTGACCTCCTGGTATTCTCTTCTTCCCGTCTGTTCTGGGGGGAGAAGAAGTAAACTCAAAGTGCACTGCAGCGGCTGTTTTCCCAGGAGGCACTGGGTAGAGGGGAGCGGGAGGACAGTCCGGCGCGCAGCGTGTGTCACACTGACGGGCTCGTGCCAGTGCGTGCCCACGCCGAAGTCATGTAACCGGTTGCTAGATGCGGAGCAGCCTCTGCCTAGCAACCAGTCACTCGGCGGCTGAGGAGCGGCACGGACTACGCGCTGCATAGCCTCAGCCGGCCCTGCTCAGACAGCTAATGGGAACGGCGTTCCCGCTGTGGAAATAGTACGGGAACGCCGTTCCCATGCGTTCCCGCAGCACTCGAGCCCTGATCAGGAGCCATTTCCACCCTTTACTCTCGGCTGGGATTCTTTGTATCCATATAACAGATGTTCTACATGACTAAATCTAAAATCAATTTTACTGCAAAATCAAAGGGGCCAAAATGTCTCCCCCCCTAGCAGTAATATATTTCTATCCCCCTTGGTGGGAGTGGAGATGACCCATCTATAAGGATATACAGTACATACACACACAGCACAAGGCCGTGTTCACACTACCAGACGTTTCTGCAGTTCCTCTGAGCTCCACAAGGTGGTGATCGCACTTCTACCCAGACAGGTAGTCTCTATGGGAGACAGGAAGTGATGTCAGGTACAGACAGGAAGTTCCGGGTGAGAGGTGAGTCAGAAGGAAGTAGAGAGGAGACGTTGCTGGAAGAAGTAGCAGAGGAGGTAATAAGATCTTGTTTTCTATTTACACCCAGTAACCCCCTTTTAGTGAAGGTCAGAAGTATTAGATGTTTGTATTTAGTTTTATAAAATGGACAATCTCTAATCGGGATACAATGTATAACGCAGTCAGTGTATCGGTATAATGTGGAGTGTGAGTTCCGGGGTCCCCACAGGGGGAGGACATGAGGCTCCCTCAGTAAGAAGCACATAAATGATTGTATATTGTGTCAGGATAGAGCCAGACACCTCGGCACCACCTGAATCTGAGGGGAGGTCTCTGGCTGAATTCACAACACAAAGAAGGGGGTCAGTCTGGTGAGAGTCGCCTTCCATGATGGACACAGAGAGGAGCTGATGGCTGCAGACCTCACTGGAAGGTGCTTAGAACTGCTGAGTCTGATGGGTCAGTATGGACTGGGTGCTGCTCTCTGCACCCTGGACATATAGTTCTGTATTGTCTGTGCTGCTGAGCTGTGGTCAGACCCTCCCAACCCCCTCCAAGGGCCCATGGACTTCACCCTGCCTGCCCTACATCAGCTACCAGCCCCTACCCCTGTTGGACTTGATATCTGCCATTTCCTATACTTAACCCATCATGCCCTGATCTCTGCCCTTTCTTGGACCTGGATCTCTGTCCCTGAGTCGGGCCCATTTCTCTGGCCATCCTACGTGGACTACCTGTGTGGTGTTACATTGTTATCCGGTGGAATTTTTCATTGTGCTGTGTCTTGCTACCCTATGTGCTAACACTGCTCTGCCCTGTGGACTATCACCCCTTTGCTGTCCTGAGGAGCACCCTTCATTTCTGTGCCTTCTGTTTGCCCCGTTAAAATAACAACCCTTATCTGTCCCATATTACCGCCCCTGAGGATCGCTCTTCATTGCTGTGTCTATTGTTTGTTCTGTGGACTAATTCTCCTCCTGCCTGTACCCCGAGTCCCCCAATAAACGCCCCGCGTGTCGGGTTCCTGCTGATTTGCCTCTTTGTGCTTTCTCTCTGCACTCTTCGTTCATTACACCCCCGTCATGTCCGTCCTCTTCCTCCATAGTCACTGTGATGTCTTTTATCTCCAGCAGATGATGATACACACATTTATTATTATTATTATACAGGATTTATATAGCGCCAACAGTTTACGCAGCACTTTACAATATAAAAGGGAGACAATACAGTTATAATACAATAAAATACAAAAGGATTAAGAGGGCCCTGCTCAGAAGAGCTTACAATCTAATAAGGTGGGGCAGGTGGTACAAAAGGTTGTAACTGTGGGGAATGAGCTGATGGAAGTGATAAAAGATCAATTGGAGACGTGATCGGCTTCCCTGAAGAGATGAGTTTTCAGGGGTCACCTGAAGGTAGCAAGAGTAGGGGATAGCCGGACAGGTTGAGGTAGCGAGTTCCAGAGGATGGGAGAGGTGTGTGTATATATATATGTATATATATAGTGTGGAAACCTAGATTAACCCCTTCAGGGGGATCAGTTGATGATGAATATATCTTCCCTCCAAATCTGGCCATACATGGTTCAGTTTTATCGTTCATCCAGCGGGATGAGAGGAAAAAACTGAAGTGATTCCCCCATCCAAACATTGGAGGGGGATGGGGGAATCCTCCCGCTGCACTATTGTATTCTGACAATGGGGGGCGCTCCTCCGCTCTCAGAATACACAGATCAGTGATGAAGCTATTGGCTGCAGCCGCTGATAGAGTGACTTTTATCCGGCAGTGACCACACATGGATGGAAATGTGACCGATCCCTGCTGAACCCGCTGAATTTCCATGTCTCTATGGTCACCATAAGTGACTTCCTCACCTCCCCCTCATCTCCTTCATTATGTAAGTCATGCTGAGATCATCTCCCATTGGCTGAGCAATATTCTCATTTGTCTCTGAGCTCCTTCTTCCACTTTTTCTGATGCTCTTAGGATGTGGGCGGAGTCTTGGCATCCTCATTAGCAAAGTTGGACTGTTGGTCCTGCATTGTATGTAATGACATCTGAATGCCTGCTACAAGGATTTATCCTGCATAGTGTGGGGGGTCCTGTGTGGGTAAATCATATCTCATTCTGAAGTGGGACTTTAATAAAATGGAGACCTGACTGTAGAGGTGAGGAGGATTCTGGGAATATCATTTATTTTTTCTATTTGTGTTCAGATCTAGAGTTTTCCTCCTGTGAAGTCTGGAGATCATATGACCATCACATTGCCTCCACCTCCCTCCCTGATAGAATAGAGAAATACAAAGAAGATTCTAGAAGTCACCAGAGAGATGATGGAGGAGAGGTGAGGAGGATTCTGGGAATTGTGGGACATTATCCAGTAACAGACAAGGGATGTGTCTGGATGGTGACTGTATCATTGTGTGTGTCAGGTTCCTATAAGGTGTCAGGATGTCACTGTCTATTTCTCCATGGAGGAGTGGGAGTATTTAGAAGGACACAAGGATCTCTACAAGGACGTCATGATGGACAATCAGCCGCCCCTCACATCACCGGGTAAGAGGAGACTTTATTGTAAAGGAGAGAGCAGTACGGAGGCTCCACCTAGATCCCCCATCATCTGATAAACACATAGAAACAATGTATTCAGTCAGTGTGTGTGTTTCCTACAGATGGATCCAGTAATGGGAACCCACCAGAGAGATGTCCCCGTCCTCTGTATTCCCAGGATTCCACACAGGAAGGTCACACCATCCCCCACCATCATCAGGTAGATGAGGAACAATCACTGATAGTATCATTAGGATCTGTACATTATCTGCATTGTTACCATTGATGTCATTTTTATTATATATTCAGAGTGGAAACCTGAGAGATCCTAAAGTGGAGGTTAAAGAAGAGATAAAAGAGGAGGATGATGAGGATGGGGTGATGGAGGAGTCAGAGTATCTAAAAGAACACAAAGATCTGTACACCATCCCTCACCATCATCAGGTAGATGATTGACAATTATTGGTAGTTATGATTTATACACAGCATGATTGTTACAATGAATGTTTTATTATATATTCAGAGTGAAAATCTCGGGGATAATATTGATGTTAAAGAAGAGTATAAAGAGGAGGATGAGGAGTATGGAGTGATGGAGCCACCTAATACCAGGAACCCACCAGAGAGATGTCCCCGTCCTCTGTATTCCTGGGATTCCACACCGGAAGATCACACCATCCCTCACTATTGCAAGGTTGGTGGGATGGAACATCTAGAACATGGACTTGTAGAAATAATGTGTGGATTTTATATGTGATGTCACAATAATAAATCTTATTTCTCTTATATTCACCGACCGACACAACTCCTCTCTGTAACAAATGGGTTGTTAGCCCTATCAAAAGGAGAATACTAGGTAAAGTTGTAACACAACACTCAGAACTCTTAGTTCCGCCCAGGGGGGCGGTCCCTTGGCTCCAACCCTCCACCCTGCAAAGCAGCATCAGTTTTATTTTGCCTAGTGAAGGAGAAGGACCTAGGAACCCTGTGGGCCCATCGGTCCGTGCTTTTTTTTTAAGCAGAAGCTTGGCTTTTTGCGCAAGATGAATGATCCTGTGATCTACTATCAACAGCTGGCTGGGTGACAGGCTTGATACCCTTATCCTTGTAGTCTCCCCAGTCCAGCCATCGAGCGTGTACAGGTCACAGCTACGGCTCGGCAGGCCACGACATACCTCAGCTCCAGAGGTGGTCGTGAGCTTTTATGCTCCGGGGCATACATATGACCGGGCTACTGATGTCTGCGTCACAGTATGCCGAGGCCAGTAGCTACCCTGTACTGATCAGGAGTAGCTCTACAATGGAATGTCTCCCTGCTCTTCAGGACTGGTAAGTGCAGCTCTCCCTGCCTCGGTGGGGCTGAGCAACTGGGCATTCTCTTCTCTCCCCTGTCCCTCACGGGGGGGGGGGTGCTGCTGAGCGGTGGTGTGTAAGATCCCTGAGGGCTCTCACATGGGATAGGGGACTGGCTGGCTAGTGGTGTCCTGGATCCTGTGTGTTAAGCTCCCGGGAGGTGCCTGTGCGGGTCTGGCTGTGTTTTCGGTGCATCGCTGTGTCTCTGTCACATTTCTGTCTCTGTCCCTCATGGAAGCTGGCCGGCGGACATTTTAGGTGTGGGCGAGGGCAGCATGTCTTTCTGGGCTTCAAGCGGCCGTTTTCCCAGTGCTCTCCTATTCAGGACACTGGCGCCCATTTTCTAGAAGCCTGAGCACGTTTTCAGTGTTCTCCAGCAGCAGCTACATGTGCTCTCAGTTTCCTGTCTGTTTACTGGATGCTGGGTGGCCATTTTATTGTAGCCTGAGCACGTTTTTCAGATCGTTTAGCGATCATTCTGACGAACTGCCACCGACACAGGTTTTGTTTCCTCTGCACCTGGGAGCACCCGGGGTCTACAGGCACTACTTGTGAACAGCGCAGAACTCCTCAGGGTGGCGAGTCCGGCGGGTTAGAGCCCCTCAGTCAGCGGCAGCAAGGAGGGTGGGACTGTCACTGTCCTAAGTCCCCTTCGGGTGGCAGACCAGGTAGGGTCAGCATGGCTTCAGAAACTGGTGTTTCTTTCCCCGAAATCCAGGCAATTGCATCCGAGTCACCTGCGGACTGCGCAGTTCCCATGGACACCCTGACGGCGGTCCTCAATTCGTCCGTTGCCGTTCGTTCGATGGAGGTGGTGCGTGGGAAGAAAGGTGCTAAAAAGTGGCCTGCCCCACGTCCTATGGGGAGAGCACTGACGCAAACTCGGGTCCTGCTGAGGCTGGTGACCCCTGCTCTGTCTTGTCAGACGACGCTGACCAGGACTGTTCGGATAGTGAGGATGAGTCCCCGCCTGGGTCCGGGCGCGACAAGGCGCTTGTTGGAGCATTTATTACAGCTGTGCGTGATACCCTGAAGATACAGGAGCCAGCGGATCCCTTTGCTGATGTACCGGTCCCTTTTGGGTCCCGCAAGCCAGCACGTTCACCTAAGGTGTTCCCGTATCTGACTTATTTTGACAAGTTAATTTACAAGGAATGGGGTTGGCCGCAACTGACCTTTTCGGCCCCCAAATACATGGCGGTGCGTTACCCCTTTGAGGAAAGCCTTCTCAAAAAATGGTTGGCTCCTCCAGTCGTGGACCCCCCAGTATCCAGGTTAAATAAAGTAACCACCATCCCGGTTGAGGGGACTCCTGCATTCAAGGATCCCACAGACAGGAAGGCCGAGGCAGTGGCTCATTCCTTGTTTACGGTTGTGGGGTTAGCCATGCGACCTGTACTGGCATCCGCACTTGTGTTGCAGACACTGACTGAGTGGGCAAAACTTTTGCACCGTCAATTGGGAGAGCAGAACGCCTCCCATGTCTGCATGGAACTAGCAGACCAACTAGTGCAAGGCCTTAAGTATGTCTGTGATGCGGCCCTGGATACTCTCCCTCTGTTATCCAGGGCCTCAGTGTCAGCTGTGGTGCTGAGGTGCCTAATTTGGCTAAAATGCTGGTCTGCTGACCAGGCATCCAAAAAAGCCCTGACAGATCTTCCCTTCATTGGTAACCGGCTCTTTGGAGCTTCATTGGATGACATTATTATAAATGCCACTGGTGGTAAGGGTACCCTACTCCCACAGGCCAGGAAGGCTAAGGAGCCATGCCGTAGGCAAGGGCCCTCTTTTTCCGCTCACAAGAGGCTTTTTCGTCCGCCCGGTGCTTCGACAAACCGTTCCCAGCCCGACAGGACGCCCACGGACGGTCAAAAACGTCCCTGGAACCACATGAAGGTTTACCCCCACCCTCGGGTGGAGGGTCGCCTTTGGGAGTTTGCAGCCCGGTGGTCCTCCCGGTTATTCGACCAATGGGTCTGCGATCTGATTTCCATAGGCTACAAGATAGTTTCTCTCTTGGCCGCCAAACAGATTCTTCCCCTCCAGCACACCCGTATCCCCGGTTCGCCGGGAGGCCCTGTTGGGAGTGGTAAGGGAATTGTTGAATCGCGGGGTGATTGTACCGATTCTGGACTCGGAATGCTTCCAGGGATTCTACACAAATCTGTTTGTGGTTCCCAAGAAGGAAGGGGTACGTCCAATCCAAAGCCCTCAATCACTTTGTGAAAGTGCAGAGGTTCAGAATGGAATCAGTTCACTCAGTAGTCACTGCACTCCCTGGCATCCTTAGACATCCAGGATGCGTACCTGCACATACCCATATGCCTTCGGCATCAGAAGTTTCTGCAATTTGCAGTTGGGGAAGCCCACTACCAGTTTGTGGCTCTTCCTTTTGGTCTGGCATCAGCCCCCTGAGTCTTTACCAAGGTACTGGCTCCAGTTTTGGCGTTGCTGCGACAACGTGGGATCGTGATTGTGGGATACCTAGTCGATCTCCTCCTAAGGGCATATTCCGCCTCAGAATTAGGGGAGGATGTGGCGATTACCATGTAGACCCTGCAAGAATTTGGGTGGCTGTTGAATCTCAAAAAGTCAGTGATTGTGCCGACCCAGTGTCTGGAGTACCTAGGCTTGCTGTTGGACTCCAGGGAAGCGAGAGTTTTTCTACCTTCAGACAAATTGCAGACTCTCAGATCCGCAGTAAAACTGCTGATGAACCGTCATCACTTCGCTTTTGCATGCAAGTACTGGGGCTCATGGTAGCCTCCTTTGAGGCAGTACCTTATTCCCAGTTCCACACCAGAGTGCTGCAGAAGGAGATTTTGACAAAATGGGACAAATTTCAATTGTCCCTGGATCGACAGATCCAGGTGAGCCAGTCAGTCAGAAACTCACTGATCTGGTGGTTGAGGTCCCCGGTGATTCAGTCCGGAAAATCGTTCCTTCCTCTGAAATGGACGGTGATCACAACGGACCCCAGTCTATCCAGCTGGGGTGGAGTGATGAGGGTTCAGTCTGCTCAGGGCCTCTGGTCGATGGAAGAATCCGAGTTGCCGATCAATCTGCTCGAATTGAGAGCGATCAGGCTGTGCCTCTACACATGACAGATGAGACTTCAAGGGCATCCGATCAGAATAGTCAGACAACACCACGGCTGTGGCATACATCAATCACCAAGGGGGAACAAGAAGCTCAGCCGCGGCATCGGTGGTCATTCACATACTTCGGTGGGCAGAGCGACACGTACTGGCCCTGTCAGCCATTTACATCCCGGGAGTGGAGAACTGGCAGGCGGACTATCTGAGTCGATAGATGCTGGACCCAGGAGAATGGTCATTGCATCCGGAGATATTCAGGCTGCTGTGCCTGAAGTGGGGCACACCAGACGTGGATCTGCTGGCCTCCCGTCTCAATTGGAAGGTGCCAAGATTCGTGTCCAGGACAAGAGATCCGTGGGCCGAGGCGTCAGATGCGCTGGTGTCTCCGTGGGGTCAGTACCAGCTGATCTACGCCTTTCCTCCACTGAAACTGTTGCCACGTCTGCCGTTGTGAGAGGACCTTCTGTCTCAAGGTCCGATTCTCCATCCTGCTTTACCATCACTGGCTTTAACGGCATGGCTATTGAGAGCCAGGTGTTGAGGAACCGGGGTCTGTCGGACTTGGTGATTCCAACTATGCTGAGAGCACAGAAATCTTCTCGGAAGATATACCATCGTACCTGGAAGGCCTACATCTCCATGTGTGAGGAGAAAGGATGGCATCTGCACTCATTTTCCATATCCAGGATCCTGCTTTTTCTCCAGCAAGGAGTAGACCAGAGATTGGCATTAAGCACCATCAAAGGGCAAATTTCAGCCTTAGCTGTCTTTTTTTTTTCAACGACCCCTGGCATTGCACTCTTCGTACCTTCGTTCAGGGGGTACGTCATGTAGTCCCTCTGGTGCATCCACCGTTACCCCCTTGGGATCTGAACCTGGTGTTGTCGGTGCTTCAAAAACTTCCATTTGAAAACATCAGGGAGATTCACCTGTTAACTCTTTCCCAGAAAGTGGTCTTCCTAGTGGCCATCACATCGGCCAGGAGGGTTTCGGAACTGGTGGCCTTGTCTTGCAGGTCACCCTATCAGGTTATCCACAAGGATAAGGTGGTGTTGCGTCCGCAACCATCTTTTCTACCGAAAGTGGCCTCGGCTTTTCATATCAATGAGGACATTGTATTACCATCTCTGTGTCCTAAGCTGAAGCATCCTAAGTAGGTGGCCCTTCACGCTCTGGATGTGGTTCAGGCTCGTAAGGTGTATTTGTCTGCCATGGTTCCCTTTCGGAAGTCAGACTCACTGTTTGTTTGGGTGGCTGGTCAAAAGAAAGGCATGGCGGTCTCGTCCACCACCATTTCCAGGTGGATCAGACAGATTGTAGTACAAGCCTAGGCCGTGAAGGAGCAGGTGCCTCCCTTTCTGGTCACGACCCACTCTACAAGGGCAATCGGAACGTCTTGGGCCTTTCCGACACCAAGAGTCCGCTGCTCAGGTGTGTAAGGCGGCGACCTGGTCACCTGTCCACGCGTTTACCAAGTTCTACAAGGTAGACGTCGGTGCATCGGATGATGCCTGGTTTGGTCGCAAAGTTTTGCAGGCGGTCGTGTAGTTGCAATTGAATATGTAATATATATTTTCTGTTTTTCCTGGTTTTTCGATAAAAACACAGTACTGTTATGTTAATGCACTGTTGTATTACTTCTGAAGTTTGGTGCGGTTTTGGGTGATCGCTCCTGTTGAGGATACCCTGTTTTATGTGGTGGTTTTTCCACGCACTGTTGTTTTTTGTGGGTAAAGTTTCACAAGTTCCCACTTGCCTTGGTGGATGAAGTTTTGGGCTGTTTTCCCACCCCTTGTTTGGCACTGATTGGGGACGTCCCATATGTTACAGAGAGGAGCTGTGTTGGTCGGGGGAATATAAGAGAAAATAGGATTTTTTGTACTCGCCGTAAAATCCTTTTCTCTGTAATTCACCGACCGACACAGCGCCCGCCCCTCCTTTTATCTGTACGTTATACTGCTTGTTGACGTACTGAGGTCTGCCTGCAGACGGGAGGGTTGTTAACCAAGGGACCGCCGCCCTGGGCGGAACTAAGAGTTCTGAGTGTTGTATTACAACTATGCCTAGTATTCTCCTAGTGATAACCCTAACAACCCATTTGTTACAGAGAGGAGCTGTGCTGGTCCGGGAATTCGAGAGAAAAGGATTTTACGGTGAGTACAAAAAATCCTATTATCTTACAGATGATATTCTCTCTCATTTTCTTGGTTTAGAGTGGAGATCCAATGGATATAGAATTTGAGGTGAAATCAGAAGAAGAAGAGAGGTATGTGAGGGATGATCAGCAGTCTATGGAGGAGGATGGAATAACGGGGACATTTATAGAGGAGGACACTCCTACAGAGATCAGCACAGGTGGGTCATTAACACTAAATACATTCCTCCACCCATACTGCTCACTGATTGGTCCAGAGTAGGGCGGGGGCTGGGTGATATCAGCCTGTAATCCCCTGGTCACTTTCCTGAGCTGTGTTCCCCGTCCTGTATTCCTGGATTTCTCTCCGATAATCTTCCTTCTCTGTGCTGCCGACACAATTTATGTCTCTAGACTGGATTTATGGAGATTCTGGGGATCAGCTGGCAGCAAAATGTTCATTTTCCCCATAGATGTTACTAGATCTAGGCACCTGGGGTATGTGATTTGGGTCTTCTGCCCCATACCCGGGTATGACAAGATCTCTGACAGAACAATCCCCCCAGGATTACTTGTTGTGTTGTCTGCTGGCTGTGCCAGGTGGAGGGATATGTCTGTATAGTCTCAGACCCAAGTCACTGAGTGCAGTCTCAGGAGATGGGAGGCAGCGGTGTGGGACCTCTGCAACTTGTCTCATGTAAACATTTCATCTTCCACTGATTACTGAATACCAATATTATGAGTCCTGACCCTTACACTGTATACTTTATATTCTACATTACATACTCCTGACCCCTGCACTATATACTCTATGTTGTACATTACATCATTCTGATACTATATAGTCCTATCTGTTGTATCTTATACAATATGTTGTACATTACATAGTCCTGACTTCTGCTCTCTCCCCTCCCCCCCACTGCTATATATACACATAATATGTATTCTCTTTTGTTACACCCATTTCCTTACAGCTGGACATTTTATATCAGATGATGTGATTGGAGCACAGACTTTTACATGGTGATAATAATGTGATAACATCCTCAGACTTTGGAACCTTAAACAGAAAGTGATAATGAGGGAGGAGTCAATAACCCAATGATGGGGGTCTTCAGGATCAGTCCAGTCCTCATCTTGGTTGTTCTCCCCCCATCCTCACTCTCTGACCTCTGGTGGGGCTCAGCCCCGCTGTTATTCATGACTAAATCATGGACTAAATAAGGAAGGTCAGGACTTCTTGTGTTGGGAAGATGGCAATGAGTGATAGAGGGGGAGGGGACACTCGTCCTATAATCCCCTCATCACTGTCACTCCTATAGAAGACAGTTCTTGTTGTTTCCTCCCTCTCTGACTAAGGTCCATGAATAAAGAAATGATCTGGTAGGAGATCAGAGGACCCATTTACTAGTTACCTTGAGGGGGGAATTGTAAGATCTTCAGAGACAAAGCTGCCTGATGTGGGCGGAGTCCTGGTTTAGGGGAACCAATCAGCTGATGTCTAGTAATAATCTTTGTATTTCTATTTTAGTAGATGGACGGGAGATGAGGAAAACCTCAGAGGATTGTCTCACTTTGTCTCCAGACTGTAAAGTAGAAGATGAGGACATCACACAGTATAGTCCAGGAGAAAACCCGACTACCTCAAATGTCCATGCGGCACCACACAGTGTAGATGGACCATCGTATTCCTCTTATCCTGAGAAACCTCAGACTGTGCGGGACGGGGCCGTCCTTCCAACAGAGAAGAGCTTTTCCTGTACTGAGTGCGGGAAGTGTTTCCCTTCAAAATCCAGACTTAATAGGCATAACAGATCTCACACGGGGGAGAAGCCGTATTCCTGTCCTGAGTGCGGGAAATGTTTTTCACAGGCGTGCAATCTTTCCATACATCAGAGATCTCACACGGGGCAGAAGCCGTATTCCTTTCCTGATTGCGGGAAATGTTTTTCAGATAAGTCCAGTCTTTCCAAACATCAGAGATCTCACACGGGGGAGAAGCTGTATTCCTGTCCTGAGTGTGGGAAATGTTTTTCAAGGAAATTCCATCTTTCCACACATCAGAGATATCACACAGGGGAGAAGCCATATTCCTGTCCTGAATGTGGGAAATGTTTTTCAGATAAGCCCAGTCTTTCCAAACATCAGAGATCTCACACAGGAGAGAAGCCGTATTCCTGTCCTGAGTGCGGGAAATGTTTTTCAAGGAAATCCTATCTTTCCACACATCAGAGATCTCACACAGGGGAGAAGCCATATTCCTGTCCTGAGTGCGGGAAATGTTTTTCAGTGAATTGCAATCTTTACAGACATCAGAGATCTCACACAGGGGAGAAGCCACTTTCCTGTCCTGAGTGAGGGAATTGTTCCTCACTGAAGTCCTGTCTTCCTGTACATCAGGGATCCCACACAACCCTTGATGTGTATTGGTGCCTTGAGTGCGGGAAATGTCTTCTATATGAATGTTGCTGGACATCACAGCTCTCATGTGGGGAAGAAGCACACCCTGATATACACCTCAGATATACTCCATGGCTGATCTCCATCATATAAGAAACAGTTCCAGGGGTGTGGAGATTCTTTTAAAAATTACTCGTCCAAGGGACCAAATCGGGGTCTCATCTATTAATCTCTTATGACAATCTCCTTGTCCTGATAAAATAAAAGATAATTTTAACCAAAACCGTATATAAATCTGAGGTGCTTTTAGGAATGTCGGGGTATTTTTTAACTTGGGTGCTCAGTACAAGCGCATGCTGAGCAGACAAATCACGCTCCGGTGTCCGCTCTGTTAAAGGAAAAGTTCACCTTTTATAAAAAATAATAAATTCACTTTTTCTGCAGGTAAAACATTTTTAATTTACAATATATATATATATATATATTTTTTTAGGAGCCTGGAAAGCATTGATGTGGTTATGGCTGGTGCTATGCAGGGCTCCTGCAGACTGTCCGTGTAATCTGTCTGCCTGTACATTATACGGGAAGGCAGTTACAGTGACAGGAAGAACCAATCATCTACCAGAGAGCTCACAAGCCGACATCGGCAAAGGACAGAACTCTGTGAATGAATGGCTCATTTCATAAAGTGACAGCCGATATGGGGAACTTCTCCCTGCACTGCTGTCACACAGAGGACTCGGATCACTGAGCCACTGCAGGAACAAGACATGTAACATCTTCCCGAATGTGAACATTTCCTTTAACTCTTTCACTACCAGAGCCGTTTTTGTGTTTTTTGCCCACATATGAAAAATAATTTTAGGCCTGAAGATTATATAAAACCCCCAAAAAATTATATATTTTTTGAAAGCAGACACCCTGGAGAATAACATGGCAGTAGTTCCATATTTTTATGTCACATGATATTAGTGCAAAATTCCAGGAAACACAATTTTTTTGTAAAAAACACACTTATCTTAATCTTAGGGGGCAGAAAAACACAATAAATGAACCATTTATTTACAATATAAAAGCCAAGTAAATAGATACCCAACATGTCACTGAAATTTGTGTGCGCCTGTGAAATGGTGACTAACTTCATTTTATGTGCTTGGGTGTAACTTTTATTTTGTACAAGTAAAAAAAGTTTTTTTTTCATGCACATGTCTATTATCATAACTCATGACCAGTTGACTGTGTAAACTACTTTGACCCCGCCATTTATCGGCGTCTCCTTGCTATGTCCCCCAAGTGTTGTGTAAGTGGCACAGATGATAATTTATGATGTTATAAAATTATGCGATTGCTGTGTGTTTACATTCTGTATGTTTTTTTTAGTTAGGCTGATTTTTTCTTTGCTGCCAAGGCATAAAAGGTCCTGAAGAAGCTTATTGATGTGAAACGCGTCAACCTCTTGGACAATTTGGCAAAGCTAAATGAGTCATTATGAATCTATATGGCCTAATGTTTGATGGATTTGTTCCCATGTGGTTTTAACACATAATTTTACTATTTGTAATAAAGATTTATATTTTATGTTATTTTTGTGTTTGCCCTTTTTTGTACCAATAAAGTCCGACATACAAGGTTCTTTTTTGAAATGATATATACAGTATATTGGATGTGGTACATTAATAGTAGCCAAGTCTTCCTCATTTTTTATATTAAAATTTTTTTAATGTGACCGGCATTCACCCGGCTGTGATGAATATCGGATGTATTTTATTTCATACACTGATTTCCTTGGCTCCATCTAGTGGTCATAATGCAGTATTGTGATTATTTTTTTACTGATGGAGGTATGTCACGAAAAATACCCCATTATGGTCACTAGATGGAGCTGACCATCATAGGAAATCACTTTGCTACATTATGGACAGAATTTGGATGAATGCTTGTCAAGTAGACCCCCTTAGACAGGTCCTCTTTATGAGACATGGGGGGTGTATTAGACCTCCAATGTCTCCTCTACCCTCCAATGCACAGATGGCGCTCTGGTAGATGCTTCCTTAGCGGTGTCATCCGGGGAATGACGGCTCAGAAAAGGGAAACACTCAGAGCTGAGGACTGCTGACTTCATTCAGAGGAGATTGGGGGATGGATGTCACCAGTCCCCTCCCACTTGGCCTCCTGAAGCCGCTGGTGTGGTCTTGGGATCCCAAGAGGAACAAGAGAGCCCAGGAACCACACTGCGGGGGCCGTGCTGCTTGCAGTATAAATGGGATCAGGCAGCTATACAGCCACCCAGATCACTCTTATGCCCTGTACCCACGGTCAGATTTTCCAACAGGAAATGTGTGAATTTCCGATCGTGTGTGGGCTCCATCGCACTTTTTCCATCGGAGTTCCCAACACACAAAGTTTGAGAGCAGGATCTAAAATTTTCCGATAACAAAATCCGATTGTTTAAATTCCGATCGCGTGTAGACAAATCCGACGCACAAAGACAAATCCGACGCACAAAGTGCCACGCATGCTCAGAATAAATTAAGAGACGAAAGCTATTGGCTACTGGTCCGTTTATAGTCCCGACATACATATTGTAGGTCACGGCATTCAGAACGATCGGATTTTCTGACAACTTTGTGCGATCGCGTGTATGCAAGACAAGTTTGGCCCAAAATCTGTCAGAAAAAATCAGACGGATTTTGTTGTCGGAATGTCCGACCCGTGTGTACAGGGCATTACTTTGCAGCTGGGAGCCGGCTGAATAAAACAAGCACTGCTACTGCCACCATCAGCTTGTGATTAACCCTTCACTCTCTGGGTGTGCTATGTACCTCCAAGGAGCTGAACTGTGTAAAATAACAACATGTCTTGAGGGTGTCCTATTTCCAGGGGGTGTACTAATCCTGGGGGGTCCTAATCCTGCCTGTGAAGGGGCATCTCTGTGATGTACAGAAAGTGCTGCAGCTGTGTTGACATTTACAAAGGAAGAGTGTTTTACAATTTACCAAAACAGCACACAGTCTCCCCCTCCCCCGCCCCCCGAGTTCCTTCTATGTATTTGGGGGGCTTTTGGAGGGTCTGTGTGCCGTTTAAAAAAAAAAAAGAAGCTGGAAATGAAATGTCCACAGACTGTGGAAACTTTACACTGAACCTCATGCAACTTGGATTCTGTGCCTCTCCACTCCTCAGACAGACTCTGGGACCGCAATTCCCAAATGAAATGCAACATTTTCCACACCCCGTGATGATTTGGGGAG
The DNA here is from genome assembly GCA_037367395.1 of Lithobates pipiens. NCBI lineage: Eukaryota > Metazoa > Chordata > Amphibia > Anura > Ranidae > Lithobates > Lithobates pipiens. The sequence goes on from JAZDVW010001294.1 coordinate 376,004, forward strand.
CCGTGTCATCTGCTGGTGTTGGTCCTCTGTGTTTTATCAAGTCCAAAGTCAGTACAGCCCTCTACCGGGAAATTCTAGAGCCCTTCATGCTTCCCTCTGCTGACCAGCTTTATGGAGATGCTGATTTCATCTTCCAGCAGGACTTGGCACTCGCCCACACTGCCAAAACTACCAATATCTGGTCACATGATCATGGTATCACTGTGCTTGATTGGCCAGCAAACTCGCTTGACTTAAACCCCATAGAGAATCTGTGATGTATTGTCCAGAGAAAGATGAGAGACACCAGACCCAACAATGCAGATGAGCTGAAAGCCACTATCAAAGCAACCTGGGCTTCCATAACACCTCAGCAGTGCCACAGGCTGATCACCTCCATGCCACGCTGCATTCCAGCCTCTCTCACCCAGGGTTCCTCCAAAGATTTCTAGGGGTTCCTTGAGAAATTAACAATTTCTGTGTCTCAGTAACAACTGTCATTAATGATCTGTAAGGGGGGCAGTCTTCCCACTGATGATGATGTAAGAATTTCTTTCTCCCACTGACCACAGAGATAAGGGGGTCCTTCTCCCATTGATCACCAATGTAAGAGACCTACACTGACCAATGATATAAGGGGGCATTTCTCCCATTGATCACCAATGTGAGGGACCAGTACACTGATCACTGATATGGGATCCTTCTTCAACTGGTCACCAATGAAAAAGGCCACTACACTGACCACTAGAAATGAGCGCCAGGTTTGGTCTGACCCCAGATTCAGAATTTAGCTTGTTTGGGCGTTTGGTAAACAACTGAACAAAATAGGTGTTTGACTCAGTGAACCTCTGACTGCAGTAATACTATTGCTCTGATATATAGCAGCTCAGGCTGGTTATTCGGGGTTAAGAAACTTTCAGTGTCCCAACAACTGATGATGTGTCTCCATCCAGTCCATTCAACTGTCACCTGGGGATTAGTGGGTTAGTGAAAATAACTTTGACCCTGTATTGTACTGCCTGGAGGACATTAGAGGATCCTCTACGTCTGACAGTAAAGCTGTGAGTGAGGCCAGAAATCTGCTTTATGATTGGACATGATATGGATCCTTCCTCATCTCATTCCTGGTTATGGAAATCTATAATATTACCAGTCTGGTATCAGAGTATCGGCAAACACAAAGATTAGATATTTTATAGGCATTGCCAATGGTGAAACTCGCCAAATTACGATATTCAGGGAAACATTACAAAACCTACCTACAATGGTGGAATCATTTCTCACAGAGACCAGCAGTACCCTTCTGGAACATTTTGGTGAAGACTAAATGCGCTCTCAGATATCCTCACAGGGCAAGCTTTCCAAACTGATGCTGGATGGTTTCCACATGTGCCCACTATGTTTGTTGGGCTCCACTATCCCACCTATGAGCCTAGCATGGTGGGTGCCACTGGGTAGAAGAGAGAGAGACAAGAGAACATCCACTCACTGATCCCCGTAGCTAGAATGAACCCGGAACTGATATGTATTAGGTGACTTTTGAGTTCATTGCTATCATTCCTGACCCCTGTGGCTGGAGAAGCTGTGAATTATTATTAATTTACAGGATTTATATAGCGCCAACACTTTTAAGTCTTGGAGGTGAGTATTGGAGGAGAAAACAAGGGAGCTAGAGAGCAGGAGGCCTTGGGAAGAGTGGAGAGGATGATTTGGGAGATATCTGCAGATGAGGTTGGTGATGTAGCTGGGGGTGATGCTGTGGATGGCTTTTGTATGTTGTGGTTAGTGTAACGGATTCGCTTCCCACTCTGCTTGAGTGCTTCCATCATATACCGCTTCCTCCAGTCTGAAGATCGATATCAGATATTATAGCCACATATTACAACCAAGAACTAGGCAGGACTCATTTGGCTGCAAGGCTGGAACACATTTATTTGAACAAACTAATACAGAATATATACACCATAGGAGGACACCCCCTCCTGATCATATTACCCTAACAATACAAACTGCACACAGGAATATAATTAGAACAGACATATACTATAAACTCGATGTTAATTAGCTACCTGTCCTGGCTAGGTCAGTCACAGTTAGTATTTTGTGTTTCATACAGTGGGGGAGGGGAAGCCAGTGAAGGGATTGGCAGAGAGGGGCAGCAGTCACGGATCGGTTAGTGAGGTATATTAGTCTACCAGCAGCATTCATAATAGACTGAAGGGGGAATATCCTGTGTAAAGGTCAGCCAGTGAGGAGAGAATTGCAGTAGTCGAGGTGGGAAATAACCAAGGAGTGAATAAGTTATTTTGTGGTGTCGTTAGTCAGGAGGGGGCAAATTCTAGAAACATTGTGGAGGTTAAGGGGCAAGATGTAGCCAGTGATTGGATGTGGGGGCTGTAGGAGAGGTCAGAGTCTAGGATTACACCCAGCACCCTGGCATGTGTGGAGGGACCAATGGTTGTGCCGCTGATCTTGATGGTAAAGTCCTAGGGAGGGGATCAGGGAGGAGGAAATATTACAAGCTCAGATTTAGAAAGATTAAGTTTGAGGAAATGATGTGACATCCATAGTGATATGTCTCTCTGTAAGTTTGTGATATGTGAGGAGATTGAGGGGTAAGAATGGAGCATGATCTGCTCTCCATTATCTTCAGTGGAGGGCAGGAGGGACATGAGGGGTCTGATAGACTCCTGATGTCTCATTAAAGAGAACCTGTCACAACAAAAAAATGCTATCATATTGGGGTTTATCTGTCCCTTAAGTGGTAGCAATAAAGTTATGTGAAAAAAAATGTAATTGCACCCAAGCATTTAAAACTCCACCCCAAAACTCTGAGTTCCCTCTTATTTACAAACAAACAACATTTTGCTGATGTGTATATAATAAAGAAAACAATGATTGCACTACATATACTACATAACACCATGCATGCCAGAGTGAGGGAAATCATTCTACATCCATTATTCTGGGTTACCTCTACACACAGGACCTGGAAAGGCTTTTAAAGCTTCACCTATGGGAAAATATCGAGAACCGAAGTTTGTCATCATTTCATCAGCACACACAATTTTAGGGCTGGACATGTTGGGTATTTACTAAACCCAACCTCATCTTTTATATTTTACCAAAAACTGGGTAAAATATTGTAACTGTCCTTTAAAATTACACTTAATGTATTTCTTAATGAAATTTACACTTGATAAACCACTGAGCTAATATCATGTGACATGAACTACCATTCTTTTATTCTCCAGGGACTCTGCTTTCAGAAAGTTCTTCCCCACATGAGAGCTGTGATGTCCAGCAACATTCATATAGAAGACATTTCCCTGATGTACCGGCAGACATGACTTCAGTGAGGAACATTTCCCTCACTCAGGACAGGAATACGGCTTCTCCCCTGTGTGAGATCTCTGATGTGTGGAAAGACTGGACTTCTGTGTAAAACATTTCCCACACTCAGGACAGGAATATGGCTTCTCCCCTGTGTGAGATCTCTGATGTCTGGAAAGATTGGGCTTCATTGAAAAACATTTCCTGCAAACAGGACAGGAATATGGCTTCTCCCCTGTGTGAGATTTCTTATGTCTGTAAAGATTGGTCTGTACTGAAAAACATTTCCCACACTCAGGACAGGAATACGGCTTCTCCCCTGTGTGAGAATTCTGATGCATAGAAAGAGCGGATTTCATTGAAAAACATTTCCCACAATCAGGACAGGAATATGGCTTCTCCCCCGTGTGAAATCTTAGATGTTTGTAAAGATTGAACTTCAGTGAAAAACATTTCCCACACTCAGAGCAGAAATACGGCTTCTCCTCGGTGTGCAACATCTTATGTTTTTCAAGATTGGACTGAATTGAAAAACATTTACCGCACTCAGAACAGGAATACGGCTTCTCCCCCGTGTGAGATCTCCGATGTGTGGATAAATGTGCGGAACGTGAAAAACATTTCCCGCACTCAGAACAGGAATATGGCTTTTCCCCCGTGTGAGACCTCCGATGTATTAAAAGTTGTGATTTTAGTACAAAACATTTCTCGCACTCAGGACAGGCATACGGCCTCTCACCCGTGTGCACTTTTTGATGTGTGTAAAGATGCGCGGTCCGTGAATAAGATTTTCCACACTCGGAACAGGAATATGGTTTTTCTCCCGTATGAGATATTTTATGGTCGTTAAGTTTTGATTTAAAACGAAAACATTTCCCGCACTCAGGACAGGAATACGGCTTCTCCCCCTTGTGAGACCTTTTATGCACATTAAGTTGGGATTTAAAACGGAAACATTTCTCGCACTTTGGACAGGAATGTGGCTTCTCTGCTGTGTGAGATCTGTTATGCCTATTAAGTTTGGATTTAGATTGGAAACACTTCCCACACTCAGGACAGGAATACGGCTTCTCCCCGGTGTGAGATCTGTTATGCCTATTAAGTCTGGATTTAGAAGGGAAACACTTCCCGCACTTAGTACAGGAAAAGCTCTTCTCTGTTGGAAGGACGGCCCCGTCCCTCACAGTCTGAGGTTCCTCAGGATAAGAGGAATACGATGGTCCATCTACACTGTGTGGTGCCGGATGGACATTTGAGGTAGTCGGGTTTTCTCCTGGACTATACTGTGTGATGTCCTCATCTTCTACTTTACAGTCTGGAGACAAAGTGAGACAATCCTCTGAGGTTTTCCTCATCTCCCATCCATCTACTAAAATAGAAAGACAAAGATTATTACTAGACATCAGCTGATTGGTTCCCCTAAACCAGGACTCCGCCCACATCAGGCAGCTTTGTCTCTGAGGATCTTACAATTCCCCCCTCAAGGTAACTAGTAAATGGGTCCTCTGATCTCCTACCAGATCATTTCTTTATTCATGGACCTTAGTCAGAGAGTGAGGAAACAACGAGAACTGTCTTCTATAGGAGTGACAGTGATGAGGGGATTATAGGACGAGTGTCCCCTCCCCCTCTATCACTCATTGCCATCTTCCCAACACAAGAAGTCCTGCACTTCCTTATTTAGTCCATGATTTAGTCATGAATAACAGCGGGGCTGAGCCCCACCAGAGGTCAGAGAGTGAGGATGGGGGGAGAACAACCAAGATGAAGACTGGACTGATCCTGAAGACCCCCATCATTGGGTTATTGACTCCTCCCTCATTATCACTTTCTGTTTAAGGTTCCAAAGTCTGAGGACGTTATCACATTATTATCACCATGTAAAAGTCTGTCCTCCAATCACATCATCAGATATAAAATGTCCAGCTGGTAGGAAATGGGTGTAACAAAAGAGAATACATATTATGTGTATATATAGCAGTGGGGGGAGGGGAGAGAGCAGAAGTCAGGACTATGTAATGTACAACATATTGTATAAGATACAACAGATAGGACTATATAGTATCAGAATGATGTAATGTACAACATAGAGTATATAGTGCAGGGGTCAGGAGTATGTAATGTAGAATATAAAGTATACAGTGTAAGGGTCAGGACTCATAATATTGGTATTCAGTAATCAGTGGAAGATGAAATGATTACATGAGACAAGTTGCAGAGGTCCCACACCGCTGCCTCCCATCTCCTGAGACTGAATACATAGGAGATTATTTACAAAAGGAAAATCCACTTTGCACTACAAGTACAAACTACAAATGCAAAGTGCACTTCAAATTGCACTTGGAAGTGCATTCGCTGTAAATCTGAGGGGTGGATCTGAAATGAGGGGAAGCTCTGCTGATTTTATTATCCAATCACGTGCAAGTTAAATTTTAGTTTTTTCTTTTCCTTGCATGTCCCCCTCGGATCTACAGTGACTGCACTTCCAAGGGCACTTTCAGGACAATTTCAAGTGCACTTTGCGCTTGCAGTTTAAAGTGGATTTGCCTTTAGTAAATAACCCCCATTGTTTCTATGTGTTTATCAGATGATGGGGGATCTAGGTGGAGCCTCCGTACTGCTCTCCTTTACAATAAAGTCTCCTCTTACCCGGTGATGTGAGGGGCGGCTGATTGTCCATCATGACGTCCTTGTAGAGATCCTTGTGTCCTTCTAAATACTCCCACTCCTCCATGAAGAAATAGACAGTGACATCCTGACACCTTATAGGAACCTGACACACACAATGATACAGTCACCATCCAGACACATCCCTTGTCTGTTACTGGATAATGTCCCAGAATTCCCAGAATCCTCCTCACCTCTCCTGTCAGCAGCTCCATCATCTTTTTGGTGACTTCTAGAATCTTCTCCATGTTGTGTCTTGTAGGGATCGGGGATGGAGGTGGGGGGATGGTGATGGGATTCTGGATTCTTGAGGATCTTGTGGTCATATAATGAGATCTCCTTCTTGTAGTTTTCTTCATTATTACTGTACAGTTCTGTATTATACAAAGATAAATATCACTCTCCCATAATCTCTCACCTCTATATTTATTCTCCAGGGATTGGCCACAATGTCCCAATTCAGCAAAGGACAGACATCTCCATCCAATGATATGATTATTACAATGTGGTCCGATTTATAGATCCTTCTAGAAGTCATACTGTATAATAGAGTCACTAATGTTTTACTAGTAAGGATCACTGACCCAACAGGAAATGTTACCCATTTAGTTATTTTCTATACCCAATGCCGCCATCTTGTGCTATAACCAAATATCAGAGTATGTACACTTTATGTATTCATAGTACTTGTGTGCAGGGCCACTGATGAGGGGGTACCACTGGCTCTGCTGTATGGTACCCGGGCCCTATCAGTTCCAGAGGGGGCCCAGGAGGCCAACATGTCCATCTGAGGCCGCTAAGCTACATTCTATTGGCTTCCTACATTCTATTGGCTGGGCTCCTCACTCCTCTCCCACTATATGTAGCTGGGCTTCCCACTCCTCTTCCACTATATGCAGCTGGGCTTCCCACTTTATGTAGCTGGGCTTCCCACTCCTCTCCCACTATATGTAGCTGGGTTTCCCACTATATGTAGCTGGGCTTCCCACTCCTCTCCCACTATATGTAGCTGGGCTTCCCACTCCTCTCCCACTATATGTAGCTGGGCTTCCCACTATATGTAGCTGGGCTTCCCACTCTTCTCCCACTATATGTAGCTGGGCTTCCCACTCCTCTCTCACTATATGTAGCTGGGCTTCCCACTATATGTAGCTGGGCTTCCCACTCCTCTCCCACTATATGTAGCTGGGCTTCCCACTATATGTAGCTGGGCTATCCACTATATGTAGCTGGGCTTCCCACTCTTCTCCCACTATATGTAGCTGGGCTTCCCACTCCTCTCCCACTATATGTAGGTGGGCTTCCCACTATATGTAGCTGGGCTTCCCACTCCTCTCCCACTATATGTAGCTGGGCTTCCCACTCCTCTCTCACTATATGTAGCTGGGCTTCCCACTCCTCTCCCACTATATGTAGCTGGGCTTCCCACTCCTCTCCCACTATATATAGCTGGGCTTCCCACTCCTCTCCCACTATATGTAGCTGGGCTTCCCACTCCTCTCCCACTATATGTAGCTGGGCTACCCACTCCTCTCCCACTATATGTAGCTGGGCTACCCACTCCTCTCCCACTATATGTAGCTGGGCTACCCACTCCTCTCCCACTATATGTAGCTGGGCTACCCACTCCTCTCCCACTATATGTAGCTGGGCTACCCACTCCTCTCCCACTATATGTAGCTGGGCTTCCCACTCCTCTCCCACTATATGTAGCTGGGCTTCCCACTCCTCTCCCACTATATATAGCTGGGCTTCCCACTTCTCTCCCACTATATGTAGCTGGGCTTCCCACTCCTCTCCCACTATATGTAGCTGGGCTACCCACTCCTCTCCCACTATATGTAGCTGGGCTACCCACTCCTCTCCCACTATATGTAGCTGGGCTACCCACTCCTCTCCCACTATATGTAGCTGGGCTACCCACTCCTCTCCCACTATATGTAGCTGGGCTTCCCACTACTCTCCCACTATATGTAGCTGGGCTTCCCACTCCTCTCCCACTATATATAGCTGGGCTTCCCACTTCTCTCCCACTATATGTAGCTGGGCTTCCCACTCCTCTCCCACTATATGTAGCTGGGCTACCCACTCCTCTCCCACTATATGTAGCTGGGCTACCCACTCCTCTCCCACTATATGTAGCTGGGCTACCCACTCCTCTCCCACTATATGTAGCTGGGCTACCCACTCCTCTCCCACTATATGTAGCTGGGCTACCCACTCCTCTCCCACTATATGTAGCTGGGCTTCCCACTACTCTCCCACTATATGTAGCTGGGCTTCCCACTCCTCTCCCACTATATGTAACTGGGCTTCCCACTATATGTAGCTGGGCTTCCCACTCCTTTCCCACTATAAGTAGTTTGGCTTCCCACTCCTGTCCCACTATAAGAAGCTGGGCTTCTCATTCTTCTCCCACTATATGTAGCTGGGCTTCCCACTCCTCTTTCATTATATGTAGCTGGTCTTCCCACTCCTCTTCCCAGTCTTGTTCCCTTCAGTTCACTTCCTCTATTCTATACAACTTTTCTCTCCCCTCCATACACTGTCATTACCAAATCTACATCTCACTGATATACTATTTCTATTTAACTGTTTACTAACTGATCCGATTTAAGTCCTCCCCCCTCCTCTGCCACATTTGGTATGTAATTTTCTTGGGGGGAGTAGATACTATGTTTTGACAGGTACCCACTCCCACTTCCACTCAGAGTACCTAAAAAGTTCTCCTCCTTTCTTCCTGCCTGCAGCCTTCTGGGACACATCACAGGTCCAAATAGACTCATCGGTTAAGGACGCCCCGGCCCCGTTCATTAACAGCTAGCTTACACTGCGTCCTAATTGGGCAAAGATTTGCCCAATTGTAACATGACAAAATGTGGGGAATTTCAAGGGGTATGAATACTTTTTCAAGGCACTGTACTTCCTTAATGTGAAACTTAGGCTGGCTTTTTTCTGCATAGAAGATAAATTCTGGGTGAACTTGGGATATGCACACACAACTTTCATTTTCAACTGAAATTAGACAAGGGTGTCACCAGGTCAGGGCACAAGGAGGTCACCATGTCAATTTACAGTGGAGTCACTTCACCAGGGCATGGTACAGGGGAGGTACATCACCAGGGCAAGGGCACAGGGGTGTCACCAGGTCAGGGCACAGGGGAGTCTCCAGGGCAGGGCACGGGGGAGTCACCAGGGCAGGGCACAGGGGAGTCACCAGGGCAGGGCACGGGGGAGTAACCAGGGCAGGGCACACATGAGTCACCGGGGCAGGGAACATGGGGGGGGGCACCAGGTCTGGGCACAGGGTGAATGTAGTAGTGTTTATTTTCTTACACATGCAGAGCTGCACAGGGAAGCTGCTGGTACATGTCTGTTATGGTGTGCTGATCCCAGCCAGCTCTCCTCTCTCATCCATCCCAGGTGATGTCACACACAAGTGCCTGGGATGGACAGAAGCGGGGGTGGGTTGCCGGTGGGGATCTGTGGGAGTAGAATTAGGATTAGTGGGAGTACAGGTATATGTTACAACCTAGTGTGCATGCACGACTCGTGCATGCACACTAGAGAACTAGGAAGTGAAGTCACAAGGCTTCACTTCCTGATTCCCTTTACTGAAAATGGGACAGATCGGCTTTGGGTGATGACATTGCGGATGCCCTGGGCAGGTAAGTGTCCTTACTTTAAAAGCATTGTAGCTGCTGACTTTTTTTTTTGGAGGAACTCGGCTTTAAGGTTGCCTACCCCTGGCTTAGATCAAAGTATATTCATGTGTCAGAATCACAGTCCAGACCTAAATCCAATTAAGAATCTGTGACAAGACTTGAAAATTGCTGTTCACAGACGCTCTCCAATGTCTCCATCCAATCTGACAGAGCTTGAGATATTTTGTAAAGAAGAATGGGCAAAAATGTCCTCTCTAGATGTGCAAAGCTGGTAGAGACATCCCCAAAAAGACTTGCAGCTGTAATTGCAGCGAAGGGGGTTCTACAAAGTATTGACTTAGGAGGCGCCATACAAATGCCCCCCACACACTTTTTACATATTTTATTTGTATCATTTATGATTTTCCTGCCACTTCACAATTATGTGCCACTTTGTGTTGGTCTATCACAGTGATGCAGTGGGCACTCCAGATGTTTTGGAACTACATTTCCCATGATGCTCATGCACTCTGCAGTATAGTTAAGCATCATGGGAAATGTAGTTCCAAAACATCTGGAGTGCCAAGGTTCACCATCACTGGTCTATCACATAAAATCCCAATAAAATACATATGTCAAGGGGTATGAATACTTTTTCAAGGCACCGTGAGTGTTAATATTTATTCTATTATTTAATGCTGTTTCTAAAAAGAATTATTGTTATACCAACAGCTCGCTGGTCACACCGATGTCCCATGACCTGTTGATATGAAAATTATTTTAATGGTTTTCCCAAAATCTCAATTCTTTTTGCCAAAGGTTCCTTGAAGGCAAAAACATTGAGAAATATTGTATCAGAAGAACATAAGAAGACAAAGTGACTCTGAATACATCCCAGTGTACAGCGGAGTCAGATTTAACCCCTTCATTACACTCACCTCTCCAGTCCGCAGGGCGAGGATCTTCAGGGTGAGGTTCAATATCATCTCATTCCGGGGAAATTCCTTCCTTACATTCTTCACAAAACTCAAATTCTGCTGATTGTCCATCATGACGTCCTTGTAGAGATCCTTGTGTCCTTCTAAATACTCCCACTCCTCCATGGAGAAATAGACAGTGACATCCTGACACCTTATAGGAACCTGACACACACAATGATACAGTCACCATCCAGACACATCCCTTGTCTGTTACTGGATAATGTCCCAGAATTCCCAGAATCCTCCTCACCTCTCCTGTCAGCAGCTCCATCATCTTCTTGGTGACTTCTAGAATCTTCTCCATGTTGTGTCTCTCAGGTTTTAGGGAGTCACATGGAGGCACTGTGATGGTCATATGATCACCGGACTTCACAAGAGGAAATCTCTGTATTGGAGAACCAATAGGAATATCATGTTAGAATCCCAGAATCCTCCTCACCTCTCCAGTCAGGTCTGTGTTTTATTAATAGAGATAAGAGTGATGCCATGTGACCTCCCAGAATCCTCCTCACCTCTCCGGTCAGGTCTGTGTTTTATTAATAGAGATAAGAGTGATGTCATGTGACCTCCCAGAATCCTCCTCACCTCTCCGGTCAGGTCTGTGTTTTATTAATAGAGATAAGAGTGATGTCATGTGACCTCCCAGAATCCTCCTCACCTCTCCGGTCAGGTCTGTGTTTTATTAATAGAGATAAGAGTGATGTCATGTGACCTCCCAGAATCCTCCTCACCTCTCCGGTCAGGTCTGTGTTTTATTAATAGAGATAAGAGTGATGTCATGTGACCTCCCAGAATCCTCCTCACCTCTCCGGTCAGGTCTGTGTTTTATTAATAGAGATAAGAGTGATGTCATGTGACCTCCCAGAATCCTCCTCACCTCTCCGGTCAGGTCTGTGTTTTATTAATAGAGATAAGAGTGATGTCATGTGACCTCCCAGAATCCTCCTCACCTCTCCGGTCAGCAGGTAGATGATCTCCAGGGTGAAGTTCAGTATCTTCTCAGTCATGTGACTCCGGTCCTCCTCCATCCTCATTGGTGCCGTCATTTGATCTATACAGGTCTCCTTGTAGACGGATAACTTTGGGAAATGAAAGTAAGAATTATTTGGATGATGTTGGTCACACAATAATATGATGTGGGAACTACTCCCCCCATGGAAACCCATTTAGTTTGGACTGTTTAGCGTCTGAATATGTTTTTTGGCTCCTGGGACCCTCTTGTCCTCCTAGATCAGAAATTCTCTTCTCTCTGTTGGGTTTGTTTAGTTTCTAAATTGGCTTTAATTAGATTTATATCTGCAGACAAGGAATGATAAATACGATCCTTCCTTTGACTTGTTTGCTCTGAGGCAGTGCTGTGAGGACAATGTCGGGTCATCATGACGTCCAGGAAGGGGAACTTGCTGACTTTTGGTCGGAGTTGTCGGCTAATCAGGATAATTGCCAGAACTCCGGCTGCAAGGCTCCAATCTCCGGCAGCCTGCAGACTGATCGGAGTGATGTCACTCTCTGCAGTAAGAGAAGGGATGGGATTGGATAGCAGGAGGATGTTGCTGGTGGAGTACAGAACTGTGGGGGAGGAGTCTGTTCTGTCCTTTTCAATAGCAGTAGGAGGAGGAGAACGGGGGAACGGGGAGGGGGGGTTTGTTCTCTTAGTCTTGGTCTATTGTGTGGAACATTTTTTTTCTGGAGCATTTTTCTTGACCAATGATATGATGAGGTGAAGGCACCCTTCATTTGTTGGCAAGAGTTCTTTAAGAAGGTCAGAAAAAGTAGGGTGGGGTGGGGTGGGAAAACCATCAGAGACCAAGAGCCCCTATGAGCCCTAAAGCCCCCTCTTACCTCAGAGCCTTACAGCCTGACTACCCCCTCAGCCCTTCAGCCCCACTATCCTCTCAGAGTTGTTCAGTCCCATTACTTCCTAGTATGCCCCCAAATTCCTTCATCTACACTTCCTCCTCGGGGTACCAGAGCCCTTCAGGTGAAGTCAACTCTTTAGAGGCTCCCAGAGTCATTTAGTCCCACTACCTCCTCAGAGACCCCTCAACTCCTCTAGTTTATTTAGAACCAGTGGCAGAACTATTACGGTTGTAAAGATCACACCTGCGACCCTGGCGTTCTGCCATCGCAGGGAGGGGGGCACCAAGACAGCAGAAAAGGGTCTTGCTGCTGGAGTAAAGGGTCCCAGGATCAGGGGAGGCTCCCCTGGTGATCGCCAATTAGTATTGCTGAGAAAAGAGTGTGCAGCACATTCAGCCTTTGCAGAGCCCCCTTGCTGTGCCTGATCTGCTCCCAACACGGGCACAGCGCCCCCCAACATCAGCCAACTCCTCTCCCCACTCCTCGTCCCCCAGACACAAGCTCCAAGTTCTCCATACTGGGCTGATTCTGCGCCCTGTGCCGGCTCTGAGGGACCCATCACTGATGCCAGCTGCAGCACCCAGAGCCTGGTGAGTGCCTGTATGTGGGGGACCTCAGTGTGTGTGGGGCCCTTGAGATGTGTGAAGGGGGAATTCTTGGGGGATCTCTGCACATCTCAAACTCCTCTCCTACCTCTGCCAGCTGCTCTCTGGAGTTTCTGCCAAGCCCTCTCCCCCCCCCAATCTCCCCTCAACACCTATGTGCCCCTTCCAGGGCTGCCCATATTATTGCCCCTTCATCTGTCCCACCCATTCCTATCCATCCTCCTCATCTCATCTCTCTGCCACCTCTGCCCATAACCCCCTCTGACTGGCACCCCAGTTCAGACCCCCTCCCCCCATTCATGCCCCTCATCTCAGCCTTTGTCATCACTTGGGAATCTCAGTGTCTGCAATGTGTCACCGAGAACAAAGAGCCTCACTGGGCACTGCTGGAAGTGGTTGGTGGAGGTGAGCCCGGTGTGTGTAAATAGTAAATAAGATCTTATTACCTCCTCTGCTGTTACTTCCAGTAATGTCTTCTCTTCCCTGCCACATGGAACGCCTTGTCTTTATTCCAGATTACTTCCTGTCTGTAACTGACATCACTTCCTGTCTAAATATGAGTTAGATCACCACCTTGTGGAGTTCAGCAGAACTGCAGCCACAAGAAATGTCTCATAGTAACCACTTCTATAAAATATCTTACAGAGCTACCAGAGGAGTTCAAATATAACACAACAAAGTAAGAAAAAATAGATACAGTTCTTATGTAACCAATTTTTTAACAAAGATATTTTTATTACATATAGAAAAGTCTTACGCCACGTACACACTATAGGAATTCTCGTCGGAAAAGCCTTGGATGGTTTTTCTGACGGAATTCCACTCAAGCTTGTGTTGCCTAAACATGTTCACACCAAATTCCGACTATCAAGAACGCGGTGACATACAACACTACGGCAAGCCGAGAAAATGAAGTTCAATGCTTCCGAGCATGCGTTGAATTGTTTCCGAGCATGCGTCGGAATTTTGCACATCGGAATTGCCACAAACGATTGGAATTTCTGATAGAAACTTAAGACTTAACTTAATATTTTGCTGGCTGAAATTCCACCAGCAAAAATCCGATGGTGCATACACACAGTCACATTTCCCGAACAAAAGCTCATATCGGTCTTTTGCTGGTGAAATTTCCAATTGTGTGTACACAGCATTAATGACACAGAACACAAGGTAACAACAAATATACAGCTCACAAAACAATACCTCCCAAAACTGATCATTTTGGTGAAGAAAATACAAAAATATATCCAAAGGCATAAATATATCTCAATCCACTCACAATGAAGATGTTGAACATAAACTGCAATTATGTAATGGTAGCGGCGGCTCCTGAAGAGCACGCACTATGGGTTTTTCAAAGTTAAAGCTATGCCTAAACTGCAGTTTGGTTTGGGTACAATTATCTAAATTAGACTTCAGCATCAGTCTGACTGGACTGTGAGATGTTCAGCCTGGCCACAGGGGGCACTGTCTCTTCTGGCAGGCATGGAACTATGGTCTGGTTAGGTGCTTAAGTTATTCTCTCTCAGAGCCCGTCCAGTGGGAGTGGCGCTCTCGCTGTGCTTTCTGGCAGAGGGTACTTAAGATGCGGACGTCACGTGGTTCAGGGTTCTGGTCCAGAATGATGTACTGACTTCATGGTCCTGGTCCTCCTGACCAGCCCCCAGGAAGGCTATGGCCTGGGGTGTGGATCCACCCAATTTTGATGTCTCGGGGCTGGCTAGCCCGAGGCAAGGAAACTAAAGAAGGATCCTGAGGTGGTTGGGTGCCCTCTCCGGTTTGGGAGAGACCCAGTGACTTCAAGCATTCCAGGGGAGGACTCTTCAGAAGAAGACTATGTACAGGTTGGTTTCTTAGTAAGAGCATGGAAGGGCTGAAGTACCCGAGAGAATCCAGTCTTGTGGATATCGCCAAGCTGGCTGAGAGATCCAGGTATCCTACGAGTGTTATCAAGCTTAGTTTCCCTACGTGTTCTATAACAACGTCTGTGGCAGAGACATTATCTTCTACGTTCTACAACAACGTCTGTGGCAAAGACTTGTTCCTGAGTAAGCATCTTGTTGGCTGCTAGGCCTTGTGAGAGAGGGACTGTTCAACCTGAGTGATCATCCAGTTGCGAATGGCTATTCTCTGGATGCAGTCAAAGTACGAAAGTTGTCATTTTGACTTTGACACTAATGTCTCGTACACATGATCGGACTATCCGGCAGACTTAGTACAATGGACTTAGTCTGGCGGACAACCCGCCAGACTTTGCAGCGGAGGTCCGCCGGACTTTTCCAAGTGGACCTGCCACACACGACTGGACTTTTCTGGCGGACTAGGCGTCCCCTTATGATGTCACAGTCCCGGAGGATGCTGGGACTGTGACATCATAAGGGGGCCGGGTCACCATGTGACATCACCCAGTGACCCCGCCCTTTGTCCCTATATAAGGCATCGCACAATGCGTCCCTGCCATTGCGGCCAGGGAGAGCATTGTGTCAACATCGCAAGGAAGAAGAGAAGAAGGCGACAGTGACAGAAGACCGGGCCAACACTAGTAAAAGAACTGGAAGAAGAAAGCGGAGGCCCGGCAGAAGAACCGAAGAGGGGGACAAGACCCCCGAAGAGCGGGACAAGACCCCGAAGTCAGAAGAAGACCCCCGGACGGCGGCGGCGACGAAGAAGAAAGCCGGGCTCCTCCGCTAGTAAAAGAGCTAGCAAAAGAGGAGAAGATAGTGGAGGAGTCCGGCGAGAAGACCCCCAAGACGGAAGACCACCGGAGCTGTCTAAAAAATGATTTTAAAAACTTGTGTTGTGTTTTTTATTTACACTTTTTTCACCAGGTGAATGGGTAGGGGTACATCATACCCCAATACTCATTCACATAGGGTGGGGGGCCAGTATTGGGGGGGCCCCCTTATTAAAGGTGCTCCTGGATTCCAATAAGCCCCCCGCCCGCAGACCCCGACAACCAATGGCCAGGGTTGTCGGGAAGAGGCCCTTGTCCTGATCAACATAGGGACAAGGTGCTTTGGGGTGGGGGAGCCGCAGGGCCCCCCCTTCCCCAAAGCACCCCTCATGTTGAGGGCATGCGGCCTGGTACGGCTCAGGAGGGGGGCGCTCGCTCGTCCCCACCCCCTTTCCTGACCGGCCAGGCTATGTGCTCGGATAAGGGTCTGATATGGACTTGGGGGGGACCACCACGCAGTTGTTTTGGCTTGGGGCTTCCCTTTTAAGTCCATGCCATGTGACAGGGCCAGTGAGGTGTCAATCTCGCCCGTTCGAGGCGGCGACATTGACTTCCTGCGCTAGTCCAGTCTACCTGGAGCCGTGTTCAAAGTGAACTGACTTTTCTCCGTGTGTGGGCAATTCCAAGTCCGGCGGACAATTTTTTGTCAAAACTTCTTTCTAAGTCCGCCGGACTTTTGGGAACAAAAAGTCCGCCGGATAGTCTGATCTTGTGTACGCGGCATAAGAGTACCTGAATTCCCTTTCCAACCCTCTGATCCCAATTTAAGAGACTGTTCATTGTCTACGTTTTGCAAATAAAATCCATTCAGGTGGATCTGTTGTCGGTCTCTCAAGTTACTGGGCCATTTACCACGGGACACCCCTAGACGTAGAACGAGGAAGACAGAAGGTAACGGTAAGCGCAAATCTAACCAGCAGCTCCTTCGGGGGTTAGTGCTACATAATGTTCACATAGGGATGGTGGTGAAGATCTCCCAAAGTAAGAGTGAAAACAGCTGTAAAGCAATAAATAATATATAAACTGGGTCCACTTCATCCATAAAGACTTTGTGATTCCAGATCTTCTAGATCACATAGAAGGAGGACTCATCGAGGATTTCATACATTTGTTTGGAAGGATAGAAGAATCCTCAGAAGGGATCCTGTAGGATGACAGGAAAGTCTCCTGACTGGTGAGATCATCCAAACATAATGATTACATCCATGAACTGGAGCGAGCTCGTTGGGGTGATAAAGCCAATCTGTAAACACTGTGTAGACGTTATCCAAGAACTCAGCACACTCCAGGTGTGGGGAAAGTCTCAAGGTGGATTTAGCCTGTCATTTATCATAGGTAGAAATGTCCACACATGGACTTCCATAGGGACCACGAGACTACATATATAACTTGTACAGGACTCCAGGTAGATTTAGACTGTAATTACCTGCTTCCCGTCCGGCCTATAGCAGAATTATGGCCGAGTGGGAGCTCTCCCACCCTGGGTGAACATCATATGAAGTCTTCCATGTCTAGTCCCCGCCTCTGCTGCTCATGTGACGCCCCATGGGCACTGTCATGTGACGCTGCCCCTTGGTGCACGTGCAGTAGCCGTCGACCAGGCTGTGGTCATGTGATTCCTCTCAGAGAGGCACGGCCAGAGTATGCTATTTAAGCGTCAAGCTTGATTATCAATATGCCGTAAGTACAGCTCTATATGCGGAAGGAATCAGTTATGGCAGATGTGTTCACTTTCCTTTAGGAGGTAAATATGGCCTAATCCTAAATACTACTTTTTTAGATATGCTGAGTCCATTATGGCATTACTTTAGCGTTGGGGGTATGTGAATTATGCCTGGATTATTTCTACTCTTTCCTTGTTTTAGATTGTTATCTAGTGGATGATACTGTGGTTTGGATATTTGACCTAAGCGTCAATTATATAAAACTACCTACATCACCCAGCGATACGTTTGGCGTTCCATCCTTGGTTAAAGACGCGTTCAATTGTGAATGGTATATGTAAAGTGACTCTCAGCCATTAACATTTCCACAGCATTCGTTGCCTGCTTACCAGCAAGCTGACAAATATTTATATACAGCTTTTTTCAAATCCTACAGTAAGATTTTATTGTCCCTTTTCTTCTTTCTTTTTTTGAAAGAACATATGTGGGGATTGGTCTCCCTATGTTGCCACAATATTATTTATATACCGTATATATAATCTCTCTTTGAATATTGGTTCACAGGGATATGGATGTATACAAGTATATGTATTCTCTACTTATTAACCACGGGCTTTGTGGATGTACCAATGAACATTTGCTCCCCCTTTTCCATACCTGCTTGGTAACGTGATGGGCAATGCATGCCTCATGCTACTTTTGGTGCTGGTTGCACTATATTGGCATGTTTTTTATGCCTGCAGACTCTCATCTCCCCGCTTTGCTCCTGGGTCCCCTGGGGGTTCTAGGAGGTTTGTGTACCCCTTTGCTCTTCCACCCGTTCTCGCATTGGGGTCTAGACGGTTTGGCACCCCATAGGCATTAGCATGGGTTATATGTGTTTAAACACCATAGTCGGTGTTTCTTTTATGTTTATCTTGTTATGTTTTTACTGATTAAAATGATTATTGTTATTTTATTTTATTTTGATTGATTTGTACTGTATATATATATATATATATATATATATATATATATATATTGTAGTGCGAATCGCTCCTGAAGAAGCGCTAAATTAGCACAGAACATGTCAAGCTACTTTGCTAGTTAAAAACACGGACCCACACACCTGACACCATTCTCCGGGACTTTGAATATCTCTTTACTACTGGATACCAAAACAATGGCTTTGTATCATTGATTGTTCGATTATATGTTACATCTCAAGCTTTATTGGAGAATATTAGTGGTCAGGCAGAATGGGTCATAGCAACACTATGTTTTATCAAAATAATTGTTGTACTTATGTGACTGTCTTATGTATATGAATTTTTGATAACTAAATAATAAAATATTTCTAATCCTTTTTAGATTGAGTACTCATGTGCCATATAAAGTCCATCTAATAATAGTTTTTCTTTTCTCGCAATCCATATTGGGATGTTGGCACATTAATATTGGTGTGTTTGCAGTGTCACCCTGCGATACACACTATCTCCTTTAGACACTTCTTTATTCTCATTTCAATGTCTAGTAGCCATGCTGCAGCTCCACCAAATGGCAGATCATTGTACTGGGCTGGTCCCACTACTGTGTGATCTCTGTGACCAATCACAGCGATCACATGACTGTTGTACACAATGAATGGCTTTTGTTCATAGCTATTCATTGTGTACTATTGTGAATATCTCTGTGATTGGTCACAGTGATCACATGATACATACAGGGCCTATCACATCTGTACCATATGATAGCTGTGACCAATCACTGCTATCACAATAGTACACCCTGTGTCATTCATAAAAAAGGTTGCTTATAACAGTAATCATCAAAAAAATTAATCCTGATCACCTCCCCAGACTAGTACAGGGTCAATATGTTAACACTACAAGTGTCACTATGTAAAAAAAAATATATATATTATTTAGATTTTTTTTTTTTACATACTGACGCCAGTCACTATCTCTAATCACCACCACACCAGTCATATGATTATTCTGTACCCCTCTGGTAACAAAAAAAATTGTAAAAATATGTATATATTTTTCTTCCTTTTTCCATAAAATCTTGCCAAAAAAATGACAACTTTGAAAAACTCTCCATGCCTCTTACCTTGGATTGTCTACTTTCCAAAAAGTCATTTGGGGGTATTTGTACTATCCTGACATTTTAAGGGCCTCGGGAAAGGAGACAGGCCATCATGACATCGGGGCTGATTCATTTATAAATATATTTACCATAGTTTATAGACTCTGTAACTTTCACACAGACTAAATAGGAATTGAATAATGATTTGAGTTATTTTTACAAAGAAATGTTGCAGAATACATGTTGGCTTAAATTTATGAAAAAAAAATATTATTTATTTGCAACATTTTATAACAGAAACTAAGAGGACATGTATTTTACTTTTTTTTTTTTTTTTTTTTTTTTGCGTATATATAGTATAAAATAAAAAAACAGCAGTGATTAAATACTATCAAAAGGAAGCGCTATCTGTTTAAAAAAAAAATAATAAAAATTCCATTTGGGTACAGTGTTGTATGACTGAGTAATTGTCATTCAAAGTGTGGCAGCGCTGAAATCTGAAAATTGGCCTGGGCAGGAAGGGGGTGAAAGTGTCAGGTAATGAAGTGGTTAATAATACACAGATGTCCATATATATTAGACATGTGCATTCGTTTTCGTCCGAATGCATTTTCGTCCGAATTTCAGCTATTTTCGTTTTCGTTTTGCCAAACGATAACGAAAGCACAAAATCCGAAAAACGAAAGATCCGACATAAATAAATGCTTTATTTTCGTTTTCATTGTTACAACAGTTCGATATAGAATAGGAGATTCGACATGACTCTGACAACGTGTCTATAGAACCTGTGTTCGAATGTGCCTAACCTTACCTCTATTAGTCCAAGATTATATAGAGAAAATATTCGACAGAGAAAAAAGATTTGACAGATACTATTGAAGATTCTGCAAGATACTGTCCTAAAAAGTGTTTGGGGACCCGGGTCCTGCCCCAGGGGACATGTATCAATGCAAAAAAAAGTTTTAAAAACGGCCGTTTTTTCGGGAGCAGTGATTTTAATAATGATTAAAGTGAAACAATAAAAGTGTAATATTCCTTTAAATTTCGTAGGGGGGGGGTTGTCTATAGTATGCCTGTGAAGGGGCGCATGTTTCCCGTGCTTAGAATTGTCCCTGCACAAAGTGTCATTTATGCAGGAAAAAAAGTCCTTTAAAATCACTCGCAGCTATAATGAATTGTCGGCTCCCGTAATACAGAGAACACTCATTGAAAGTCATTGATAAAAAAATAAATAAATAAATAAAAAAAAAAGCGTGGGGGTCCCCCAAATTCAATTACCGGGCCCTTCAGGTCTGGTATGGATATTAAGGGGAACCCTGCCTCAAATTTAAGAAAAAATTTGACGTGGGGTTCCCCCTAAATATCCATAACCAGACCCTTCAGGTCTGGTATGGATATTAAGGGGAACCCCGCGTCAAATTTAAAAAAAAATTGACGTGGGGTTCCCCCTAAAAATCCATACCAGACCCTTTATCCGAGCACGCAACCTGGCAGGCCGCAGGAAAAGAGGGGGGGACGAGAGAGCGGCCCCCCCTCCCTCCTGAACCGTACCAGGCCACATGCCCTCAACATTGGGAGGATGCTTTGGGGGTCTGTGACCCCTCAAAGCACCTTGTCCCCATGTTGATGAAGACAAGGGCCTCATCCCCACAACCCTGGCCGGTGGTTGTGGAGGTCTGCGGGCGGGGGGCTTATCAGAATCTGGAAGCCCCCTTTAACAAGGGGACCCCCAGATCCCGGCCCCCCCCCTGTTTGAAATGGTAAGGGGGTACAAAAGTACCCCTACCATTTCACAAAGAAAGTGTAAAAAATGTTTAAATAAAACAAACACACTTTTGAAAAATTCCTTTATTAAAAATAAAAAAATAAAAAAAAGATTCCAGCGGCGGTAATCCACTCTTGCTATCCATCGACGGACGGTCATATCTCCAGCGATGTCTCATGTCATCCAGCGCAGCGCAGCATCCTTCTTCTGTCTCCGTGGAGGAGACACTACAGACATTCCGGCGGCTGACGTTTGTTATATACGGAGGGCGGGGCCACCCGTCACCTGACCCCGCCCCCCTCTGACGCAAGGGGAAACCCGGGGTTCCCCGTGACGTAGGGGTGACCCGCACCCCTCTGATGTAACACAGGCAGGTTTCCGTTACATCAGAGGGGGGCGGGGTCACCCCTACGTCACGGGGAACCCCGGGTTTCCCCTTGCGTCAGAGGGGGGCGGGGTCAGGTGACGGGTGGCCCCGCCCTCCGTATATAACAAACGTCAGCCGCCGGAATGTCTGTAGTGTCTCCTCCACGGAGACAGAAGAAGGATGCTGCGCTGCGCTGGATGACATGAGACATCGCTGGAGATATGACCGTCCGTCGATGGATAGCAAGAGTGGATTACCGCCGCTGGAATCTTTTTTTTATTTTTTTATTTTTAATAAAGGAATTTTTCAAAAGTGTGTTTGTTTTATTTAAACATTTTTTACACTTTCTTTGTGAAATGGTAGGGGTACTTTTGTACCCCCTTACCATTTCAAACAGGGGGGGGGCCGGGATCTGGGGGTCCCCTTGTTAAAGGGGGCTTCCAGATTCTGATAAGCCCCCCGCCCGCAGACCTCCACAACCACCGGCCAGGGTTGTGGGGATGAGGCCCTTGTCTTCATCAACATGGGGACAAGGTGCTTTGAGGGGTCACAGACCCCCAAAGCATCCTCCCAATGTTGAGGGCATGTGGCCTGGTACGGTTCAGGAGGGAGGGGGGGCCGCTCTCTCGTCCCCCCCTCTTTTCCTGCGGCCTGCCAGGTTGCGTGCTCGGATAAAGGGTCTGGTTATGGATATTTAGGGGGAACCCCACGTCAAATTTTTTCTTAAATTTGAGGCAGGGTTCCCCTTAATATCCATACCAGACCTGAAGGGCCTGGTAATTGAATTTGGGGGACCCCCACGCTTTTTTTTTTATTTATTTATTTATTTTTTTATCAATGACTTTCAATGAGTGTTCTCTGTATTACGGGAGCCGACAATTCATTATAGCTGCGAGTGATTTTAAAGGACTTTTTTTCCTGCATAAATGACACTTTGTGCAGGGACAATTCTAAGCACGGGAAACATGCGCCCCTTCACAGGCATACTATAGACAACCCCCCCCTACGAAATTTAAAGGAATATTACACTTTTATTGTTTCACTTTAATCATTATTAAAATCACTGCTCCCGAAAAAACGGCCGTTTTTAAAACTTTTTTTTGCATTGATCCATGTCCCCTGGGGCAGGACCCAGGTCCCCAAACACTTTTTAGGACAGTAACTTGCAAATTAGCCTTTAAAATGAGCACTTTAGATTTTGAACGTTGGAGTCCCATAGACTTTAATAGGGTTCTAAAGTATGCTATATACTAGCTCCGTCGAATCTTCTTTATACATTCGACAGACACCATAAGCCTTCAAAGACAGATTCGACCGTGATTCATGTGGATTTTCGGACGAATGCAATTTTTGAACGAAAAATGAAATAAATAAAAACGAATTTCGGGAGTAACTAAATAAATTAAGTTTTCAGACGAAAACGAAATTCCGAAACGAAATATTTTACTCTGCACATGTCTAATATATATGGATTTCTACAGGGACCACCGAGACCATCTCTGCATGGCTTGGATATCACCCATATTAATAGGAGACCATAAAGCAGATGACCATAGAAAGATATAAAAGTCCACTCGCTGTCATGAAGCTTCAGATTGAAGGAACTTCATTCCAGTCGCTCCATTCTTTTTTTGCACATAAGGACCATGTTGGTGTTGGTGGATCACTAGCTCACTAGCAAAAAATGTGAGCATAGGGGGAGGGGAGAGGAATAGAAGAAGGAGGAAGAGGAATGGATCTTAGTAAAGGAGGGGGAGGGGAGGGAGGTTCTCCACAAATGGGGGGTATTCACTGGAAGTGTAACCACACAATCACAGAATGGGTGGGGAGGCCCCAAGAGACAGGCGATAGAACAAGATATGCACAGGGTGGACAAACAATAGATGAAAGTGACTTTACAATCGATTGTAAAGTCAATTTGATGGACTGATGAAGGTTTGGTCCCAGCTCTGAAGAAAGAAGTATAAAGCTTTAAGACATTGTGTTGCTCTATGGCAGGAAGGTCATTGAAGGGGATTTAGTTGACAGTTGGCTTTAGAACTAGTGGAGAAAATGCAGAGATGTGAGAATGGTGAACAACACGCGGTCATGTCCAAAGTAGACGGTGTGCTTTACGTGGTAAATCTCCTTTCTTTCCCCTTTTCAGCAGTAGCTGAAGTATAGAACATGATGGAATCACTCCAAAAGGAGAAAGTCAAAATGATCTCTCAAGCGTGCGGCTAGTGTGTACGGGTCCGTGATATTTCATGCCTGCGATGTGGACATCATAATAATAATAATAATAATAATAATACATTTTATTTATAGTGCCCTTTTCATCGAAAGATCTCAAAGTGCTACAGGTTGAAAAGAAACAGAAAAAATAGCAGTTTATGCAAAGAAATGAAACATCTAAAAGAGACAAAAGGCTTTGCTAAAAAGAAATGTCTTAAGACCTTTTTTAAAACAATCAGTGGATTGAGGAGCCCTCAAGGTGTCGGGTGGGGCATTCCACAGGCGCAGGGCCTATAAAGAAAAAATAATATCTTCTAGACTTGTATGCTTGAATATCAACATTGCCCACTACATGCCAAGTCAATGGGATGCCACTTCCCTTGGGAGTGGCATCAATCCCAAAGGAATGAGTGGCCTTTGGGTCTC
Source organism: Lithobates pipiens (assembly GCA_037367395.1). Classification (NCBI taxonomy): domain Eukaryota; kingdom Metazoa; phylum Chordata; class Amphibia; order Anura; family Ranidae; genus Lithobates; species Lithobates pipiens. The sequence continues at coordinate 400,309 of JAZDVW010001294.1, forward strand.
ATCACCAACACCTTTCCAAGTGAAGATGGAAAGGTTAGAAAAGTGGAAGTCAAGATTTATAGAAACAAGGAGACAAAGTTGTTCCTCAGACCAGTTTCTGAACTAATCTTGTTGTTGTCATCTGAGGAATAAATAGTGGCATCTGATGATACCAGACGGGGAGTGTCATTCATGCCTTCAGCCTATAAAGAAAAAATAATTCTAGACTTGCAATATCAACATTGCCCACTAGATGCCACTCTTAACAGAAGACTATTGATGGGTAGTGTTCTATGGTCAATAGACATTTCCTGCCATATCACCAGGAACTAGCCCACTTCCTATTACAACTCTTTCATCTTTTCCATGAGGACAGACTGGATGGAGTCAGCTAAACCAACACTGTGTGTTCAGAGGAATTCCCAATCCTTCTAGGCAGCATCGCTGGCATGCTAAAGACTGTTTGCTTATATACCTAGTAGACATTTGTTATATTCATGTATTCTTATATATGTAGCACTTACCCCCGAAGGAGCGGCTGAATTTGATTCGGGAATGCACTCTGCTAATGAACCCCCCAGAATTGACTCAGTCCCCTTGACACAGCTGTGGTGCAACACAATACAGTACAATATAATGTAATGCAATATACCTGTATTGTAACCTCAGGTTTCACTGGCTCCACCTGCTGGGAGAAAACAACACTCCACACAACTGGATACTTAACCCAAAGTATTTTACTGTAAATATGTTTCAAAGGGTGATTACAGTAATTTTGCTGTCATCCCAACATAGGACAACAGTACAACGAATTTTAACACAAACTATATATATATATATATATATATAGTTTGTGGGGGAGCTCCCCCTACTTTTAAAGCCATGCGTGAGATCTCACCCAAAGCACTCAGTCTTTGATCTTCTTGTCTTCGCTAGCTAAAGTAACTTTTTGTAATCCACAAGTTAAAGTAAGTTAAGTTGAGGTAAAGGTGCTCCTGGTATAACTTAGCAACTAGGTTACAAAACTTGGAAATGTCAGAGCGGATAGGCCTCAGACCTGCTTAGCGTCAGTTAGTCTGTCCCTCCTCCATGGAACTATAGATCCCAGTGAGGCTTGTGTATGAGTCTATCTGTGTGTGAAAGTTAACAAACTGTGGGTTTTGACCCGCTCGCCAACTGAATCGGAACTCCGTGTAGTAGCTCTGGTCCGGTGACTGCAGCTTGCTTGTCCGTCAGCTGGCTCTGTCACTCTGTTCCGCTATGCTGGGTGAACCCGATCCTCCGATGCTCAAACGAGTGTCTCTGGATGTCACCAATCCGGTCACTGTATCTCCTGCACCGTCAGGTCACTCATACAAGTTGTAGAAGTTGCGATCTGTGATGGCTGCGGGCCTCTTGTAACAGGAGGCCTCAGCACAGATCCTCACAGGCTGGCCACGCTATCCCAAGAGAGCTAAAATGGCCGCTTGGGTTCCTTTTATGTCCTACCCAGCATGCACTGCTAGAGAAAGTGTTCATGGGTAGGTCACCAAGCCTCCTGGGTATAAAGGGTCAAACTTCTAAACAAAACAACAGTCAGTTCCTGTATTGTGTTCAATGGTTGAAAACAAAAGTTATCCCACTGCACTTTCTGTATTTGACTGCTAGATGGCGCCAAATACTAAGCTATAGAATTGTCCATAGGCTTGCATTGTAAGACATTCACATCACATTAATAGGCAACAATGTGTCGGCGCTACACATGTGTTCATTTGTCTGTTTAGTTCTAGTTTCACCATATCATCCTATTCTTATATGACCACCACCTGTTCATCGTAATAAAGATCCAAAGTTACAGACAGTCTGGTGATTGAAGATGTTATGGAGGAGGTAGAAAGAGGTCTTACATAGGTGATTTATATGGGCTTCAAACATGAGCTGGGAGTCCATTTTTACACCAAGATTTGTAACTGTTGATGAGAGCGGGATGTTAGAACCAGAACACGTGATGCTGGTTATGGATGATGATTTGGTCTGGTAAGGAGTAGCAATCAGGATGACTGGTAGTGACTAGTTGTGCTCCGTCCATCTCCTCCAGACAGGTGGTGAGTACTGATAGGGATGACTGTGAAGACATGTTGTGTCGGTGCTCCACTTTGTGCCAGCTGTAGTGTAGTCACGCCTTCTTCCACCTCTTACACACGTGATGGTGAGGGCGCCCCCTTACTGGTGATTTTTATTGATTTGTAGATTTTTAATTTTGCAAAATCAGTTTTTTCAAGTAGATGCAAAGTGGAAGCAGTGGACTTGCAGAGAACAATATATTGAGCACAAAATATTGAATGATTACATGAATTTGCACAAGATTTTACTTTATTTAATATAGCAGCAAATAATATAAGATCGTTGAAGTAGGTGTAAAGTGGAAGCAGTAGATCTGCAGAGAATATTATTTGAGCCCCTAGCACTTTATATATGAATGTCTCCACATATTTTAGTGTATTTGTGATGATTTATGTGCACACACAATAGGACAGCGCTGTGACACATAATGCTCTTCTAGTTGATAAAGGGAACACTTACCTTTGTTACAGCAGCAGTCCGGTATAAGTTATTTATGTAGGTATTTGAGTTGTTACACATAGCGCGGGTTTTATTCTATTTATATTGGGGATATAATTGCCCAAATCTGGGGACCAGGAGCCATTTCCACCCTTTACTCTCGGCTGGGGCTCTTTGTATCCATATAACAGATGTTCTACATGACTAAATCTGACATCAATTTTACTGCAAAATCAAAGGGGCCAAAATGTCTCCCCCCCGAGCAGTAATATATTTCTTTCCCCCTTGGTGGGAGTGGAGATGACCCATCTATAAGGATATACAGTACATACACACACAGCACAAGGCCGTGTTCACACTACCAGACCTTTCTGCAGTTCCTCTGATCTCCACAAGGTGGTGATCTCACTTCTACCCAGACAGGAAGTCTCTATGGAAGACAGGAAGTGATGTCAGCTACAGAGAGAACAAAGAACATTCCATTAGGAAGGACGTAGAGAGGATACGTTGCTGGATTTGGTGGCAGAGGAGGTAATATGTAGATTAACTCCTTCAGGGGGATCATTCAATGATTAATATATCTTCCTTCCAAATCTGGCCATACATGGTTCAGTTTTATCGTTCATCCAGTGGGATGAGAGGAAAAAACTGAAGTGATTCCCCCATCCACACATTGGAGGGGGATGGGGGAATCCTCCCCCCTGCACTATTGTATTCTGACAATGGGGGGCGCTCCTCCACTCTCAGAATACACAGATCAGTGATGAAGCTATTGGCTGCAGCCGCTGATGGAGTGACTTTTATCCGGCAGTGACCACACATGGATGGAAATGTGACCGATCCCTGCTGAACCCGCTGAATTTCCATGTCTCTATGGTCACCATAAGTCAGGGCTGAACAAATCCCAGGTCACCATGGTGACTAGAAATGGTGTCCTGGCCCCTGGGCTCTTGTCAGCCCATTCTCACTGTTGGTCTGAATAATGTTTCTGCCTGAAACCCGGACACATTATTCAGACAGGGATGTGGCTCGGAGAGGGGCCAGGCGGGAAGGGGAGGAGGAGGAGATGATGGCACCCAACCTGTGAAGTCAGGGGTGGACCGGGCAGGACAGCGGCATGAGAGGACTCATCTCACTGAGCTCCCGCTGCTGATCTTTCTTCTTTCTGCGGCCGCATTACTGTCACCATCGGCTCCTGCTCCCTCCCATAGCTGGCTGTGTCCCTGCAGAGCCCTCCGGCAGAACAGAGAGGAAGGAGCAGGACCAAATCTCCAACATGGCGCCACCTCGGCACTGCCACAAAGATCCCCACAAGGTGCTGAGAAACAGGACTACAGAGTCCTTACAGGAGGAACCAGGACAAGCCTGCAAAGCAGCCAGCTAAGAGACCAGCCAGGGAGGCACATGCTGCTTTATGTACACAAGATGTCCTCTCCATCCACTCTGCTCTCACACACTGCTGGGGGGGGATGTACAGGACATGCAGGAGGACACAGGGGGAGGGGGATTGCATTACTGTCCTGAATTCTGCACCCCATGTCCTGTATCCTGCACCCCATGTCCTGTGTTTTGCACACTGAACCCCATGTTCTGCACCCTTCTCCAGCACCCCATGTGCTATGTTCGGCACCCTGCACCCCATGACCTGCGTTCTGCACCCCTGTCCTACATCCTGACGGTCCTGAGGTGACCTACACCCTTTTCTGATACCCTGTACCCCATGTTCTCCATTCTGCACCCTCTACCCTTCCCCTGCATCCCATATTCTGCGCCGTATGCCCTTCACCCTTCTTCTGTACCTTGCTCCCCATGTTCTGCATTCTGCACCATCTACCCTTCCGCTGCACCCCATGTCCTGTGTTCTGCATCCCATGTGCTGCAGTGTATGCCGCACAAGAGATACAAAAGTCTACAGCTCAGTCTTCTGCCCAGGACAGGATGTATAGAGGCCTGGTTAAACCCCAATCCAGCAGGCTTCTCCCAATCCACCAGGCCCTCATTCCGAGAGAATGGAAGGAGCCTGAAAGGAAGCTCTTAAAATTTAAGACCTGGAAATGCAGGTGCCCTTCAAGGAGGAAGAGGAGGAAAGATTTTTTTAAGACACCCAGACTAGATGCCTCCCTATCACAGCCGTCCAAACAATCTGACCTCTCCTTCGAGGATGCAGGCAATATCAGGGACTAAATGGACCGACGATCCGGGACTCTTCTGCACAGGGACTGGGAGGCCAATGCTGTGGCCATGAGTCCAGCCTTGGCATCAGCCTGCGTTGGCAGGAACGCAGACACGTGGGTCCCAAAGTTGATGGACTATGTGTCGCAAACTTGCAAGTCCAAACAGGTCTCCTTGGAGGTGATTAGTAGAGCCGTGGCCTACTTGGCAGGCACAGCAGTTGAAACAGTACATACGACCGCTAAACCTGAATTTTGAGTGGTCTACCTTTTGACCTTTTGAGGGTTCCCTACTCTTTGGTTTTGGGTTGGACCAGGCCCTTTCTAGGTCTACAGAGACGTTTCCGGTAAAGCCTGAGAAAGATGGGGGAAGATTTTTTTTAGAGGCCCCCAGGTTAAGAACCGATTCAGGGATAATAAGGAAGGCAAGAAATGGGGAGTTGGTGAGGGCAAGCAAAAAGGGGGCCTCCTCTTTTCCGGCCCAAAATCCACTGACAAAGATACCAAGTGATGTCAGGGTGGGGGGGGCTCTCTCACTTTGTCACTCAGTGGGAAAGAATCACTCAAAGCCCCCACATCCTACAGATAATAAGACAGGGCTACAGGTTGGAACTACTCTCCTCACCTTCCCCAAGCTTCCTTCGAAACCGCCTACCCAGGGATCAGCAGAAAGCGGTGGGTCTCCTTCACAGCGTCAGGCAGCTGGCAGAGCTGGGTGTTATAGTACCTGTCCCAGTAGAGCAACATCTTTGTGCTCCCAAAGCCCTCGGGAAAGTACCACCTTATAATAAATTCAAGGGAGGTGGTTTTGCACCTCCATCTCCAAGGAATAGAGCTGATCCCCCTATCTGGATGACCTTTTGGTTTACAACCAGAGTCGCGATCTAATACTGTCTGACCTGGACGAAGTAGTAAGTACTTTTGGAGTCCCTGGGGTGGTTAATCAGCCAGGAAAAATCCTTTCTGATTCCGGCGCAGACCAAGGTTAACCTTGGGTTCCTGGTAGATTCGGCGGCACAGAAGCTTGTGTTGCCCCTGGGGAAAGTAGAGGGCCCGATAGGTGCAGTCTCGTCCCTCCTAGAGGCAGAGAGAGATTCCTCAGGTTAATGACAGTTGTATTCTTGCGGTGCCGTGGGCTCCACTCCAGGACTCTCCATCAGTTCCTCCTATCCTCCTGGGATGGAAAAAGGGGAACCTTTAGAAGAAAAGGAGTCTTTGCAGTGGTGGCTCAACCCTCATAGGTTGGGGGAGGATCACCACTGAGCTCAGCTCCAACCCCTCAGGGTGATGCCAGCGCTTGGGGTTTGGGGCCCCATCTGGAAGAACTGTGGGGCCCAGGGTGTCTGGAACCAAGTTCAGAGGGGCTCTTTCCCCAACTTCCGGGAGCTCTTGGTGGTCAGGGAAGCTTTAAAGTCTTTAGAAGAAAGAATTAGTGGGAAAAGTTCAGATCCTTTCCGACAATGCAAGCACAGCGGCCTTCCTGAATCACTGGGGGGCACCAGGTCCCGCGCTCTTTTGGGCCTGACTCAGGAACTCCTGGAGTGGATGGAACAGAGGATCCCCTCAATTTCAGCAGTGCATATAAAGGGGGTCTGCAATGTTGAAATTTGCCATCCAAATCCTGGTTTCTTCAAGCTAACGGCTTGGTGATTGAAAAGGGAGAGCCTGCGGCAGAGGGGGTGTTCAGAGAGAGTAATTGACACCCTATTACAGAGTAGGAAGCCGGTTACCAGGCGTATTTCTGACAAATTCTGGGGAGACTTCTTGCATGGTGTTAGGCGAGGGGGACTTCCCAGCGGGAGATCCCTGCAAAACTGGATTTCCTCCAGGATGGCACGGATCAGGGTCTAGCTACTAAGACTCTCAGGGTCCAGGTGGCAGCCTTGTCCAGTTTTTTTGGACAGGAGACTGGCACTGAACCCAATGACCAAGAGATTTTTGTCGAGAGAGGATTTTTGTAGGGAGAGGATGTCCCCGGTGCAAATAAACCAATTTCCACTATTGGATCTTACTCTAGTCCTCGGAGCCCTGACCAAGGCACCGTTTGAGCCCTTGGCTTGTATCCTGCTTAAATTACTTGCCCTTAAGACAACCTTCCTGCTGGCCATTACAACAGCCAGGAGGATAGGTAATCTCCAGACTCTGCCTATAAAAGAGCCCTTTTTCTTATTTGATGACAGGATTATTCTCCGGCAAGATTCCCTGTACCTTCTGAAGGTGGCCTCACAGTTCCACATGACGCAGGAGATCCTCCTTCCTTCATTTTGTGCCAATCCTCATAACAAGGAGGAAAGTTCATTTCATTGTTTAGATGTCTGACGGTGTCTGATAGTTTATTTAGAGAGAATGAAGGATTTTAGAAGGTCCAGTCATTTATTAGTTGGTTTTTGCAGCCTATGAGCAGGCTGGTAAAGCGATTCCCACTAGCCTTAAGGCACATTCTACACAGTCTCTGGTGACTTCTTTGACAGAAAGGGCTGGAGCATCGGTAGAACTGTTCTGCAGAGCAGCTACGTGGAGAAGCCAGAACACTTTTCTGAGGCACTACAGGGTGGAACTGCTGTCGCCTCAGGATTTGGCATTCGGTAGAAAGGTTCTACAGGCTGTTGTCCTGCCCTAAGTTAGGCCTGAACTACTTGCTCTTCTCTCAGAGTGCCGTCCTGGAGAACGACTTGAGAAAATGACCAGTTGCACTTACCGGTAACGGTGTTTCTGGGAAGTCTTCCAGGGCGGCAGGCCTACTTCCCACCCGTTTTTTGCGTGTTGGTGTTGTATGAACATTTAGGGTGGTTCTCACTCTCGTGCACTGGTGTGGGTCAATACTTTTTCACAACTGAGGAGCACAGGGAGGGGCCGGGGTTTTTCCTCCTTCTTTGTGTTTCTTGTCAGGTGGGACCATTTATCTCTCAAGGTGCCGTCCTGGAAGACTTCCCAGAAACACCGTTATCGGTAAGTGTAACCGGTCATTTTCTCCGGAGATAAAACTATAATTCTACCACTTTATAAAACTCTGGTCACATCTGGAGGATTCTGTGCAGTTTTGGTCGCCAGTCCTCAGAAGGGATGTGCTGGAGCTGGAGAGAGTCCAAAGAAAGGCAACTAAATTAATTAGGGGGCTGGAGGACCTCAAATACGAGGAGTGACTACAAGAGCTAAATGTATTCTCACTGGAGAAAAGACACTTAGGAGGAGATATGATAACTATTTACACATATCTTAGTGGTGATCCCAGCATAGGAAAAAAGCTCTTCAATCTCAGGGGGTTTGAGAGGACACGGGGACACACAATGAGATTGGAGGAGAATTGGTTTAACCGTAAAAGAGGAGCTGCACCTTAAAAAAAAATATATATTAAAAGTCAACAGCTACAAATACTGCAGCTGCTGACTTTTAATAAATGGACACTTACCTGTTCCCGGATCCAGCAATGTTGGCAGCAGATGACGAGCAATGGCTTATCTCTCAGCTGCCCCCGCTGCCATCTTCGCATTGCGGCTTCACTGCCCGGTTCCCTACTGCGCATGCGCAAGAATTGTGGGAAAAATTATAACTTCAAAAAACTCACCATGCCTCTTACTAATTACCTTTTGACTGTCTACTTTTAAAATTATTATAATTATTATTCACAATTTATATAGGGCCAACAGTTTACGCAGCGCTTTACAATGTAGAGTGGGGACAGCACAATTACAGTAAAGTTCAATACAGAAGGCACAGGAGGGCCCGGCTCATAGATCTTACATTCTAAAGGGAGGGGTGGTGGTACAAAAGGTAATAGATGCAGGGAAGGATTTGATGGTGTTGTTAGGTGGGTGTGGGATAGGCTTCCCTGAATAAGTGACTTTTCAGATCTCCTAAAGGTGGACAGGGTAGGGGCTGATCAGATATACTGGGGCAGGGAGTTCCAGAGGATGGGAGAGGCTCTGGAAAAGTCCTTAAGACAAGTATGGGAGGAGGTAACAAGGGAGCTAGAGAGCAGGAGGTCCTGGGAGGAGGGGAGGGGACGATTTGGGCGATATCTGCAGATGGGGGGGAGGGGGTGATGTTGTGAATGGCTTTGTATGTTATGGTTAGCATTTTGAATTTTATACGGTGGGGGAGGGGAAACCAGTGAAGGGATTGGCAGAGAGGGGCGGCAGTCATGGATCGGTTAGTGAGGTGTATTAGTCTAGCAGCAGCAATCATAATAGACTGAAGGGGGGAGGAGCCTGTGTAAGGGTCGGCCAATAAGGAGAGAGTTGCAGTAGTCAAGGCGGGAAATAATCAAGGAGAGAACGAGTTGCTTTGTGGTGTCATTAGTCAGGAAGGTGGAATTCTGGAGATGTTGCAGAGGGGGCAGGATTTAGCCAGTGATTGGATATGGGGGCTGAAGGAGAGGTCAGAGTCAAGGATTACACCCAGGACCCCGGCATGTGTGGAGGGACCAATGGTTGTGTTGTTGATATTAATGGTGAAGTCATGGAGGGAGGGGATCGTGAAGGAGGAAATATAAGAAGCTCAGTTTTAGAAAGATTGAGTTGGAGGAAGTGGTGTGACCTCCATACTGATATGTCATTCAGTAAGTTGGAGATCTGTGAGGAGATGAAGGGGGTGAGCTGAGGAGTGGAGAGATAGATCTGGGTGTCGTCGGCATAGAGGTGGTATTGGAAGCCATGGGAGGTTATCAACTGGCCCAGGGAAGAGGTATAGAGCGAGAATAGGAGGGGCCCAAGGACGGAGCCTTGGGGTACCCCAACAGAGAGATGAAGAGGAGCGGAGGAGATGGAGTTGTAAGTGACACTGAAAGTGCACTGAGATAGGTAGGAGGAAAACCAGGATAGAGCAGAATCATAGAGGCCAAGGGAGTGGAGTTTGCGGAGGAGGAGCAGGAGGTCAACTGTGTCGAAAGCAGCAGAGAGGTCTAAGCTCTTGTATACACGGTTGGAGATTCCATCGGAATGTGTCCGATCGGACCATTTTGTTGGATATTCAGACTGTGTGTGGTCTGCATCGGACTGTTTCTGTCGGAGTATCTGACGGACCAAGTTTTCCAACTTGTTGGAAATATTTTCTGACAAAATGCTCCGATCGGACATACTCCAATCATGTGTAGAGAATTCCGATCGGACAAAGTGCCACGCATGCTCAGATCAAATTCCTAGACCAAAGCTATTGGCTACTAGCCTGAACGTAGTCCCGTCGTAACGAAATAACGTCATCACGTCGGATTTTCCGTCAACTTTGTCCGACCGTGTGTATGCAACAGTTTCGGACAAAATCCGACGGATTTGGTTGTCGAAATCTCCGACCGTTTGTACAGGGGCTAAGAGTATGAGTATGAGTATGGAGTAAAGGCTGCTATTTACACTCCGTTCCTCCGCACATCACCTGATCACATGAGAGATTACTTTCACACATTCCTGACAGATTTCTGTATGGTAAAGGTCAAAGTTCACTCTTCAGTTTGGGAGAGGAAGGACACACCCAGGAACAATGAATTGGTTTGCATGGGAGCCTCATATAGAGGACCCCTCAAATCTCCCCCTCCAAATGTCCCTCCATCCAGAGTCTATATGTCCTATGACATCACACTGACCTCACAGCTCCTCCTCCCAATGTCCCTCCATCCAGAGTCTATATGTACTATGACATCACACTGACCTCACAGCTCCTCCTCCCAATGTCCCTGCATCCAGAGTCTATATGTCCTATGACATCACACTGACCTCACAGCTCCTCCTCCCAATGTCCTCCATCCAGAGTCTATATGTCCTATGACATCACACTGACCTCACAGCTCCTCCTCCCAATGTCCTCCATCCAGAGTCTATATGTCCTATGACATCACACTGACCTCACAGCTCCTCCTCCCAATGTCCTCCATCCAGAGTCTATATGTCCTATGACATCACACTGACCTCACAGCTCCTCCTCCCAATGTCCTCCATCCAGAGTCTATATGTCCTATGACATCACACTGACCTCACAGCTCCTCCTCCCAATGTCCTCCATCCAGAGTCTATATGTCCTATGACATCACACTGACCTCACAGCTACTCCTCCCAATGTCCCTCCATCCAGAGGCTATATGTCCTATGACATCACACTGACCTCACAGCTACTCCTCCCAATGTCCCTCCATCCAGAGGCTATATGTCCTATGACATCACACTGACCTCACAGCTCCTCCTCCCAATGTCCCTCCATCCAGAGTCTATATGTCCTATGATATCACACTGACCTCACAGCTCCTCCTCCCAATGTCCCTCCATCCAGAGTCTATATGTCCTATGACATCACACTGACCTCACAGCTACTTCTCCCAATGTCCCTCCAAATGGCTTTTTCTTCTGATACTTTTAGGATGTGGGTGGACCCTTGGTATTCTTATTTGCAAAGTGGTAATGTTGATCCTTCATTGTATGTATTGATGTCAGAATACCTGAAACAATCATTTAACCTATGGAGTGTGTGAGTAAATTCTATATCAGCCTCAGGGATGTGTCTGGATGGTGACTGTATCATTGTGTGTGTCAGGTTCCTATAAGGTGTCAGGATGTCACTGTCTATTTCTCCATGGAGGAGTGGGAGTATTTAGAAGGACACAAGGATCTCTACAAGGACGTCATGATGGACAATCAGCCGCCCCTCACATCACCGGGTAAGAGGAGACTTTATTGTAAAGGAGAGAGCAGTACGGAGGCTCCACCTAGATCCCCCATCATCTGATAAACACATAGAAACAATGTATTCAGTCAGTGTGTGTGTTTCCTACAGATGGATCCAGTAATGGGAACCCACCAGAGAGATGTCCCCGTCCTCTGTATTCCCGGGATTCCACACAGGAAGGTCACACCATCCCCCACCATCATCAGGTAGATGAGGAACAATCACTGATAGTATCATTAGGATCTGTACATTATCTGCATTGTTACCATTGATGTCATTTTTATTATATATTCAGAGTGGAAACCTGAGAGATTCTAAAGTTGAGGTTAAAGAAGAGATAAAAGAGGAGGATGATGAGGATGGGGTGATGGAGGAGTCTCTAAAAGAACACAAAGATCTGTACCAGGACACCATGGTGGAGTCATCCAGCTACAGGAACCCACCAGAGAGATGTCCCCGTCCTCTGTATTCCCGGGATTCCACACAGGAAGGTCACACCATCCCCCACCATCATCAGGTAGATGAGTGACAATTATTATTAGTTCTGATTTATACACAGCATGATTGTTACAATGAATGTTTTATTATATATTCAGAGTGGAAACCTCGGGGATGATAATATTGATGTTAAAGGAGAGTATAAAGAGGAGGATGAGGAGTATGGAGTGATGGAGGAGTTTTCAGAAGGACACAAGGATATGATGGAGCCACCAAATACCAGGAACCCACCAGAGAGATGTCCCGGTCCTCTGTATTCCCGGGATTCCACACAGGAAGGTCACACCATCCCCCACCATCATCAGGTAGATGAGGAACAATCACTGATAGTATCATTAGGATCTGTACATTATCTGCATTGTTACCATTGATGTCATTTTTATTATATATTCAGAGTGGAGACCTGAGAGATCCTAAAGTTGATGCTCAAGAAGAGTTTAAAATGGTGGATGAGCAGTATAGGGCGATGAAGGAGTTTTTTGAAGGAAACGCGGATCTGTATAAGGATTTCATGATGGGGACACCAAATACCAGGAACCCACCAGAGAGATGTCCCCGTCCTCTGTATTCCCGGGATTCCACACAGGAAGGTCACACCATCCCCCACTGTTACAAGGTTAGTGGGGTGGAGCATCTAGAACATGGACTCCTAGAGACAATGTGTGGATTTCTATGTGATGTCACATTAATAAATCTTCTATCTTACAGATGATATTCTCTCTCATTTTCTTGGTTTAGAGTGGAGATCCAATGGATATAGAATTTGAGGTGAAATCAGAAGAAGAGAGGTATGTGAGGGATGATCAGCAGTCTATGGAGGAGGATGGAATAACGGGGACATTTATAGAGGAGGACACTCCTACAGAGATCAGCACAGGTGGGTCATTAACACTAAATACATTCCTCCACCCATACTGTCCACTGATTGGTCCAGAGTAGGGCGGGGGCTGGGTGATATCAGCCTGTAATCCCCTGGTCACTTTCCTGAGCTGTGTTCCCCGTCCTGTATTCCTGGATTTCTCTCCGATAATCTTCCTTCTCTGTGCTGCCGACACAATTTATGTATCTAGACTGGATTTATGGAGATTCTGGGGATCAGCTGGCAGCAAAATGTTCATTTTCCCCATAGATGTTACTAGATCTAGGCACCTGGGGTGTGTGATTTGGGTCTTCTGCCCCATACCCGGGTATGACAAGATCTCTGACAGAACAATCCCCCCAGGATTACTTGTTGTGTTGTCTGCTGGTTGTGCCGGGTGGAGGGATATGTCTGTATAGTCTCAGACCCAAGTCACTGAGTGCAGTCTCAGGAGATGGGAGGCAGCGGTGTGGGACCTCTGCAACTTGTCTCATGTAATCATTTCATCTTCCACTGATTACTGAATACCAATATTATGAGTCCTGACCCTTACACTGTATACTTTATATTCTACATTACATACTCCTGACCCCTGCACTATATACTCTATGTTGTACATTACATACTCCTGACCCTTACACTGTATACTTTATATTCTACATTACATACTCCTGACTCCTGCACTATATACTCTATGGTGTACATTACATCATTCTGATACTATATAGTCCTATCTGTTGTATCTTATACAATATGTTGTACATTACATAGTCCTGACTTCTGCTCTCTCCCCTCCCCCCACTGCTATATATATACACATAATATGTATTCTCTTTTGTTACACCCATTTCCTACCAGCTGGACATTTTATATCTGATGATGTGATTGGAGCACAGCAGGAACCAATCAGCTCATGTCTAGTAATAATCTTTGTATTTCTATTTTAGTAGATGGACGGGAGATGAGGAAAACCTCAGAGGATTGTCTCACTTTGTCTCCAGACTGTAAAGTAGAAGATGAGGACATCACACAGTATAGTCCAGGAGAAAACCCGACTACCTCAAATGTCCATCCGGCACCACACAGTGTAGATGGACCATCGTATTCCTCTTATCCTGAGGAACCTCAGACTGTGAGGGACGGGGCCGTCCTTCCAACAGAGAAGAGCTTTTCCTGTACTGAGTGCGGGAAGTGTTTCCGTTATAAATGTTATCTTAATAGGCATAAAAGATCTCACATGGGGGAGAAGCCGTTTTCCTGTTCTGAGTGCGGGAAATGTTTTTCACAGAAGCCCCATCTTTCCACACATCAGAGATCTCACACGGGGGAGAAGCCGTTTTCCTGTCCTGAGTGCGGGAAATGTTTTTCAATGAAGTCCAGTCTTTCCACACATCAGAGATCTCACACAGGGGAGAAGCCGCATTCCTGTCATGAGTGCGGGAAATGTTTTTCACAGAAGTCCAATCTTTACACACATCAGAGATCTCACACAGGGGAGAAGCCGCATTCCTGTCATGAGTGCGGGAAATGTTTTTCACAAAAGTCCCGTCTTTCCACACATCAGAGATCTCACATGGGAGAGAAGCCGTATTCCTGTCCTGAGTGCGGGAAATGTTTTTCAGATAAGTCCAGTCTTTCCACACATCAGAGATCTCACTCGGGGGAGAAGCCATATTCCTGTCCTGAGTGTGGGAAATGTTTTTCATGGAAGTCCCATCTTTCCACCCATCAGAGATCTCACACAGGAGAGAAGCCGTATTCCTGTCCTGAGTGTGGGAAATGTTTTTCAGAGAAGTTCAGTCTTTCCAGACATCAGAGATCTCACTCGGGGGAGAAGCCATATTCCTGTCCTGAGTGTGGGAAATGTTTTTCATTGAAGTCCAGTCTTTCCACCCATCAGAGATCTCACACGGGAGAGAAGCCGTATTCCTGTCCTGAGTGTGGGAAATGTTTTTCATTGAAGTCCAGTCTTTCCACACATCAGAGATCTCACACAGGAGAGAAGCCGTATTCCTGTCTTGAGTGCGGGAAATGTTTTTCAGAGAAGTCCAGTCTTTCCAAACATCAGCGATCTCACAGAGGGGAGAAGCCGTATTCCTGTCCTGACTGTGGGAAATGTTTTTCAGTGAATACCAGTCTTTACAAACATCAGAGATCTCACACAAGGGAGAAGCCGTATTCCTGTCCTGAGTGTGGGAAATGTTTTTCAGAGAAGTCCAATCTTTCCACACATCAGAGATCTCACACGGGGGAGAAGCCATATTCATGTCCTGAGTGTGGGAAATGTTTTTCATGGAAGTGCAATCTTTCCACACATCAGAGATCTCACACGGGGGAGAAACCATATTCCTGTCCTGGGTGCGGGAAATGTTTTTCACAGATGTCCAATCTTTACAGACATCAGAGATCTCACACGGGGGAGAACCCGTATTCCTGTCCTGAGTGAGGGAATTGTTCCTCACTGAAGTCCTGTCTTCCTGTACATCAGGGATCCCACACAACCCTCGAGGTGTATTAGTGCCTTGAGTGTGGGAAATGTCTTCTATATGAATGTTGCTGGACATCACAGGTCTCATGTGGGGAAGAAGCACACCCTGATATACACCTCAGATATACTCCATGGCTGATCTTCATCATGGAAGAAACAGTTGATAAGGAGATCAGAGATCACCAAAGACATGGATGAAGTGTTGTAAAAATACAATGGATGGGCGGCTCATACAGGTCTGGTAATATACTTTTATGTCATGGCTTTCTTCCAGGTCCTCACCCATGCACGCGCACACCCAGAAACCTCCACTGTCATTGGCTGTAGGACAAGTTTGTCAGCAGGTCCCAGCCAATGATGTTGCCCCGTACCCTGCTGATCACCTGCAGCCAATGACAAATCACTCCTGTGTTTTATTTTGTAAACACGGGGAGCTATCTTGTGATTTCTTCTCTTCCCGAGTCCTTTTCTGTTCAGGAAGAGAAGAGAACACCACACTGTGAGTATAATCACCACACTTTACACCCACACACCTTAGATTGGCACATTTAACCCCATTGATTGCCCTCATTCACCCTTTGATCCCCCCTGTCACCCAACCAGTGCCATTAGTACAGCGTCAGTGTATAGTATTTTTCACCAATCGCTGTATTAGGGTCACTTGTTACATCAGGTAGTGCCAGGGTCAGCTAGCATTAGATTGTCCGCACACTATAGGATCCTGATCACCGCCATTACTAGTATAGTGTCTGTATGATCAATATCCTGATCACCAACATTACTAGTATAGTGTCTGTATGGATCAATATCCTGATCACCGCCATTACTAGTATAGTGTCTGTATGGATCAATATCCTCATCACCGCCATTACTAGTATAGTGTCTGTATGGATCAATATCCTCATCACCGCCATTACTAGTATAGTGTCTGTATGGATCAATATCCTGATCACCGCCATTACTAGTATAGTGTCTGTATGGATCAATATCCTCATCACCACCATTACTAGTATAGTGTCTGTATGGATCAATATCCTGATCACCATATGATATGAGAAGGGCAACCCAAGGCCAGGTTATGGGTATATGGGGTATCTCAGCCAATGGGCAGGGGTTTTCTTGAATCCCTTGGCCTGCTGGGAGAACCTATATATTTGGGTGGAGTCAAGTGATCAGGGTTCTGTGCCACCTAGGTAGAAAACGTTTTGCAGAAGGGAGTGTAACAAGACATGTGGCCACTCATTAAAATGAGAAGAAAAGAGGTTTAACCTTAAACTACATAGAGGGTTCTTTACTGTAAGAGCGGCAAGGATGTGGAATTCCCTTCCACAGGCGGTGGTCTCAGCAGGGAGCATCAATAGTTTCAAGAAACTATTAGATAATAACTTGAACGACAGCAACATACAGGATATACAATGTAATACTGACATATAATCACACACATAGGTTGGACTTGATGGACTTTTGTCTTTTTTCAACCTCTTCTAATATGTAACTATGTAAGCTAGCTGCTGCCATAAAAATTTTATTTAGCATCAAAGTACCGAGGTACGGGTACACCAATTTGCGTGAAGTGGTTAAAGGGTAACTCCACTTGCGTGGCAAAAAAAAGCAAATAAGGAAAAATAATATAGTGCATATAATTGTGACACTAATCATATTGTAATTGATTGTTATTAAAAATTACCTTTCCTTTTCAATCTGCAGCCAATGTAATGTTCTGAGAATATATTGCAATATGGCTACCTGGAGTTGTTCTGTACACAGAGTGTGTACTGACCACTCCCCAGAAACATAATTTCCTGCTTGTGTGATTGGCTCATCAATTTTCCCAGAAGTCTGCCCTAAGATACAAGTCAGATTTCAGGCATTCCCTGAAACAAAAATGTCATTTTTGGAGAGATACTTTCAATAGCTGCACAACTGACAGTTAATTATGAAACCACTCCCATTAGACTCACTCAGAACAGAGGCACAGACAAACACACAGGGATTTCTTCTGAATAACAAAAGGTAGGAATCCGCAACAAATATTGTTATAATCCCTGCAATGTATACAGATCACCCAGAGGGGAATGTTTTTTTTCTCAACAAAATTAACCATTGTAATTTACTTCGCAGGAACACCAATCAGCTGCAGCACTGATCTGTTTATTCTGACAGCAGCAGGGTGTTGCTATCAGAATACAAACATCCATGCCTGCAGTGCTGCAGGAGGAAAAAAAATGTGTATGCCCAAGCATGAGGGGCCTGTGCGGTCAGTGCGTGGATTGCTCCTTTGCTCCAGCATACATGTTTTTTCACTTTTTTGGTATAGAATTCAGTTTTTATTGCGTAAATCTCATATCGTTATTGTGTTTTATTGTTAACCATTGTTTGCTTTTTGAGGGCCACAAGACAAGTTTTCATATCCCATGGGGGCCGCATGCAAACTTAAAAAACAACAGTATTGGTGACAGCAGGCGCATTAACCCTCATCACTGGTGTCAGCGGATTCATTATTAACCCCCAGCACTGGTGTTAGCAGATGCATTATTATACCCCAGCACTGGTGTTAGCAGACACATTATTAAACCCCAGCACTGGTGTCAGCGGACGCATTATTAAATCCAGCACTGTTGTCAGTGAACACATTATTTACCCCCAGCACTGGTGTCTGCAGACACATTATTATATCCCAGCACTGGTGTTAGCAGACACATTATTAACCCCCAGCACTGGTGTCATTGGACACATTATTAACCTCCAGCATCAAGCCGGAGTGTCCCACAAAGAGGGAGCCATGTGACGGGAGTCACTTTTGGGCACAGGGTGACCAAAAAAATAAAGAACCGTGTATCTGCCATATTAGAAATAGTGGCTGATTCATAATGCTGGGACAAATACTGTTAGGAGATGCTGATGTCAATTCCAGCCACCTGTCTCTGTCTGTGTCTGCTATAATGTAAATGAGTCTAGTGTGGCTTCTCTTTCAGTCATTGTTGTCTGGGCTAATTAACCCTGCAATTGTATGAAGGAGTTCTGTATTGAGATGTATGATAATGTGTATTGTATAGTCGGTGAGCTAGGAGACGTGAAGTCTGTCCTAAAGGTCATGTCTCTGAGTCACCTAGGCTGTCTAAAGGATTAGATAATTAGCTCATGTTAATTAGGTTTCTGGTCTGAGGTTGTACTTTCATCCTGCTGTATATATTTGTGTGAGATCTCAAAATAAAAATTCATTCCTGTTTGAACCTCAAGACAGAGCCTCGTCTTGTACTTGGGGGAGAATTATTCATATGGTTTCTTGTTCGGCTGATTGAAGTGTTCGGTAGCTGCCTTTGGGTTCGGAAATGGAATGTCCTAAATGGCTTTAACCCCTTTCATACTCGGGGTGTCGTTACAGAATAATTTAAAATGTTTTCTTAAAAGGCAATGGAAATGTTCAAAGGAATCCCATAACAATTCCATAAAAGCATTCCCAGCATTAAATGTATATCCACAGCTGTACAAAACCCTCCACACACCTACATGTATATAGATATACGCATGTGTACAACCAATACTAAAAACCATTAAAACATATATAGACATGTACATATATAAAAATACAAGCCTATACATGCATGTATGCAGCAATACTGAAATTAATAAATACAAATACAATAATGGATACTTCTATGAACACATTACCGCCAACCCTCTGTGCATTGAAACAATGAAACTAAACTAATTAATGACAATACACCGGAGGAGCAATATTGGAGCTTCCATGTACATAGTAAACATAATTGTAATATCTGTACCCAATTAGCAATAAATATACGGTCATTATATTTCATTGTTTCACGGAGAGCTCATTTTATTTTATAAAAACAAATCATGTTAGTTAAAAAATATTGTTACAAAAAGATTCATTATTCTAAAAATCTATTACATACCTTTAACCTCACTATCGAACTACCCTATCCAAACCTACCATCTACACACATTACTCTTATCCATATCTGCAGCAAAAAGGCCCGTTGTGCTTATCATCTAGTTCCAAAATTCAATGCACCCTTCTATCCCCATGGCAACATATATCTATGACATGGGTATGACCAGACTAGGTGTTTTGGCCAAGCCCCTCTTTATAATATCTATATCACAGAAAGAGGGGGCCACACGCCCAAACAAGCTTAGCGATAAAAGTAAGAGTAAAGGATCACCTTAGCTAAAACACATGTACTAGGGGCCTCTGGGGGTACAACAAGAGACATACTATATTATGCAGTTCAATTTCCTCATTCAGGCCATGTGGGGCGAAAGTCCCCAAAGTAAAAATCCAAAACGCCTCTCTTGTGCATAATATCTGATACTTTTTACCACTATCTAAGTCATTTGATATGGCCTCTATTCCAAAAGCTTTGAGGCTGTCTGTATTACTATTATGGACCTCCTTGAAATGTCTTGGTACCAAATATTTTTCTTTTTCTGTTGAAATATTACTTCTGTGCTCATTCGTCCTTGTCCTCATTGGCCGTGAAGTCTGACCAACATATGTGAGGCCACAGGGGCACAGGAGGCCATATATGACATATGAGGTGCCACAGTTGATGAACTGCTTGATCTTATAGCCCTTGCCATCAACTCTGACTACATTCCCTTTTCCTGTGGCACATATGTGCGCAATTGCCACAATTACTACTCCCACACCTATAACTGTCTTTTTGGTCAAAGATGGTGGTCCAAGGATTGTTGAGCCCTATGGTCCTTATCTTCTTCACTCTACTCGGGGCAATGACACTCCTTAGATCCTTGGGTCTCCTAAAGACTAGATTCAGGTGTCACGATAGGCTGATCTTCAGATCGGGGTCTGATTCAAGAATCTGGTGAATTTGTTGTTAAATCTAGTACAAAACCTTACTTGTGGTTGTTGGTTTCTATCATATTTTGTCAATTTCTCCCCCCCTGCACAGACATTGTCATACAGCTGTAGATATTTTTCAAAGGCTTCTTCTATGTGCTCATCTTCGTACCCCTTCCCTTTAAATTTGCTTTTTAGAATCAGGCTTTGTTCTTCATAATAATTTTTTAGCGTACAAGTCCGCCTAAGTCTACAAAACTGACCAAAGGGGACATTCATAATCCACCTAGGATGATGATGGCTGCGGGCGTGAAGGTAAGAATTGCCAACACTCGGCTTGAAATTAGTTCTTGAATGGATTACTCCATTATCATCGGCCCGTAGCTCTAGGTCTAGAAAGACCAAGGATTTTTCATCTACCACATGTGTGAATGAGATTCCGAAGGGATTCCTTGCACAATGTGCAAGAAATCCTTCCAGTTCATCGTTGGTACCGTTTCAAATGATAATGACATCATCGATGTACCGTGCATGACTAGGTTCCTACCAAATGGGTTGTTAGCCCAAATATATTTGAGCTCCCAATACCCTATGAATAAATTTGCATAGCTGGGAGCAAACCTAGCCACCATGGCTGTGCCCTTCATCTGCCTAAAGAAACTATCCATAAATGAAAAGTATTTGTGGGTCAAGGTAAACTCGATACACTCGTATATGAATTGGGCTTGTACAGGGCTGAACAAATGTGCTTCCGCCAAATAGTACTCTACGGCTCTAAGGCTGAATTCATGCCTAATGGATGTATACAGGGATGCTACATCGAGCGATAAACATCTGTATCCTTTCTCCCATGTATATGCAGTTAAAATCTCTAGGGCATGGTCCGAGTCCTTTATTTATGATGGCAGGCTGGTTACCAATCCCTGGAGAAAATGGTCGATGTAACTACCAAGATTGCTGGTCAGACTATCAATTCCTGCAATGATTGGTCTACCTGGAGGCTTCTCCATATCCTTATGCACCTTCGGTATGTGGTAGAAGTGAGGGACCACTGGAGGTTTTGAATATAGGAATCGATGCTCGCTTTTAGTCAGGACATGATTCAATAGTGCCCTGTCCAACGGCCATTTAAGCTTGTTATTATAGCTACCAGTAGGGTCCCATAGGAGTCTTTTGTATGTGTTGGTATCACCAATCAGCCTAAAGGCTTCCTCCAGATATTGATCCCTATCTTGTATGACAAAGTCTCCACCTTTATCCGCTTTTCTAATTACAATTTCTGAATTCTTTCTCAGGCTGCTCAGAGGGCCCTCCATACCTTCTTCATGTCCCTTTTTATATTTGTAACCTTTGTCACCACACATCTTCCTAAACTCTTCCATCACAACCTCATAAAAAGTGGGTATGAAGTTGCCCTTATTCTAGTGCGGGTAGAAGCTTGATTTCAATCTAAAATTCGTATTGATAAGTCTCTCCCTCCAATACCAAAGGGGGGGGGGGGGGGTCTCGTCAACAAACTCTTGGCCTCCTTCTGTATATAATTCCTCCAAAATCTCCAGCATTATTATTTATTATATTATATTATTTATTCTGCATCGCAAAAAATGGCCTGGTCATGAAGAGGGTAAATCTTCCCGAGGTGAAGTGGTTTAACAAAAAAATTAAAGTTACACCAAAGCACATAAAATTCCCCCCAAAAAAAATGTTGAGGCCCCCCATCTCCACATATACACACGTATGAATGTAAACACAAGTGTCGGGGTGCCTACACGTGAAAACATTTAATGCGATACATATGTTACACACGCCGGAATGAGAGCGATAATTCTATCACCAGACCTCCTCCATAACACTAAACTGATGACCTATAGGGGGCTTTTAAACCATCCCCTATAGAAAATATAGGGTACAGAAATTTGTCGCCATTCGGGGGCGCACACAAATTTAAGGTGTGACATGTTGAGTATCTATTTACTTGGTGCAACCTCATCTTTTATATTTTACCAAAATTGGGTAATTCCTTGCATTCCTTTGCCCTAGAATTAACTTTAGTGTATTTGTGGTAATATCGTGTGACATAAAAAATTGGAACTTACCACTATTTTATTCTCTAGGGTGTCTGCTTTCCGAAAATATATCATGTTTTGGGGTTTTTATGTAATCTTCAGACCTACAATGATTTTTTTAAACGTGTGCAGAAAATGAAAAGAATAAAAAAAAGACCCTGGCAGTGAAAGGGTTAAAGTTGATTAAAAAATAAATAAAAAAATCTGTGGAGGTCACATGACTCCTGTGGAGGGCGGAGCTCCAGTCTGCAGCCAGATACCATCAGGAAATGACGATGTGACTGGAAACATTGTTTCTAATGTCTATTGAATGCTTGTAACATTAAAGTTCATTAAACAAACAATAAAAACATAGGTTTCCTGTCAAATGTGGAGCTCCACTCTTGGGAGACAGGAAGTCTCTAATGAAGACAGGAAGTAATGTCAGGTACAGACAGGAAGTGATGTCAGGTACAGACAGGAAGTTCCGGGTGAGAGGTGAGTCGGGAGGAAGTAGAGAGGAGACGTTGCTGGAAGATGCAGCAGAGGAGGTAATAAGATCTTATTTTCTATTTACACCCAGTAACCCCCCGTCATGTCCGTCCTCTTCCTCCATAATCACTGTGATGTCTTTTATCTCCAGCAGATGATGATACACACACATATAGTGTGGAAATGTAGATTAACCCCTCCAGGGTGATCAGTTGATGGTGAATAGTGATGGGCTCGGGTGTGTTGGAAATCCCACATTCCCGATCCCGCCAGGAAGCCGACACTGCACAGCGCTAATCACAGACAGTGAGACATTTCCTGCTCCTCAGCTGTACAGATCAGGAAATGTCTCATATCTTCTTTCCAAATCTGGCCATACATGGTTCAGTTTTATCGTTCATCCAGCGGGATGAGAGGAAAAAACTGAAGTGATTCCCCCATCCACACATTAGAGGGGGATGGGGGAATCCTCCCGCCTGCACTGTTGTATTCTGATAATGGGGGGCGCTCCTCCACCCTCAGAATACACAGATCAGTGATGAAGCTATTGGCTGCAGCCGCTGATGGAGTGACTTTTATCCGGCAGTGACCACACATGGATGGAAATGTGACCGATCCCTGCTGAACCCGCTGAATTTCCATGTCTCTATGGTCACCATAAGTGACTTCCTCCCCTCCCCCACATCTCCTTCATTATGTAAGTCATGCTGAGATCATCTCCCATTGGTTGAGCAATATTCTCATTTGTCTCTGAGCTCCTTCTTGCTATTCCTCATCCTGCCTGTTGTTTCCTTGGATTGATTTTCTGTGTAGTGACCCCGGCTTCATCTCTTGGATGCGCTCGTCTGTTGCTTGTCCTGACCTTTATCCTGATTCCTGGATCTCCTCCTCATCTCTCCTCCATATCCAGAGTCTATATGTCCTTTGACATCACACTGACTTCACAGCTTCTCCTAGCAATGTCCCCCAATCCAGCTCTTTTTTTTATGATGCTCTTAGGATGTGGGCAAACCCTTGGCATCCTCACTAGCAAAGTAGGACTGTTGGTCCTGCATTGTATGTAATGACATCAGAATACCTGCTACAAGCTTTTATCCTGCATAGTGTGGGGGTCCTGTGGGGGTAAATCATATCTCAGTCTGAAGTGGGGCTTTAATAAAATGGAGACCTGAATGGAGAGGTGAGGAGGATTCTGCGAATATCATTTCATTGTACTATTTGTGTTCAGATCTAGAGTTTTCCTCCTGTGAAGTCTGGAGATCATATGACCATCACATTGCCTCCACCTCCCTCCCTGATAGAATAGAGAAATACAAAGAAGATTCTAGAAGTCACCAGAGAGATGATGGAGGAGAGGTGAGGAGGATTCTGGGAATTGTGGGACATTATCCAATAACAGACAAGGGATGTGTCTGGATGGTGACTGTATCATTGTGTGTGTCAGGTTCCTATAAGGTGTCAGGATGTCACTGTCTATTTCTCCATGGAGGAGTGGGAGTATTTAGAAGGACACAAGGATCTCTACAAGGACGTCATGATGGACAATCTAGAACATGGACCCCTAGAGATGATGTGTGGATTTTTTATGTGATGTCACAATAATAAATCCTATTGTTTACAGATGATATTCACTTTCATTTTCTTGATTTAGAGTGGAGATCCAATCGATATAGAATTTTAGATTAAAACAGAAGAAGTCATATGTGATGGATGATCAGCAGTCTATGGAGGAAGATGGAATAATGAGGCTAATTCTAGAGGACGGCACTCTTACAGAGATCAGCACAGGTGGGTCATCAACACTAGATACATTCCTCCACCCAATATGCTCACTAATAGATCCAGAGTAGGGCGGGGACTGGGTGATAATCTTCCTTCTCTGTGCTGCCGACACAATTTATGGATCTAGACTGGATTTATGGAAATTCTGGGGTTCAGCTGGCAGCAAAAGTTTGATTTTTCACCATAGATGTTGCTCTACCTAGACACCTTGGGCATGTGCTTTGAGTGTTCTACCTTATGCCCAGGTATAGCATGATCTCTGACTGAACAATTTATGTGGTGGGCAACTACATGGCAAATGAGGTTCAATGTAAAGAAAAGTAAAATAATGCATCTGGGTGGCAAAGATATGAATGCAATCTATAGACTGGGGGGAGAACCTCTGGGGGAATCTAGGATGGAAAAGGACCTGGGGGTCCTAGTAGATGATAGGCTCAACAAGCTGCTGCTAACAAAGCAAACAGAATATTGGCATTAAAAAGGGGATCAACTCCAGAGATAAAACAATAATTCTCCGGCTCTACAAGACTCTGGTCCGGCCGCACCTGGAGTATGCTGTCCAGTTCTGGGCACCAGTCCTCAGGAAGGATGTACTGGAAATGGAGCGACTACAAAGGACAACAAAGCTAATAAAAGGTCTGGAGGACATTAGTTATGAGAAAAGGTTTGCAAGCAATGAACTTATTCTCTCTGGAGAAGAGACACCTGAGAGGGGATATGATTTCAATATACAAATACCGTACTGGTAACTAGGGATGAGCTCAGTGTTTGAGTCTAACGCATGTGGGCCTTTCACGCCTTATTCGTGTGGCGCTCATGGCCCACAATGCACTACGCCATCGCTGTGCATTGCTGGCTTATGATTGGCCAAGCATGCACTGTGACCCCGCATGCTTGGCCAATCACAGCGCCAGCAGCGAGGAGAAGCATAATTGGCCACAGGCAGGATGCCTATGGCCAATTATAGCTCAAGGGGTTTAAGTACACGCCCCACACTATATAAGGCTGCCAGTGCGGCGGCCTTGTGTAGTGTGTTGTGGCGGTCAGAGAAAGAGCAGGATAGGCAGGGACAGTGTCTTTGTGGCTTAAAAAACCTAGCGCTGTTAAAGTGGGTGTTGTGTGCCTCCAGCACAGTATACACCTGAAGCTGCCCTTTATTGCTGATGTTCTGTTTCTGTAATATAGGCATCTACAGCAGTTGAAGTGGGTGTTGTGTGCCTCCAGCACAGTATACATCTGAAGATACTCCTTATTGCTGGTGTTCTGTTTCTGTAATACAGGCATCTGCAGCAGTTAAAGTGGGTGTTGTGTGCCTCCAGCACAATATACACCTGAAGATACCCTTTATTGCTGGTGTTCTGTAATATAGGCATCTGCAGCAGTTAAAGTGGGTGTTGTGTGCCTCCAGCACAGTATACACCTGAAAATACCCCTTATTGCTGTTGTTCTGTAATACAGGCATCTGCAGCAGTTAAAGTGGGTGTTGTGTGCCTCCGGCACAGTATACACCTGAAGCTAATCTTTATTGCTGGTGTTCTGTTTCTGTAATACAGGCATCTGCAGCATTTACAGTGGGTGTTGTGTGCCTCCAACACAATATACACCTGAAGCTACCCTTTATTACTGGTGTTCTGTAATACATGCAGAATTTAAAGTGGGTGTTGTGTGCCTCCAGCACAATATACACCTGACGATACCCCTTATTGGTGGTGTTGTTCTGTTTCTGTAACACAGGCAGGCAGCTGCAGTAATTACAGTCGGTGTACTGTGTCATCTGCTCAGTGTGCACCTAAAGCTACCCCAATTGCTGGTGTTCTCCTCTCCCTGCAGACCATTACTATAGGCCTGTACACATGATCTGACTTTTTGACAACAAACATGCAAATTAGCTGTTTTGGAGCAACATCCGACTGTGTGTATGCTCCATCGGACAAACTTGTTCGGTTTTCATGGGACTTTTGTTGGCTGTGTGAATGGACAAACTTTCTGGCAACAAAAGTCAGATGGAGCAAAGTCTGATCGTGTGTACAGAAAACCATAGGACTTTTGTACAACGTACAAACACGCATGCTCAGAACCAATGCAAAAGATCAAACAACAATACAGAAGTTGACCAAAGGTGGCGGTAAAGAGCAGAAAAAACACGTCATTTGGTGAAAGTTGGCAGAAAAAGTCCTGCCATGTGTATGCAATACAAGTTCTCGGCCGACGCCCTTTGTACAAAAATCCACAGGAAAGTTTGTACAAAGTCCGATCATGTGTATGAGGCTTTTGTCTGGAAGGCCAACAAGGAGAGGCAGAGAGTCACAAGCCAATAAGAGAAGGCAAGCAGGCTCTGTGTCTAGAGACAACAGTGCTGGTCATGGACGCGGTGCATCATCATCAGCATGTGGCCATGGGACACGCTTGTCCTTATTTTCATCAGCTGGACATGTTGTGCTGCATCATGTCAAAGACTTGGTAGAGTGGATGACCAAGCCCTCCTCATCCTTTCTCACCCAGGCTCAGGGTACTAGCAAAGCAGCTGTCAACGTGTCCTCTTCCCTCGTCTCAATGTCATCATCAGTGACTCCTTCCCTAGACCCACCATGTCCTCCTGAGGAGTCCTCCGAGCTGTTTGACCGCAGTGTTGGGTACATGCTCCAGGAGGATGTCCAGCGTTTTGAAGGCTCTGATGATGATACCCAGCTAGAGGAAGAAAGTAGTGAGGGGATGCTCAAGAAGGACAGCAATCTGGCAGTCATGTTCCCCCAGCTGCAGCATACTGCCAGGTTTGCTCCAGTGATGAAGAGGGAGGGGATGATGACTTCACTGACTCCACGTGGGTGCCTGATAGGAGGGAGGAGGAGGAGGCAGGATGCCCTCCGGGGGCCAGTTTAGGGCCAGCACACCAACTGAATCACGCCGCAGAGCTCCGCCTGTGCAGGGTGCTGCCTCTGCGTGTTATTCTAAAAGTCCTTTGGTGTGGGCCTTTTTTGAGACGAGTACATCAGATCGCACCGCTGCTATCTGCAACATATGTCTCAAGCATATCTCACGTGGCCAAAACATCAGCTGCTTGGGCACCACATGCTTGACCAGACATATGTTGACCTGCCATGCAGCTCGTTGGCAAGCTTACCTCAAAGACCCACACCAAAGAACAAAGTGGACCTCTCCTTGCTCCTCATCAACTGGGATCTCCAACCCCACTAGACCTTCAGTTCTCTCTGAAACCTGCACTGAGAGGAATGAAGGTGTAGAATTAGGTGTGTCACAGCCAAGTACTTGCGGGCACTCTGCTAGCAGTACACCAACGTCCAATTGTACCAAGCATATTTCCCTGCCCCAGCTGCTGGACCGTCGAAAGAAGTTCAATCCCAGCCATTCACATGCCCAGCGGTTGAATGCTAGCTTGGCTAAATTGCTAGCACTTCAACTGCTGCCTTTTCAGTTGGCAGACTCGGCCTCCTTCTGTGAGTTTGTACAATGTGCAGTTCCTCAGTGGCAGGTCCCCAAACGCCACTTTTTCTTGTGGAAGGCAATGTCCATGCCTCGCTGGACAGGGCGGCCAGTGGTAAGGTGCATATTACCGCTGACTCATGGTCCAGCAGGCATGGACAGGGACGTTAACTATCTTTCACAGCCCATTGGGTCATTCTTCTGGCAGCTGGGAAGGATGCAGGACAAGGTGCAGTAGTGTTGGAGGTTGTTCCGCCACCACGCCTCCAAAATGCTACTACTGTTTGTGACACACTTGTCTCCTCCACCTCCTCCTCTTCTTCCTCCATGGCCTCTTCCAGTGCTTTGTCCTCGGAACCAGCGGTGCTCCATAGGTGATCAAAGGGGCTTCGCAGGCAAAAAGATGTCATGCTGTGCTTGCACTGGTTTGTTTGGGGGACAGGAGCCACACTGGGGAAGATATTTTGTCAGCTCTGCGGGGGCAGGCTGAGAGGTGGTTGACGCCACGCAGCTTAAGCCAGGAATGGTGGTTTGTGACAATGGCACCAACCTCCTCTCTGCCCTCCGACAGGGAAAACTGACCTATGTGCCCTGTGTGGCTCACGTTCTTAACCTGGTGGTGCATCGGTTCTTGGGCAGGTACCCGGGCTTACAGGATGTCCTGAGGCAGGCCAGGAAAGTCTGTGTGCATTTCCGCTCATCATTTAATGCCAGTGCTCGGCTGGCTGAGCTCCAAAAGGAGTTGAACCTGCCCAAGAACCGCCTTATATGTGACATGCCCACCAGGTGGAACTCAACGTTGGCCATGCTGCAGCGGCTGCACATGCAGCAGAGGGCCATCAATGAGTACCTGTGTGACTACGGCACCAGGATAGGGTCAGGGGAGCTTGTTTTTTCTTTCACCACGCCAGTGGGGCATGATCAGGGATGCATGCACTTTCCTGTCACCATTTGAGGAGGCCATGAAGATGGTGAGCAGTGACAGTGCATGCATCAGTGACACTGTTCTTCTTGTCCACCTGTTGGAGCCTATACTGCGTGGATTAATGGACAGGGCACTTGAGGCAGGAAGAGGACTTCCTTGCCTCTCAAGGCTCCCTTTATCCAGACAGTGTTCCTGCTGTCCCACCCATCACACAGGAAGAGGACGAGGAGGATTGTGTCAGCATGGAGGTGGAGCCTGGCACTCAGCATCAGTAGCAGCAGCCTTTTAGGGATGATTTACAGTCCTAAGAAACCTCTGGACTTGTACGTAGGCTGGGAGGAGGTGGCTGTGGATCATGTTGTCCTTATTGACCCAGAGGACTCTGGACTGAATGCCTCAGCTAACCTACGCTGCATGGCCTCCCAGATCCTGCGAAGCCTGCAGATGGATCCTCGTATTCTTCAGATGAAGGAGAGGGACCATTACTGGCTGGGCACTCTCCTTAATCCACGGTACAAGGGTAAGGTTGCGGACCTTATTTTGTCGTTGCAGAGGATGAGACATCTCCGAGAGGCCTTGCAGAAAGGTCTGTGCAATGTGTTCCCAGAGACTGGGAGGTTACAAACTCCTGGTCCTGGACAACGTGTTGCTGAGGCTTCGATCAGTCACAGAAGGAGCGATGGAGAAGGTGGCCGTCTGACCGATCCGTTCAGACAATTTTTTAGTCCGCAGCCCCAAGGTATGATCGGTTCCAGCAACCATTGCCAGCGTCTGATTTACATGGTGCAGGAAGACCTAGGGGCAAGGTCAGACTTGGACACCTTTCCCACCGAGAATCCTCTGGGTTACTGGGTCTTGAGGATGGATCACTCGCCAGAGCTTGCACAGTATGCAATTGAGCTACTGGCCTTTCCTGCATCCAGCGTTCTTTCGGAACGCATTTTCAGTGCTGCTGGAGGCTTTGTAACCGATCACAGGGTGCGCCTGTCCACTGACTCGGTTGATCGACTGACCTTCATAAAGATGAATCAGTCTTGGATCGCCACCAGCTACCAAGCACCTGAAGCCGATGTAACCGAATAATTTATTTTGAAATGTCATATCCCTTCAAGACTGCTGATTCTGAGTGACTGTCCTGTTATGTTGACTGACTATCCTGCTGATAGCTTGGAAGAACATTTTTGGTTGTGGGTGATGCCACCAGTGGCTAAGGCCCAATTTTTCAGACCCTGTTTAACAGGGGCGTGTAATTACAATTTTTGATGCAATGCTTTGCAGCAGGGCTCATTCCTACACTCCAACTAGAGTATCTGGGAGAGGTTGCACTGTCATGGCACCAGTGCCTAAGGCCCAATTTTTCAGCCCCTGTTTAACAGGGGGCATGCAATTACAATTATTTTTTTTTTGAAAATTTATTTTTATTGAACAGTTTTTTAACACATACAGAACATACAAAAGGTCCCAGAAACCCCAGTCCCCCCCCCCACCCTTCCCACCCTCTCCCCCTTTGCAGCCCCCCGATCAACTTCTGAGCTTAATCCATGTTCACCAACAGTACCTCACATATAAAAAACATATCTTATACCGTTAATAATTGAAAATAATTTTCCCAAGACCCGTGACGGGGACGGGAGTCAACCTAAGTATAGCGACTCCCTGCCCCGTCCTTTACCCGACTCTCAAGGAGTTCTCCCCCCACCTAGCGATTAGATCACAGTATCTGTGGCATCAAGCCAACACCGTCACACTCTCTCAAATTTATTGGGACATCCTCTACTGAGATATGTGGCTTTGTAGAACGGCAGAGCATTATTAATTAAACCTTTCCAATAAGACACTGTAGGAGGATCAGGTTTCTTCCAACACAAAAGGATAGCTTTACGTGCATAAAATAACGTCAGAGAAATCAGAGTCCTCTGCGCCTTTCGAGGTGCCAACTCCCCCACCAGTCCGAGCAAACATGCCGCAACCGTGACTGGGATCGGCACCGAAAGTACTGATTGTATAACTTGCGTCACTCCCCTCCAGAACTCCTCAATCTGCGGACACTGCCAAAACACATGATCAAAGTCAGCTCGGTTGGCTGTACAACGCCAGCACCCCCCGGCACCCGTACCATAAATTCTGGCCAATCTGGCTGGGGTGTAATATACTCTTTACAGGATTTTAAACTGGATAAGTCTGTCTCTAGCTGATACCAGCGTCTGGAACGGGTAATCCCACATGTCATCCCAGTCCTCCCCCTCAAAGTCCGGCACCAAGGCACTCCAAACATCCCTGCATTTTTGGATGGGCTTTGGCCTGTCAGGGAACAACATTTTGTACACAACGGAAAGAGGCTTTTCCAAGTCCTTCGTCCGCAGCGCACTCTCCAGAGACGACACTCCCATCTCCAGAGACCCAGGACCAAACTGTGAGAGAAAAGCATGCCACAACTGTAGATAGCGAAAGAAATACCAATTTGGAAGAGCATGTTTAGCTTTAAGCTGATCAAATGTTAGAAGCTTCCTCTCTCCTACCACATGCTTCAGTTGTTTGATGCCTACTCTGGCCCATATCACCGGGTCGGGTATTTCCCCCGAAATGTGGCAATCTAGGATTAAACCAGAGAGGAGTGTCAGGAGACCAACTCCCCTCCGGTTGTTTCAGTAAGACCCGCGCTTTGTCCCAAGCCCGTATCGTTGCCCGCATTGAGGCCGTCAGAGCCAATGAAGCTCCTTGACCTCTATACACCAAATAGGACAAGCTCTCGTACGAGCCCAGAAGGGCCGCCTCCAGTACATTAGCCGAATCCCTGTCATCCCGTGTTAGCCAGCGTCTGGCGACTACCAATTGCCCAGCTAGGTAATATTTAAAAAGATCCGGCAACGCCAAGCCACCTTGCCCCCATGGCTCCTGTAAAACCCGGAGACTTATTCTGGGGTGCGCAGTGGCCCATAAAAAGGAGCTAAAGAGACTATTAACCCTCCGAAAAAATGAGCACAGAATCCAAATAGGTGAATTACGTAAAAAGTAAAGAAATACTGGTAGAACCTTCATTTTGAGCAAGTTAACCCTCCCAATTAAGGACAACGGCAGATGCTTCCAAGCTTCCACCTGTACCTTGACCCTGGCCAGCAAGGGGAAGAGATTTAGAGACATATAATCGCCCACTCTTGGTGATACTCTCACTCCTAGATACTTAATTTCCTCCACCCATGCAATGGGAACCCTAGTGGTGGCCAGCGCTCGAGCCTCCCCGTCAATAGCCATCACATTGGATTTCTTCCAATTGACCCGGAGCCCGGAGAACTCAGCAAATTTGTCGAGCACCCCAAACACTGCCTCCAAAGACGGGCCTGCGTCCCTCAAGAAGAGAAGCATGTCGTCCGCATATAATGCTGTACACTCCCTAATACCCCCCACCTCCAGTGCTCCTACCTCAGGCGAGTGCCTCAGGGCTATAGCCAGTGGTTCTATTGCTAATGAAAACAAAGAGGGAGACAATGGGCACCCCTGACGCATGCCCCTACGGACTCTAAATTGGGGGGAGACTGAAGTGCCTATTCTGATACTCGCTTGTGGAAAACTATAAAGCAGAGATATCCAAGTCACATAAATCTCCCCAAAGCCCATTCTCCGCAGAACTGTCAACATGTATTGCCAGTCTACTGAATCGAAGGCCTTGGCCATATCCAGGGAGACTACCACTCTAGATCCCTTTTCAGCGTGTTCAAGCTGTAGGTGGGCAAACAGTCTGCGTAAATTAGTGTCAGTAGATTTCTGTGGGATGAACCCTGTCTGATCTATATCAACCAAAGTCGTGATAACCTGAGAGAGTCTGGTAGCCAGCACCTTCGTTAGGATTTTTAAATCTTGATTCAGCAATGCAATCGGCCTATACGAAGAGCATGACAGAGGGTCCTTGCCCGGTTTTGGCAGCAGGATCACCTGCGCCTCCAGCAAAGAGTCTGGGAGACACCTGTGTTCCAAGCAGTAGTCATACAAATTTTTAAGTCTAGGTACCAATACTTCCAAATGCTGCCTATACCACTCGATACAGAAACCGTCAGGCCCCAGGGATTTACGGGGAGGGAAAGACCGAATGGCTCTTTCAATTTCCTCTGCAGTTATGTCAGCTTCCAAAAAGTCCCTATCCGTCTCAGCATCGCTGCAGGTCCCGCGGCTGTCTAACAACCCTCCCAACTCCGTGAGGTCATAAGGCGGTATGGGGGCATACAGGGTTTTGTAATACTCCACAAACGTGTCTAGGATGTCTGTCGGGGTCGTCAGCAGGTTTCCCTGAGCATTTTTGATACAAGGGATATTAGTCTGTGCCCTTTGCTCAGCCACCAGCAGGGCCAACAATTTACCGTTCTTGTCCCCTTGCTCAAAGATGGATTCAGCCATTTTTGTCCTAGATGTGTGTGTTAGTTCAGAGTAATGGAGTGCCAGAGCACGCCTCGCCTCAAGCAGTTTACCATAGGTGACAGCAGACTGAATGTTCGCATGTTCCATGGCGCACACCCTCTCCTTGTCCTGCAATTCCTGTTCAATCTGATTGTGAGACCTACGAGCCTGTTTGATGGCTGAAATATAGTGCCCCCGCATGCAGGCCTTAAATGCATCCCAAACTATGGTGGCGTCGGCAGACCCCTCGTTATCTTCCCAAAAATTTTCAAGGTGTGGCGCAACTTGTGAGGACACCTCTTCTACCTCCAACCAACCCGGGCTCAGTCTCCACCCCCTCCCCTTAGGACCTGAGTTGGATCCAATGTGGATTGACAAGGGCGAATGGTCTGAAATACCCCCCCACTAAATACTTTGCACCCCCCACTAATTGTAGCATAGATGCATTAGCAAATGCTAGATCTATTCTCGATGAGGATTTATGAGTTTTTGATAAGTGGAAGTAGCCTCTAGTGGTAGGGTTTTTCCAACGCCAAATCTCTGTCAGGGAAGCTGCCGCCGCCCAGGCACAAAGATCAGCCGACGCCACCCTAGATGCGTTGGAGGAGTTCAAAGCAGTAGATAGGATAGCATTAAAATCCCCGGCTATGAGGAGAGGGAGATGCATGTAGGACGCCATTTTACTCAATAGGTCATACAGGATCTGAATCTGGAAGGGGGGCGGGATATTTATGTTCACCAAAACCATTTTTCACGTACCAATATCAGCCACAATCACCAAGAACCTACCACCCGGGTCCGAGATCACATTGTGTATGGTGCAGGGTACCGCCTTACTAATTAAAATTGATACTCCCCTGGAGTAGGTAGAGTATGTGGCGTGTAACGCTCTGAATCCAGGCCCTGTGCAAGGCCAGCACCCTGCTCCCATCCAGATGCGTCTCCTGCAGAAACACCACATGGGGACTGATTGGTTTTCGGAATTGAAACATTAAGGCTCTACGGAATTTGTCGTTAAGACCTCGGACATTCCAGGAGACTAAATTAAACATTCATCCCGCCATCATCCCCCATTTGATCTGTTAGACAGGAAGTAAAATACACACAGCACTGATAAGAAATACAGTTGATCGCTTAGGCCAGACAGAAAAATATTCACATAGAAAACAAAAAGGCTATCTTGGAGGGCTGCACTTATTAAACATCCTACCCTTAGAACCCCATAAACACCCTGCTGCCGTGTAGTGAAC
The DNA here is from genome assembly GCA_037367395.1 of Lithobates pipiens. NCBI lineage: Eukaryota > Metazoa > Chordata > Amphibia > Anura > Ranidae > Lithobates > Lithobates pipiens. Next base: position 434,645 of record JAZDVW010001294.1, read on the forward strand.
CAAAAAAACAGGTACACGCAGCTTTTCCCCAAACTGTGTCCAAAAAAAGTCCTAGAAGGCATGACCGTGAGGGTCAAAAAGGACCACAAGACAAAAAGAAAACTTTGAACCAAAAAGTGTGTAAAGAGAAAAAAACGTCCAACTGATTATGGACACATTGTTTATGTGCCCGGAGCTCCCGACCCCGCTTACGACCCGTCAGTCCTTGATATAGGTATCCGGACAGCCTGTGCCCCTCCTTGGTCCCCATCATTTGATGTAACTAAAAATAGTGCTAAGGATGAAATGAAGGGTGGCACCACCCCACAGCAAGGGGACTGCATAGATGTGGGCATGGCGAGGGGCTGACAACTGCCAAAACTGTCCTCCCACCCCCAGCCAGCAGGGTCAGGCTGCAACAACAGGGGAACGAAATCTCAGCCTGACGGGGGAACTCAACCTGCCGGGTACCAACCAGCCGGAACTCTTGATAGCAGCCGAATATGGCAAAAGAGAAGGAAACTGAAGGTAAATCCGCCATGTAGTAACCAGATATGTCGTGACTTGTATATCAGAGCGACTGTAGCCAGGTGTCTGCTTCAGCAGGAGAATCAAAGAACTTCACCGAACTTCCGTGCTGCACCCGCAGCCGACTGGGATAAAGCATGGAGTATTTAATTTCACGTTCACGAAGCCTTCTTCTGATGTCTGTAAAGGTCTTGCGTCTTCTCTGCAAGTCAGCTGAGAAATCAGGGTATAGATGTACCACCGTGTTCTCGAAGGGCAAGGTCTGATGTTGACGAGCTTCACGTAGAATGCGGTCCCGGTCCCTAAAGTTGAGGAACCGTACCAGGAAAGGCCTAGGTGGGGCCCCGGCGGACCCCGACTAGTTGGGACCCTGTGCGCCCTCTCCACCACATATGTCGGGGGGACCTCCGTCAGGTGAAGAAGTGTCTTAAAGAAACCCTCCGCAAATTCAGCAGGTCGATCCCCCTCCGCCCCCTCAGGGAGGCCCAGGACCCTGACATTGTTCCTTCGTAAGCAATTTTCTGCGTCATCGGATTTAGCCACCAGAGTCTGAACAGTACGCTGCAACGCATGAATGGCTTCATCATGGCGGCTAGTAGTGTCCTCTGCTGCCGAGATTCGGGATTCGGTTTCAGAAAGTCTGCCCCTAAATTTATCAAAGTCTGCTCTTATGAGATTGCATTCCTCCGCCAGATCTATGCGGACCAACAATGAGGTTCTGCTTTGCTCAATTGCTGCAAGGATGACAGTGGTATCATTTGCTGGAGGTGCGGTCAGTGCGGACGGTGTAGCCTCCTTCGGTGCCACCTGCTCCATGTCCGCCATTAGGGCCTTAAACTGATTCAGAAAGTCACTAGGGTCCTGCACAGGCGGTAATGCAGCCTTCTTCGCCGCAGACTTGCCTTTGGAGGGCATGGGGAACAGAACAAGCAAGCTGGCCTTGTGTACAGTGGTGTGCAGACAGGGAGGTGTACCCCTTTAAAGGTTCTCAGCAACAGGATGACAGGGTGGGCTGCAGAGATAACTAAAGTCACAGTTTTGGGGCCTCCCAAGGGCAATAAACTGCAGGAAGGTTAGCAAAAAGACAAGTGCGGAAACAGTCTGGCAATGGAAGGAGTGCTCTGGTGTGTTGCCCTTTAAGAGTGTCCATCCATATACTTAGAGGGGAAGCCAGCAGGGAACACCACCAAAGCTGCTGCCCAGCCCCACCAAACGCTCCCATCCACCGCTCCTAGGCGGCCGCCAAATGCCCCTGAAAGTTCAGGACTCACCTCCCTTCAGAGCGAGGATGAGGGCCTCCGTAGGCCTGACAATCCCTCAGAGGATGACAGATCCCGCCGCCGCGCGGCCTGCCACATCGGCGTCCTCCTGGCGCGGTGGCGGTGGTGGCAGCTAGACTCGGCTCCAATGCGTCCCCCACCGATGCCCCGTGCCCGCAGCCCACCCGTGCAGCAGTTCCGAGGGCGCTGTACTTCGCCGCGGCCGGTCCGGAGGCTTCACAGGCCTCAAAGATGGCGGCCGGACCCAGCAAGCCAACTAGGCCTCAACCAGCCGGGGCCTCAAAAGAACCCCGGTGCTCCACAATATGCAGCCCGTCCGGTCGGCAGGATGCCTCGGGTGTAGAGGGGGAGATTGCAGCGTTCCCGGGTTCGTTAGCCAGGAGGATGACGAAGGATTCAGTATAGGATTCCGGGAGCTCCAGCACCACACGTCCTCCTAGGTTCACATCCGGACACTCCCCCCCGCAATTACAATTCTTGATATAATATTTCACAGCAGGGCCTGTAACTGTGAGCACATATAGTGTTGTGGCACCAGCATCACCACAACCACCAAAGGCCCAATTTTTCTACCACTGTTCAACAATGGCATGTAATTACAATTCTTGATATAATCGTTCACAGCAGGGCGCTCCAGCACCCACCAAGAGTCACTTTGAGGGCTTACAGTGTTGTGGCAAAACCAACACATCAGGGCCAAATTTCTGCAGAGCATATAGGGCAGGTCCCTACTTTCAAACATCCAACTTACAAATGTCTCCTACTTTCAAATGGAAGGAGACAACAGGAAGTGAGATGAAAGTGAGATGAAAAAAGACGGACGGCCAAAAAAATTATACAGGGCTGATAACCCTTCCCTATGTTTTCCAAAAAGCTGAAAAATAGATTTTTGGACTGGAGCTACACTTTAAAAATGTACCAGTTCAAAATTACAAACAGATTCTACTTTCTGTTCTGAGTATATAGGGCCTGAGGGCCCCACGCCTTTCCTTTTTTTTATTTGGGTACGGGGTTCCCCTTAATATCCGTACAAGACCCAAAGGGGCTGGTAATGGGCAGGGGGGCTACCCATGCCATTTTTTTTCTTAATGATTGTCATCCGTATTGCCGGAACCAGACATTACATTAAAACCGCAAGCAGTTTTAAATGACTTTTTTTTCATTAAATTTCATTTTGTGCAGGGACTGTTCTAAACACGGGAAACACGTGCCACTTCACAGGCATACTATAGACACCCCCCAGGCATGATATTTAAATGAATATTTCACTTTTATTTCACTTTAATCGTCATTAACCACTTAAGCCCCAGACCATTTTCCAGCTAAAGGACCAAGCCCCTTTTTGCGATTTGGCACTGCGTCGCTTTAACTGACAATTGCACGGTCATGCGACGTGGCTCCCAAACAAAATTTACGTCCTTTTTTCCCACAAATAAAGCTTTCTTTTGGTGGTATTTAATCACCCCTGCGGTTTTTATTTTTTGCACTATAAACAAAAATAGAGCGACAATTTTGAAAAAAATTCAATATTTTTTACTTTTTTATAATAAATATCCCCTAAAATATATAAATAAACATTTTTTTTTCCTCAGTTTACGCCGATACATATTCTTCTACATATTTTTAGTAAAAAATCGCAATAAGCGTTTATTGATTGGTTTGCGCAAAAGTTATAGCATCTACAAAATAGGGGATACTTTTATGGCATTTTTATTAATAATTTTTTTCTTTTACTAGTAATGGCAGTGATCAGCGATTTTTATTTTGACTGTGACATTATGGCAGACAATTTTGACACATTTTTGGGACCATTGGCATTAATACAGCAATCAGTACAATTAAAAATGCACTGATTATTGTAAAAATGTCATTGGCAGTGAAGGGGTTAACCACTAGGGGGCAGTGTAGGCGTTAAGCATGTGTGTGTGTTTTTTTTTAACTGTAGGGGGGTGTGGCTGATCGTCTTTCCCTATAACAGGGAACAGACGATCAGTGACAGCCTCAGTAGGAAGCACGAGGAGAGGTTTGTTTACACTTACCTCTCCTCGTTCTTCAGCTCTGTGACCCAATCGCGGGAGACCGGCAACGATCGGGTCCCACGGCCAAGGTCACGGAGCTTAGGACCGGGTTGCGAGTGTGCCACCGGTGGCGTGCATGCGACCCATGGCTGGCCATTTAAAGGGAACGTACAGGTACGTGATTGTGCCCAGCCGTGCCATTCTGCCGACGTACATCGGCGTGAGATCCTTAAGCGGTTAAAATCAGTGCTCCCGAAAAAACGTCAGTTTAAAAAAAATAAAATGGCATTGACCCATGTCCCCTGGGGCAGGAGCTGGGTCCCCAAACCCTTTTTAGGACAATATCTTGCATATTAGCCATTAAAATTAGCACTTTTTATTTTGAACGTTCGAATCCCATAGACTTTAATGGGGTTCTAAGTTCGTACGAATCTTCGGTCCATGAAAGTTCTGGTGCGAATCAAACCGGGGAGGGGGGTGTTCGGTTCATCCCTACTGGTGACCCCACAATAGGGACAAAACTTTTTTGCGGAAGGGAGTTTAACAAGACATGTGGCCACTCATTAAAATTAGAAGAAAAGAGGTTTAACCTTAAACTTTGTTGTGAATTCATGAAGAAATACATTTAATATTCATTTCAGTAGGCCTCAAAAAGTGGATGAACTATCATTTTGATATTATTGAACTGTTAGCCCTTGTACACACGGTCGGACATTCTGACAACCAAATCCGTTGGATTTTTAATTTTGATATTTTAAAATTCAAGTCATTCAAATGATATGTGATATTTGTAGGTCATAAAAGAGATATTAGAATTTTAGTATCTAATGATCTAAAGAACTTTGTCATAAAGAAATTATATATAAAAGTGTGATTATAAGTAGAAGTGTTTTAGCAACGAATTAGTATTATGAAAAACATATAATCGTGATTATAACTGTATAAGAATTGAACCTATGTTTAGATGAACAAATATTGATTGGATATATCAGAATTATCCAGTTATCCATATAAATCATTTTATGTGATATTAATTGATATATATAACCTGTGTCCTTTCTAAATGGACTAAAGATTTAATAGATATACATTGATATATATATATATATCAACATAACCATTTTATACAATGGGGATTATTCAAAATTATGTTAAGTGTATTTTCTATTACTGTATTTGCCGGTGTATAAGGTGACCCGGCATATAAGACGACCCCCTAATTTTACAGGTTTTTAAGATGTTTTGCCCGTACTCACCGTTTAAGACGACCCCCCCCCCCCCATTCCGAGGCTTCCGACGCTTCATATCCTTCTTCTTCATTCTTGCTGGAGCCATTTCCTTCTTGCTGGTGCTGGAGCCAATCACGGTGAGCAATGTATTCTATTAATGAATACAACGCCTGCTTGGATTGGCAGAGGCTGTAACATCATCAGCCCGCGCCTCTCTGACTCTCAAAGCTAATCTGAGCAGACTACTGTGTGTGTAGCCTGCTCGGATTGGCAGAGGTTGTTACTCCAATCCGAACAGGCTCTGTATTCATTTGAATACATCGCTCACTGGGATTGGCTCAGCGATATATACTGTATGTAGCCGAAGCTACATACAGTATTACCGCACATCCAGAAGGCATCCTAGCAGCTGACCCGGCGTATAAGATGACCCCTCCTTTTTGCCCAGTTTTTTTAAGTGTAAAAGGTCGTCTTATACGCCGGAAAATACGGTATATCGGTTACTATCATTCCTGAACATTCCTGAGATATATTCCTTAGAACATGTATAAAAAACGAATGCATATTATAATAATAAAAAATATTAACTTAAAGAGATAAACACCAAACACACGTGAAACACCTGGTGGTTGAAGGTGATATTACCTTAAAATCATTAGACTCCTGGGAAAGGTAATCATTACATGTTGCCTGCCAATGAGGAGAACTTAGTATAATTTTATGATCTTATTGTTTAAGAGGATATTTAAGAAACAAGAAAGATGCCATGGGGGAGGAAGCTCAGGGTCACACCCTGAGAAGGGACACTGGGAGTTACACATACTCCCAGACAGACTGACACTCATGCACCATGCATGGATACATATTTTAACATTCATCAAATTCCTGAACTGTCATCTTAAATCCTGGGAACCAGCAATCCACACTAATAGCCATTTTGGAATGGGCAAATATGCCATGTTGTTTATATCTTGTATGTTCTCTTAAATATTGATGTATTGAATATTCTTTTATTGATGTTCTCCTGAATCAATAACCGCCTTTTACATTTTTCTCTAAATTCAATTTTTCTTTATATATTTCTTTTGCAAAGATGCCAATTTTATTGACAAACAAACGTCTAATTTATTTGACATTATTAACCACTTACTTACCTGCAGTATAGTAACGGTTGGACGTGTGAAATACAGACGCTCTGTTTAATTGTCAATTATCAAAAGGTTATTGATTCTACTGAGAAATGATAATGGTGATATTATGTCCAAAGTATGACACGCCCATTTTGTGGGTGTTTCCATTAATTGGCAAGGTGTTCATGTGATGCAATCGATATTTTAATTTCATGTTAATATTTGTCTTTTGTCAACCAATAAATGTAACTATTTTGTATGATCACTTGTCTCCGTGAATACGTTCCACATGTATAGACTGTGTCATATAGATTGATTTTGTATCTTAAAAATATATTCGTTAAAAATAACTTAATAAATACTGTGCGGGAAACTGTCCTTAAAAAGCATGACAACTATGTAGTGGGTTCTTTACTGTAAGAGCGGCAAGGATGTGGAATTTCCTTCCACAGGCGGTCGTCACAGCGGGAGCATCGATAGTTTCAAGAAACTATTAGATAAGAACCTGAACGACCGCAACATACAGGATATACAATGTAATACTGACATATAATCACACACATAGGTTGGAATTTATGGACTTGTGTCTTTTTTCGACCTCACCTACTATGTAACAACCCCCCCAGGATTACTTGTTGTGTTGTCTGCTGGCTGTGCCGGGTGGAGGGATATGTCTGTATAGTCTCAGACCCAAGTCACTGAGTGCAGTCTCAGGAGATGGGAGGCAGCGGTGTGGGACCTCTGCAACTTGTCTCATGTAATCATTTCATCTTCCACTGATTACTGAATACCAATATTATGAGTCCTGACCCTTACACTGTATACTTTATATTCTACATTACATACTCCTGACCCCTGCACTACATACTCTATGGTGTACATTACATCATTCTGATACTATATAGTCCTATCTGTTGTATCTTATACAATATGTTGTACATTACATAGTCCTGACTTCTGCTCTCTCCCCTCCCCCCACTGCTATATATACACATAATATGTATTCTCTTTTGTTACACCCATTTCCTACCAGCTGGACATTTTATATCGGATGATGTGATTGGAGCACAGCAGGAACCAATCAGCTGATGTCTAGTAATAATCTTTGTATTTCTATTTTAGTAGATGGACGGGAGATGAGGAAAACCTCAGAGGATTGTCTCACTTTGTCTCCAGACTGTAAAGTAGAAGATGAGGACATCACACAGTATAGTCCAGGAGAAAACCCGACTACCTCAAATGTCCATCCGGCACCACACAGTGTAGATGGACCATCGTATTCCTCTTATCCTGAGGAACCTCAGACTGTGAGGGACGGTGCCGTCCTTCCAACAGAGAAGAGGCTTTCCTGTACTGAGTGCGGGAAGTGTTTCAGTTCTAAATTCCATCTTAATGTGCATATAAGATCTCACACGGGAGAGAAGCCGTATTCCTGTCCTGAGTGCGGGAAATGTTTCCATTCTAAATCCAATCTTAATGTGCATAAAAGATCTCACACAGGAGAGAAGCCGTATTCCTGTCCTGTGTGCGGGAAATGTTTTTTAATGAAGTCCAGTCTTTACAGACATCAAAGATCTCACACGGGGGAAAAGCCGTATTCCTGTCCTGAGTGTGGGAAATGTTTTTCAATGAAGTTCAGTCTTTCCAAACATCAGAGATCTCACACAGGGGAGAAGCCGTATTCCTGTCCTGAGTGCAGGAAATTTTTTTCAGACAATTCCAGTTTTAACAGACATCAGAGATCTCACACGAAGGAGAAGCCGTATTCCTGTCCTGAGTGTGGGAAATGTTTTTCAGATAAGTCCAATCTTTACACACATCAGAGATCTCACACGGGGGAGAAGCCGTATTCCTGTCCTGAGTGCGGGAAATGTTTTTCACAGAAGTCCCATCTTTACAAACATCAGAGATGTCACACAGGAGAGAAGCCATATTCCTGTCCTGAGTGAGGGAATTGTTCCTCACTGAAGTCCTGTCTTCCTGTACATCAGGGATCCCACACAACCCTCGAGGTGTATTAGTGCCTTGAGTGTGGGAAATGTCTTCTATATGAATGTTGCTGGACATCACAGCTCTCATGTGGGGAAGAAGCACACCCTGATATACACCTCAGATATACTCCATGGCTGATCTTCATCATGGAAGAAACAGTTGATAAGGAGATCAGAGATCACCAAAGACATGGATGAAGTGTTGGCCATTGATAGGAGAAAAATAAAAATGGAGTCATTACCTCTCATTGGCTGAGAACCTTTTGTGGTGTAAGATTTCACAAACACTTAGAGGTCTATTTAAAAATGAAATGGTTAAACGTTTATGACCGGCATTCGTCCAGCCATGATGAATATTGGCCGTATTTTATATCATACTCTGATTTCCTTGACTCCATCTAATGACCATAATGCAGTATTGCACTAATTGAGGTATTTCAGGAAAAATACCCGATTATGGCCACTAGATGGAGCTGATGATCATAGGAAATCACTGTATTAGATCACGGCCAGAAATTGTAACAGCTGGATGAATGATTGTCACATTAGTCCAATACAATTTTTGAAAAATAGACCTCTTAGTCTCCTTTAGGGATGAGCCGAACCCCCCCCCCCAGTTCGGTGCGCCCCAGAACTTGTGAACGGACTGAAAATTTATGCGAACTTTAGAATCCCATTGAAGTCTATGGGACTCGAACGTTCAAAATAAAAAGTGCTAATTTTAATGGTTAATATGCAATATATTTCCTAAAAGGGGTTTGGGGACCTGGCTCCTGCCCCAGGGGACATGGATCAATGCTAATTATTTTTTTAAAAAAAACAGGTGTTTTTTAGGCAGCACTGATTTTAATGACGATTAACCACTTCAGGACCGCCGTATTGCCAATGTACGTCAGCACAATGGCACAGGCAGGCATAATCACTTACATCTACGTGATTGCCTTCCAGCGGATGGGGGGTCCGATCGGACCCCCTCCCGCTGGTTACGGCGGTCCGATTCGGTCCAGGAGCGCTCCGTGATGAGGGGATGGCCGTTGGTTTTCGGCCACCCCCTCTGGATCGCTCCTGGCCAATGAGAAGCTTCCTCCCCTGTGTATTGTTTACACAGGAAGGAGGAAGTGATGTCATTCTCCTCGGGGCGGTCTTTTTGACCGGACTACGAGGAGAAGAGTAAAAGTAAGTGTGCACCAACACTACACTGACATGTAGGTACACACAGGCACACAAACCTCCCCCCCCCCCCGATCGCCCCCCGATCCCCCCCTCCCCCCCCAGTCACAGTGTCACTGATTGCATTGATCATTTCTTTACTGATCAATGCATTCAGTGTCAGTTGTGACAGTAAAAACTGTCAGGACAGTTAGTGTTAGGTCCAGGGTAGCCCCCTATCACCCCCCAATAAAGATTTAACCCCCTGATTGCCCCTAGAGTTAACCCTTTCACCCCCTTTTGCCAGTGTCACTAAGCGATCATTTTTCTGATCGCTGCATGTGTCGCTAGGTAGCTAGTTATTTTTTTAGGTTCACCGCCAGGTTTTTATATCGCTAGGTACCCCGATATACTACCCAATAATGGGTTTAACCCCCTGATTGCCGCTAGTTAACCCTTTCACCCCCTTTTGCCAGTGTCACTAAGCGATCGTTTTTCTGATCGCTGCATTAGTGTCGCTACAGTCGCTAGGTAGCTAGTTATTTTTTTAGGTTCACCGCCAGGTTTTTATAGCGCTAGGTACCCCGATATACTACCCAATAATGGTTTTAACCCCCTGATTTCCGCTAGTTAACCCTTTCACCCCCTTTTGCCAGTGTCACTAAGCGATAATTTTTCTGAACGCTGCATCAGTGTCGCTAGTGTCGCTAGGTAGCTAGTTATTTTTTTAGGTTCACCGCTAGGTTTTTATAGCGCTAGGTACCCCGATATACTACCCAATAATGGTTTTAACCCCCTGATTGCTGCTAGTTAACCCTTTCAGCCCCTTTCACCAGCGATCACAGTATAAGTGTCACTGGTGACGCTGGTTAGCCAGTTAGTTATTTAGGTTCCCCGTCAGGTTTTTATATAGCGCCAGGGACCCCCATATACTACCTAATAAAAATTTTAACCCCCTGATTGCCCCTAGTTAACCCTTTCACCACTGATCACCGTATAAGTGTTAAAGGTTTAACCCCCTGATCACCCGGCGGGTGATATCAATTAGGTTTTAGGGTCAGGGTCTGCGTCACCCCAGGCAGCGCTAGGTTAGTGCCAGTACCGCTAACACCCACACGCAAAGCATACACCTCCCGTAGTGGTATAGAATCTGAACAGATCAATATCTGATCTGATCAGATCTATACTAGCGTCCCCAGCAGTTTAGGGTTCCAAAAAAACGCATTGTTAGCGGGATCAGCCCAAATACCTGCTGGCACCTGCGTTTTGCCCCTCTGCCCAGCCCACCCAAGTGCAGTATCGATCGATCACTGTCACTTACAAAACACTAAACACATAACTGCAGCGATCGCAGAGTCAGGCCTGATCCCTGCCATCGCTAACAGGTTTTTTGGTAGCATTTTATATTCAAATCCGGAAGGCAGTGCTTGGTTTTCGGGGTCCCGTACGTGGCTAGGCTCCCAAAAAGTCCCCCACATGTGGTATCCCCGTACTCGGGAGAAGCAGCAGAATTTATTTTGGGGTGTAATTTGACTTCTGCCCATAGCATGTGTGAGCAATATATCATTTAGTGACAACTTTGTGCAAAAAAAAAAAAAGTTTGTAATATTCCCGCAACTTTTGGCAAAATATAAAATATTCCATGGACTCAACATGCCTCTCAGTAAATAGCTTGGGGTGTCTACTTTCCAAAATGGGGTCATTTGGGGGGGTTTTGTGCTATTTTGGCATTTTATGGACTTCAAAACTGTGATAGGTAGTGAGGAGTTAAATCAAAAATTTGCACCCTTAGAAATCCTGAAGGTGGTGATTGGTTTTCGGGGTGCCGTGCGCGACTAGACTCCCAAAAAGTCCCACACATGTGGTATCCCCGTACTCAGGAGAAGCAGCAGAATGTATTTTGGGGTGTCATTTCACATATGCCCATAGCATGTGTGAGCAATATATCATTTAGTGACAACTTGGTGCAAAAAAAAAAAAAGTTTGTAATATTCCCGCAACTTGTGGCAAAATATAAAATATTCCATGAACTCAACATGCCTCTCAGTAAATAGCTTGGGGTGTCTACTTTCCAAAATGGGGTCATTTTGGGGGGTTTTGTGCTATTTTGGCATTTTATGGCCTTCGAAACTGTGATAGGTAGTGAGGAGTTAAATCAAAAATTTGCACCCTTAGAAATCTTGAAGGTGGTGATTGGTTTTCGGGGTGCCGTGCGCGACTAGACTCCCAAAAAGTCCCACACATGTGGTATCCCCATACTCGGGAGAAGTAGCGGAATATATTTTGGGGTGCAATTCCACATATAACCATGGCATGTGTGAGCAATATATCATTTAGTGACAACTTTTTGTAAAAAAAAATTTTTTTTTTTTTTTTTGTCATTATTCAATCCCTTAGGACAAAAAAAACAGAAAATTGTTCCATACTTACCGTAATTTTCTTTTCCTGGTGCCTATCCATGGCAGCATACCTGTGACAAGCTCCGCCTTGGCTCCTCCCTCAGGACTAGTGAATATTATAAAAGAAAAGGTTAGTACAGCCCCCGCATTCTCGTTAATATAGAATACCGAGGGTGGGAATGTATGCTGCCATGGATAGGCACCAGGAAAAGAAAATTACGGTAAGTATGGAACAATTTTCTGTTTTCCTGGTGCCTCCATGGCAGCATACCTGTGACAAATAACTAGCTGAGACGGGTGGGATAATGCTTAGAGGTTTATTTAAAGAATTTATTATTTAGAAGAGGCTAAGGCCGAAGTGATTGCCTGTCTGCCAAACTCCACTGAGGAGAGAGCTCCTGGGTCCACCCTGTAATGTTTCAGGAATGTGTGTTGGGATGACCAGGTTGCTGCCCGACAAATAGTTTCGATCGACACATTCGCTCTTGCCGCCCAAGAGGCAGAGACCGCTCTTGTGGAGTGCGCCCTGACCGCTGAAGGGGTCTCTAGTCCCTTTGTCCTGTACACCTTGTGGATGAGTTTGACGATCCATGAAGCGATCGTTCTGGCTGATGCCTCCTTTCCTTTATGTTTTCCCCAGGGAATTATGAACAGTCTGATGGAAGCCCGGAATGGAGCTGTGGCTTGGAGATAGCATTTCAGAGTGGAGGCGATGTCTAATTCATGAAGACTGACAGAGTCCTGTTCAGAAAATGTTGGGAGTGCCCAGGGTTCTGACATGCTCAAGGATGAAGCGACCTTGGGAATGAACCCTCGTATTGTTCTAAGTTCCACTCTATCTGGGTAAAAAATAATGTGATCCTGATCTGCTCCCAAAGCTTGGAGCTCTGACACCCGCCTGCCGGAGGTTATGGCTATCAGAAAGGATAATTTTAAAGTTAGGTTCCAGAGTGATATTGAGTCCGAAGGGGCAAAGGGTGGATTGGCTAAGGACTCCAGGATGACCGTAAGGTCCCAAGTGGGAAAAGATTGTTTAGACGGTGGTCTGATCTTCCTGACGGCCTTAAAAAATTGGATTAACAATGGGTCCTCCGCCCATCTTCTACTGGTTGCTGTTGAGATCGCTGACACCTGTACCTTCAAAGTACTCAATGCAAGACCCAGGTCCAGGCCTGCCTGCAGGAACTCAAGAATTTGAGATGACGAAGGGGAACCTGGATCACAGTTTCTATCAAGCATGAAGGTCTTGAAGTTGTTCCATACTTTATCATATATGTTGTTTGTGGATGGTTTTCTTGCCTTGAGCAGGGTTGCGATCACCTTGTCGGAGCACCCTAGGGATTGGAACCTTTCCCTTTCAGTTGCCAGATGTGAAGGTCCAGCCTGCGGGGATCTGGGTGGGTGTGACATCCTTGCGACAGGAGGAGGGGTACTATTGGAACTTTGACTGGAGGACTGGTGCTCAGATCCATTGCCGTAGGGAACCAAGGCCTTCTTGGCCAGTATGGCAGAACCGCTATCACCGTCGATGTCTCCCTCACGAGTCTTGACAGGAACCTCGGTATGAGGGGCCGCGGGGGAAAAGCGTAGGCCCGATCGCATGCCCACGGGGCTGATAGGGCATCTGTTGCCTCCGCCTGGGGGTGCGGAAATCTCGAGATAAACCTTGGAAGTTTGGTGTTGGATGCTGTCGCAAAGAGATCTAGCTCGAGGGGCCCCCACTGGATCATTATCCAGTTGAAGATTTCCGGGTGTAAGGACCACTCGTTGGTGTCTGCGAACCTGCGGGAAAGGCTGTCTGCCCTTGAGTTGAGATGGCCGGGCAGATAGACTGCCCTCAGGTCCTTCAGATTCCTTTCGGCCCAGAGGAATATGGGCTCCACCTCGTTCAGGAGGGATCTGCTGCGCGTTCCTCCTTGACGGTGCACATAAGATACCGCGGCCCTGTTGTCCATCCTGAGGAGAACTGGTTTGCCCGAAATCTCGAACTCCAGGGCTAGCAGTGCAAGATAGGCCGCTCTGAGCTCCAGGACATTGGACACCACACCTGCTGCATTGAAGGACCATCTCCCTTGTACTGAGGTCTTGTTGGAATGTGCTCCCCAACCAGCTGCGCTGGCATCGGTAGTAATTATGATCCAGTCGACATGCCCTAGCGGGCGAGACTTCAGAAGCGACTGTCTCTTCATCCACCAATGTAGACTCCTGAGCATCCGGGTTGTCAGGTGTATGGGTTGGGATAGATATCGTTTGTTCCACATTCTTAAGAACTCCAGCTGAAAATGTCTCAAATGCCAGTGGGCCCAGGGGACCATAGGGATGCATGATGACATCCGACCTATCAGGCTCAAACAATTTGAGGCTGTCAGGTAGGATCTCGAGCTCACCTTCTTCATCTGTTGGATAATGGAAGATACCTTCTGAGGTGGGAGAGACACTGATCCTTTCATTGTATTGAACAGGGCTCCCAGATAGACCATCTCTTGGGTCGGAGAGAGAAGACTTTTCTCGTAGTTTATCTTCCAACCGAAATCCACTAGTGTTGTTAACAGGATATCCCTGTGTTCTAATAACTGGGTTGGGTTCTTCGCCAGGAGTAGAAGGTCGTCCAGATAGTGATACACCCGGAGCCCCAATTCTCTCAGAGGTGCTATGATGGCAATCAGGGTTTTTGTAAAGACTCTGGGTGACGTGCAGAGGCCAAACGGAAGGCTCCGAAATTGGAGATGTACTTGCCCCACCGCAAATCTCAGGTATTTCTGGAACGTAGGGAGTATAGGTATGTGTAAGTAGGCGTCTTGCAGGTCTATTGACAACATCCAATCCCCTGGTTGGACTACGCGAATGATCGTCTGAAGAGACTCCATCTTGAACTTTTCCAGAAAAATGTAGCGATTTAGCCTCTTTAGGTCTATCACAGGTCTCCACCCTCCGTTTCTTTTGGGGACTAGAAACAGGGTGGAATAGAAACCTGAAAATCTCTCGGATGGAGGCACTGGAACTACTGCCCGTTGTTCCTGTAGGGAAAGAAGAAATCGCTTCAGAGCTTCCGCCTTTTGAGGAGATCTTGACACCCTTGTCGGAGAAAAATAGTCATTGGGGGGTTGGTTTAGGAAGGACCAGGAATGACCGTGTTTGACTGTTGCAACTACCCAGGGATCCCTGCATTTTTGTTCCCAAATCTTTGAGAACTGTTTCAACCTGGCCCCCACAGGGATCACTTGGGCTGGCCTGGCGTCAAAAAGATTTTGATGGCTCCTGTGGGGTAGGTACCGGCCTCTGCCTCCTGGACTTGAGAAACGTAGACTGTGTGCTCTTCCAGTTGTGCCTGAAGCCTTTCCCTTGTCTTGATTGTCGGTAGTCCCTATTTTTGGAATATTGGAACCTTGGTGCAGAGGATCTGAAACGTCTAGATCGCCTGTCTTGAGGAAGTAGGCCTGACTTTCCGCCGGTGACCCGAGAGATGGCTTTGTCGAGTGTTTCCCCGAACAAGGCTTTACCGTCAAAAGGTATCTTGCACCAATTTTGCTTCGAGGCAACGTCCGCTGCCCATGGTTTTAGCCACAGTGCCCTTTTGGCCATTACTGTGTGAAGCATTGCCCTTGCGGAGCAACGAATGGAATCGATGGCGGCTTCTCCAATGAAGTCGGCTGAGAGCTTCAGCTCATCCAATGCCCTTATTATCTCTTCTTTAGGGATATCCTGTTGGATTGCCGACTCTATATTATCTGTCCAGACGCGTAGTGCGTTGGACACTGATGTCAGAGCTATTGCAGGTTTACAGGCATATCCTGCCATCTGATAGGCCTTCTTAAGGTCAAGGTCCATCCTTCTATCCAGAGGGTCCTTGAAGGAGGTTGAATCATCTAGGGGTAAAGTGACGTTCTTGGCCAGCCTTACCACTGCGGCATCTACCACCGGCGGGCCGTCCAGCATTTTGGAATCTGCCTCGGAGAGAGGGTATAATTTTCCCAATCGATTGGTGGAAAGTCTTTTGTCTGTCCTCCCCCATTCTTCCTTGATCACCTCCCTGATTTCCTCCATAAGAGGGAAGAAGGAGATCTGGCGCTTAAGGAAGGGGAAGTATGATTTGGACTTCCTGACCTCCACGTTGGAATCCTCCCAACCGATTGCTTGTTTAACGGCCTGCACATAGGGCTGGACCATGGCAAAGGCAAAGCCAGAGGCATCTGTGTCATCTGAGGAATCCTCTGAAATGGCCATTTCGTCCTGATGCTTAGAGGAGGAGGGAGGGAACAGACGACCACTTCCACTGGTGGAAGGACCAGGAATGGAGGCCTCAGCCATCAGTTCCTGAGGAGGAGATGCCGGTTGTTGTGTCGGCCTTGTAGCGACCAATTCCGTAAGGGAGTCTTTTACTGCCTTTTTAAGGAGACCTGCCACCTGTAGGCTCTCAGACTCTCTGTCTGCTGCATAGTCTCTAAGGCAGTCTCGACAAATTAGTTTGTCCGGAAGTGGGGAGCCTCCGCAGGCCTGACATCTGGTAAGTCTAGGTCTCGGGGAGCGCGAATGACGGCGCCTCTTAGCTGAAGCTTTCCTGCCGCTTCTGTAATGCCCATGTCTGGGTGACCTGTCTCTGCTGTGACAGGAATCATCATCGTCATCTCCATATCGCCTTGAGGTCTTCTTAGACGTCTTCTGGCGTACAGGACTGAAATACAAAAGTATCGTCCTTAGTGCACTCTTTTTTTTTTTTTTTTTTAAAACTTACCTGGGCGTAGGTCCTTACCTTGGGAGTAGAGTAGGATCTTGAGCGGGCGGCGAAAGGCTCATGTTTAGGCGGCTTAGCAGAGGTAACGGCTAGGAAAGAGTCAGAGGAAAAGGCGTCAACCCGTCGTGCGCTGATTCATGGAAAAGAAGGGAATTTGCCTACAAAAGTGACGGTTCCCACCCCCCGTTACTGTGTGTTGTGTTTTGTGTTTTTTTTTTTTTTTTTTTTTTTTTTTTTTTGAATCCATTTTTTATATATATTTTTTTTTTTTTTTTTTTGGAGGCTCCGATTTAAATAATTTAATATATTAATAAATTAATTCTTTTTAAGTGAAAAGAGACATTCCATCAGAGCTATACCAATATATTCGGATGATCACATGTACAAAAACAAATGCATTAAAACATGCCTTACCTTAACAGGGGTGGGAATAGCCTGGAACTCTAGAGTGTAATTCTCTTGTTGACCACAGGCATTTCACTTGTGCTGCTGGGGAAATAAATAGGAGGAGGGGAAGTGATGTCGTGCTAAAGCTCCTCCTCTGACACTCTGAGGGCAAAAAGAACCATTTGCCCTCAGAAAAGATGGCCGCCGAAGCTTCCGACGCTACCGCACACGCACCAAACGTCAAAACTGACCGTCGAAACATACAACCCGCCGGCGCATGCGCAGACGACGGCGAGAACGCTAGACTATTATAAAATGACACAGACTCGCCGCGCGCGGCCCCTAGTGAGTCTGGGAGTGACAAACAGGAAGGACAGATGAGACTGGAGGGAAAAAACAAACCTCAGGGACAGAGCAAAGCTGCTACCTCTGCTGCCATAGACTGGAGCCTGAATGCCCATACTGCAGGTAAAGCTCTTACTTAAGAGACAAACTGCTTGTCCCAAAAGATCCTACAGAAGGGACTTCCAACCTTATAAGCGCATTTAGCTGCCCAAGAGAAGGAACTGCGTCCGGGAGAGGCTTGAACCCGGACGGACGCTGCCGAATGCAGAAGGTAAGGACGCCGACCAGGATTCACTGCCATGAGGTATGAGGAAAAAAAGGAGAATGCGGGGGCTGTACTAACCTTTTCTTTTATAATATTCACTAGTCCTGAGGGAGGAGCCAAGGCGGAGCTTGTCACAGGTATGCTGCCATGGAGGCACCAGGAAAATAAATATTCAATGGGCTCAACATACCCATCAGCAATTTCCTTGGGGTGTCTACTTTCCAAAATGGGGTCATTTGGGGGGGATTTGTACTGCCCTGCCATTTTAGCACCTCAAGAAATGAGATCGGCAGTCATAAATTAAAAGCTGTGTAAATTCCAGAAAATGTACTCTAGTTTGTAGACGCTATAACTTTTGCGCAAACCAAAAAATATACGCTTATTGACATTTTTTTTACTAAAGACATGTGGCTGAATAAATTTTGCCCTCAATGTATGACTAAAATTTAGTTTATTCGATTTTTCTTATAACAAAAAGAAGAAAATATCTTTTTTTTTCAAAATTTTCGCTCTTTTTCCATTTATATCGCAAAAAAAAAAAAATCGCAGAGGCAATCAAATACCATCAAAAGAAAGCTCTATTTGTGGGAAGAAAAGGACGCAAATTTCGTTTGGGTGCAATATTGCATGACCGCGCAATTACCAGTTAAAGCAGCGCAGTGCGAAATTGCAAAAAGACCTCTGGTCCTTAAGGTATTTATTGGTCCGGAGCTGAAGTGGTTAAAGTGGACAAAAAAGTGAAATATTCCTTTAAATATTGTGCCTGGGGGGTGTCTGTAGTATGCCTGTGAAGTGCCACGTGTTTCCGGTGTTTAGAACAGTCCCTGCACAAAATGACATTAAACGGAAAAAAAGTCATTTAAAACTGCCTGTAGTTTTAACCACTTCAATACCGGGCATTTATACACCTTCCTTACCAGACCAATTTTTAGCTTTCAGCGCTCTCACACTTTGAATGCCAGTTACTCAGTCATGCAATACTATACCCAAACAACATTTTTATCATTTTTTTCATACAAATAGAGCTTTCTTTTGGGGGTATTTAATCACCACTGTGTTTTTTTATTTTTTGCGACATAAGTGAAAAAAGAGCGAAAATTTTTGAAAAAAAAAACACTTTTTTTTAGTTTCTATGATAACATTTTGCAAATAAGTCATTTTTGTTCATAAATTTGGGCCAAAATTTATACGGCTACATCTCTTTGGTAAAAATAAACCAAATTAGTGGATATTATTTAGTCTCTTTGAAAGTTATAGAGTCTACAAGCTATGGTGCAAATCATTGAAAATTGATCACATCTGAACACACCTGATGCACTGACGACCTATCTCATTTCTTGAGGCTCTGAAATGTCAGGAAAGTACCAATACCCCCCATATGACCCCTTTTTGAAAAGTAGTCAGTCCAAGGTATTTAGTAAGAGGCATGGTGAGTTTTTTTTAAGTTGTAATTTTTTCCCACAATTCTTTTTTTTACAAAATTGTCATAATAACAAGTTATTTCTCATACATAGCATATGCATACTTCCAATTACACCTAAAAAATGCATTCTGCATCTCTTCCCAAGTATGGCGATACCACATGTGTGGGACTTTTACATAGGCTGGCCACATAGAGAGGTCCAACATGCAGGGAGCGCCGTAAGGGGTTCTAGGAGCATAAATGACACCTCTAATTTCCTAACGACCTATTACATTTGTGAAGGCCCTGGAGCACCAGGACAGTAGAATTACCCACAAAATGACCCCATTTTGGAAAGCAAACACTCCAACGTATATTTTATGAGGCATAATGAGTCTTTTGAACAGTTAATTTTTTCCACAAGTCTTTGGAAAATGTGGAAAGAAAATGAAAACATATTTTTTTTTTAAACAAAGTGGTCAGTTTATAAGATATTTCTAACACATAGCATATACATAGAAAAAATTACACCCCAAAACACATTCTGCTATTACTCCCGAGTACGGCGATACCACATGTGTGTGACTTTTACACAGCGTGTCCACATACAGAGGCCCAACATGCAGGGAGCGCCGTCAGGTGTTCTAGGAGCATATATTACACCTCTAATTTCGTAACGACCTATTACATTTGTGAAGGCCCTGGAGCATCAGGACAATGGAATTACCCACAAAATGACCCCATTTTGGAAAACAAACACCCCAATGTGTATTCTATGAGGCATGGGCTGCAAATTGGTACTCTGACAGGCTGGTGACAGGTATTCGGGTACTCCGACGGGCTGGTGACAGGTACTCGGGTACTCCGACGAGCTGGTGACAGGTACTCGGGTACTCCGACGGGCTGGTGACAGGTACTCGGGTACTCCGACGGGGTGGTGACAGGTACTTGGGTACTCTGACGGGCTGGTGACAGGCATTCGGGTACTCAGATGAACTGTGACAGGTACTCGGGTATTCAGATGGGCTATGACAGGTACTCGGGTACTCAGATGGACTGTGACAGGTACTCAGATGGACTGTGACAGGTACTCAGATGGGCTGTGACAGGTACTGGGGTACTCAGATGGGTTGTGACAGGTACTCTGGTACTCAGATGGGCTGGGACAGGTACTCTGGTACTCAGATGGGCTGGGACAGGTACTCAGATGGGCTGGGACAGGTACTCAGGCACTCGGGTACTCAGATGGACTGACAGGTACTCAGATGGGCTGGGACAGGTACTTGGGTACTCAGATGGGCTGACAGGTACTCGGGTACTCAGATGGGCTGTGATGGGTGATGACAGGTACTTTGATGGCTGGTGACAGGTCCTCTTTATTGGGGGGGGGTAATCAGTGTGATTGGCGTGTACACTGGGCGGTAATGAGATGTTACCACAATCTCCTCCTCACACATGATCAGCCGGTCACGTGATAAAGAGACAGTTTCATTGGCTCTTTACTGCAATTGCGGTCGGGCTGTGTCAGGGTGACAAGCCGCATCCCCGATAGGCGCTCTGCACGCGCCCTAGGCACGTGAACGAGCCCTGTAACGGCACAGTACATGTGACCGGCTGTGATTGGACACGGCCAGTCACATGTATCGGGGGGTGGATGGGGTGGAAAATCCCACAGATCGGGGATGGGCTGTGTCCGAGGGACACACCTCATACACGATTGCCGCGCTGCGGGCCCCTGGGGGCCTGCAGGAGCGCGAAATACCGAGGACGTCATATGACGTCCACCCAGGATGGGAGATCCCATCTGTGGACGTCATATGACTATGGCCGGGTATTGAAGTGGTTAATGTACTTTCTGGTTCCAGCAATATGGATGAAAATCATTGAGAAAAATGGCATGGGTAGCCCCCCTGCCCATTACCAGCCCCTTTGGGTCTTGTACGGATATTAAGGGGAACCCCGTACCCAAAAAAAAGGAAAGGCGTGGGGCTCCCAGGCCCTATATATTCAGAACAGCAGTATACAGGCTCTGCAAACAAGACAGGGACTGTGTAGGTTTGTTGTGTTAAGTAGAATCTGTTTGTAATTTTGAACTGGTACATTTTTAAAGTGTAGCTCCAGTCAAAAAAATCTATTTTTAAGCTTTTTGGAAAACATGGAAATTTTTTTTGCTGTCCGTCTTTTTTCATCGCACTTCCGTTTGCAAGTAGGAGACGTTTGTAAGCTGGATGTTTGAAACTAGGGGCCTGCCCTACATGCTCTGCAAAAAAGGCGGAACAAGGTGTTGGTGTTGCCACAACACTATAAGCCCTCAAAGTGACTCTTGGTGGGCGCTGGAGTGCCCTGCTGTGAACGATTATATCAAGAATTGTAATTGCATGCCATTGTTGAACAGTGGTAGAAAAATTGGGCCTTTGGTGGTTGTGGTGCTGGTGCCACAACACTATAAGTCCTAACAGTTACTCTCGGTGGGCACAGGAATGGGCCCTGCTGTGAAATATTATATCAAGAATTGTAATTACATGCCCCTGTTAAACAGGGGCTGAAAAAGTGGGCCTTAGGCACTGCTTGTTGGTGCCACAACACTGCAACCTCTCCCATATACTCTAGTTGGAGTGCAGGAATGAGCCTTGCTGCAAAGCATTGCATCCAAAATTGTAATTACATGCCCCTGTTAAACAGGGGCTGAAAAATTGGGTTGGTGGCGTCACCCAGATCCAAAAATGTTCTTCCAAGCTATCAGCAAGTTCATTGAGGAGGAAGAGGATAGTCAATAAACATAACAGGACAATCACTCAGCATCAGCATAGGCAGTTTGAAGGGATGTCACATTTAAAAAAAAACATTCGGTTACATCAGCTTCAGGTGTTTGGTAGCTGGTGGTGATCCAAGACTGATTCATCTTTATGAAGGTCAGTCGATCAACCGAGTCGGTGGACAGGCACACCCTGCGATCAGTTACAAAGCCTCCAGCAGTACTGAAGGTGCGTTCCGATAGAATGCTGGTGTCAGTAACCACGAATCAGTCTGAGACAGAAGTACAATCAAATCACACTTGTTTATTAATAAAAATAAAAAGGTATAAAGAAAAAGCGTAGTCAAGCATAGCCAGAGTCCAGTAGCCAGATTGGGTAGTCATCCAGTCCAAAGTTCATTAACCAGATCGGGTAATCAGCCAGGCCTGAAGTCAGGGATCCAAGGAGAGCAACTGCAAGCAGGATAAGAAGCCAGGAGGGATGTCAGCTACCAGTCTTGAAACAAACAGCAGGAGATGGTTCCTTGTGATGTGACCAATGTGAAGGCAATGGAGAAATGAGCTGGAAGGCTTTAAATAGACAGGTCAGACGAGCATCATCGGGAACAGCTGGTAACTGGAAAGAGAAGAGAGCTGGCAATTAGCTCACAGCTGAGCGGCCAGCCCAGAGGAGAAAGGGCTAAGCCAGCCCTGACATGTTGACAGTATAAATAAACAGAGCTGATCATCCTAGACAGGATTCTGCTAAGCCCAACGTGATACCAGCATCTGTGTCTGTGTTACTTAATTGGCATACGCACGGCCGGATTGTCCGCCGAAATTCAAGTCTGGCGGGAAGATTGGAGTGCAAAACTACTTTCTAAGTCCGCCGTACTTTCGGGTCAAAAAAGTACGCCGGAGGCTACACATGGGGGGATTGTCCGGCGGACTTGAGTTTGCCGGACTTTTCCACCCGATTGTTTGATCGTGTGTACGCGGCATTAGAGATACACCAGCACGCTTTCCCCGGCATTATACAAGAGAGCTATATTTGTGCTTTTAAGCACAAGGAAATGATTTGCTTATAGGAGAAGCTTAATATTTCCTGGAGACTCCTCGGTATTCCTCACCATGGATACATTACCTGCAAAAATAGAATGGGACTCTGAATAGTAACAATTTAATAAAAGCTCCCAAAATCAACACTTACATTTAAAAAGCACCCACAGTGCTATGTACGCTATATTACCAAAAGCAAGGTCCATAAAAGACATGGATGAGCGAGTTTGAGGTGGAGGAACATGACTGGCCTGCACAGAGTCCTGACCTCAACCCGATAGAACACCTTTGCGATGAATTAGAGCGAATACTGAGAGCCAGGCCTTCTTGTCCAACATCAGTGCCTGACCTCACAAATGCGCTTCTGGAAGAATGGTCAAACATTCCCGTAGACACACTCCCAAATATTGTGGACAGCCTTCCCAGAAGAGTTGAAGCTGTTATAGCTGAAAAAGGGCAGGCCAACTCAATATTGAACCCTACGGACTAAGACTGGGATGTCATTAAAGTTCATGTGCGTGTAAAGGCAGGTGTCCCAATACTTTTGGTAATATAGTGTATCTCAGGATAAATAAACATGGGTCATAGTGATTAATACAGCCAAGGATCTCATACCCACAGAGCGGGTACAAATCCTGTGTGTGTTTCCCTCCTGTACCAGAACTTCCTCAGGAAGCCCCAGGTGGGCTGTGACCTTGATCTGTATCGAGGTCCATGCACAAGGAGATCACATATTATCACTGGGTGTGTGCATGTGTCCCCGAGTCTGATAGAAGAGTAGGGATGAGCTTCGTGTTCGAGTCGAAAGTACGTTCGACTCGAACATTGGCTGTTCGTCGAAATCCGAACTCTTGGTCCGTTCGCGTCAAAATTCGTGTGGCGCGCACGGCCCACAATGCACTGCGATGGCACAGTGCATTGCTGGCTCATGATTGGCCAAGCATGCACTGTGACCCCGCATGCTTGGCCAATCGCAGCCCCAGCAGCGAGGAGAGCCATGATTGGCCACAGGCAGAATGGCATTCTGCCTGTGGCCAATCATAGCTCAGGCTGTGTAGTGCACGCCCCACACTATATAAGTGCACTCGTGTAGTGTGTTGGCATCTGAAGCAGTGGGTGTTCTGTGTACCTTCAACACAGTACACCGATCATTTTTGGCTGATTTCCTATCTTGCTGTTGTGTAGTGGTTATTGTCTGTGCCCTGACCGCAGTATACACCACTATATTCACCTCACCTATATAGCTAGTGATCTTTAACCACTTAACAACCGCCCATTGCCGATTAACGGCTTCAGGGCGGTTGTTTAACTCTGAGAGGCCGTTAATTAACGGCCTCCCAGAATTCTGCTCTCGCGCGCCCGCCTGGGGCGCGCACTCGAGAGCATCCGTGAACGCTGGGTCCACAGGACCCGGCGCATCACGGTAAACGGCCGCTCGTCACGGCCGTTTACCACGTGATCTCTCCGTCAAATGACGGAGTGATCACTTGTAAACAAACCGGCGTCATGTTATGACGCCGGTTCCTCCCTCCCCTCTCTGTACCGATCGGTACAGCGGATGGGAAAGAGATCGGTGTCAGCAGCGATGTGGGCTGCATCTGCAGTGCCCACATCGCTGCTCACCAAATTTAACCCCTCAATTCCCTGCCAATACTCTGCAATACCAGTGCATACTCTGCAGTACCCTGCCATTACTCTGCAGTACCCCCCATTACTCTGCAGTACCCTGCCATTACTCTGCAGTACCCCCCATTACTCTGCAGTACCCCCCATTACTCTGCAGTAACCCCCATTACTCTGCAGTACCCCCAATACTCTGCAGTACCCGCCATTACTCTGCAGTACCCCGCCATTACTCTGCAGTACCCCGCCATTACTCTGCAGTGCCCCCAATACTCTGCAGTACCCTGACATTACTCTGCAGTACCCTGCCATTACTCTGCAGTACCCTGCCTTTACTCTGCAGTACCCCCCATTACTCTGCAGTAACCCCCATTACTCTGCAGTACCCTGCCATTACTCTGCAGTACCCCCCCAATACTCTGCAGTACCCACCATTACTCTGCAGTACCCCGCCATTACTCTGCAGTGCAGTACCCTGCCATTACTCTGCAGTACCCTGCCATTACTCTGGAGTACCCCCCAATACTCTGCAGTACCCTGCCATTACTCTGGAGTACCCCCCAATACTCTGCAGTACCCTGCCATTACTCTGTAGTACTCCCCAATACTCTGCAGTACCCTGCTATTACTCTGTAGTACCCCGCCAATACTCTGCAATACCCTGCCATAAATTGACATACCCAGCCATACTTGGAGATACCCAGCCATACTCGGTGATACCCTGAAATACCCAGCCATAGACGCCCCCCACCCCTCACCGCCCTCCGGTGCTTCTACCAACTCGCCAGTACGATCAAAGCCAGAATCTTTTTTTTATTTTTTATTTCAGGCTTCCCAGCCTAGAGGTGAGATGTGGGGTCATATTGACCCCCAGATTTAACTGTAAAGAGGACCTGTCACCCCAAATTCCTATTACAAGGGATGTTTACATTCCTTGTAATAGGAATAAAAGTGATCAAAAATATATTTTTGGGGAAAAAAAATGTCAAACTAAAATAAATAAATTAAAATGAACAATAAAAAAAAATAAATAAAATTAAAGCGCCCCTGTCCCCATGTGCTCGCATGCAGAAGCGAACGCATGCGTAAGCCCCGCCCACATATGAAAACGGTGTTCAAACCACACATGTGAGGTATCGCCGAGAACGTTAGAGCGAGAGCAATAATTCTAGTCCTAGACCTCCTCTGCAACTCAAAACATGTAACCAGTAAAAAAAAATTTATGAAGAAAAAATTACTAATCTGCTAAATTTTATAACAGAAACGAAGAAAAATTCATTTTTTCGCAGAATTTCCGGTCTTTTTTCTTTTATAGCACAAAAAATAAAAAACTGAGAGGTGATTAAATACCACCAAAAGAAAGCTCTATTTGTGTGAAAAAAAGGACAAACATATCATATAGGTCCAGTGTTGCATGACTGAGTAATTGTCATTCAAAATGGGAGAGCACCAAAAGCTGAAAATTGGTCTGGTTATTAAGGGTGTTTAAGTGCCCAGTGGTCAAGTGGTTAATAATAGAGCTTGCAGTCAGTAGTGTTAGGAGATTAAAACTTAAAAATAGTTTTTTTGACTGGAGCTACACTTTAAAAATGTACAAGTTGAAAATTACAAACAGATTCAACTTAACACAACAAACCTACACAGTCCCTGTCTTGTTTGCACCGCCTGTATACTGCTGTTCTGAGTATATAGGGCCTGGGGGCCCCACGCATTTCCTTTTTTTAATATGGGTACGGGGTTCCCCTTAATATGCGTACAAGACCCAAATAGGCTGGTAATGGGCAGGGAGGGCTACCCATGCCATTTTTCTCAATGATTTTCAACCATATTGCAGGAACCAGATATAACATTAAAACCGCAAGCAGTTTTAAATGGTGTTATTTCCGTTTAATGTCATTTTGTGCAGGGACTGTTCTAAACACGGGAAACACGTGGCACTTCACAGGCATACTACAGACACCCCCCAGGCACCATATTTAAAGGAATATTTCACTTTTTTTTTTCACTTTAATCGTCATTAAAATCAGTGTTCCCGCCAAAACGGTCGTTTTTAAAACTTTTTTTTTTGCAGTGACCCATGTCCCCTGAGGCAGGAGCCAGGTCCCCAAACCGTTTTTAGGACACTATCTTGCATATTAGCCGTTAAAATTAGCACTTTTCATTTCGAACATTCGAGTCCCATAGACTTCAATGGGGTTCTAACGTTCGTAACGAACGTGGGGGCCGTTCGCAAGTTCTGGAACCGCCGGGGGGTGTTCGGCTCATCCCTATAGAAGAGGAAGGAAGAGATAAATCACATCACGGTGGTGGAGGAAACATTGATTTATTGGACATTGAAGGACCATTATAATGTCTTGAATGAAGGACTGTCACATTATCTGATGGGATTGCTCTGCATTGTGGAGAATGTTATATATTATTTATCTCAATGACATCAACAATGGGGTTTATTTTATCTCACTGACACCAACAATGGAGCTTATTTCTCCCTCCGACACCAACTATGGAACTTATTTTATCTCACTGACACCAACTATGGAACTTATTTTATCTCACTGACACCAACTATGGAACTTATTTAATCTCACTGATGCCAACGTTGGGGCTTATTTTATATCACTGACACCAAAAAAGGCACTTATTGTATCACATTGACACCAACAATGTTTTTTTTTTATCACACTGACACCAACGATGGATGTCAAGGAAATCATGCCCATGGTGACTTGCCAACTGGAGTGAGAGTCTTGATTGGTGGAGAAGGAATGAGGAGAGGGTTCTCACAGCCTGCGGTACTGCTGACCACCACTGGAGGGAGACTCTCCCACATTTATCTGGCTGGACACACACAGGCAGATACAAGTCATACAATCTAAGGCAGGGGTGCCCAACCTTTTGAAGAGCGAGGACCACTTTAGTAACTTGGTAACTAGTCATGGGCCACAATGAGCAGGCAGATGACAGGTCCAAGTCCACTCTACATATGCAGAGCTGACACATCCCACTCAACTCTATGGGCCCTCAGATAAGATCTGCCCAGATGGAAGGGGACAGATCACCCACTTCTGTCTTTTTTTTTTATCGGATTGGAGGTAGGTGGGTGTAAGTGGCCACAAGTCCGTTTACATCTGTGGTTCAATAGAGGTGAACGGTGGTTCTAAGGCTGCTTTCACACTGACGCGCTGTGGTTTCCCCACACTGAGGGGGCAGCGCAGTGCACCTGTGGCTTAGCTTTGCCATAGACTTCTATTATATCCTGCAAGGGTGGTGCACTTTCGGAGGTGCATCAAACCCGCCGGTAATAGCAGAAGTCTATGGCTCAGTGGAGGTAACCTGCAGGTGTTCTGCGCTGCACCTGCGGATCAGTTTGAAAGCAGCCCAGATATGCCCACATACACACCGATTTTAGTAATAAACTTACCTTTAACAACAGTCTTCCATTCAGGTCAGCTTATGCGGCTCTGCTTCGCAACCAATTGCTTCTTCTACCGCCGGCTTCATTGATAATACTCTTGATCTGGGATGGTGGGTCGGCAACCCACAATCTGGACTTGCCATCCCAGAGCAGGAGGTCACAGGCTACATCAGAGGGCTCCACAGGCCACATGTGGCCCCCGAGCCAATGGTTGGGCACCCTTTGATCTAAGGAGTGTGGAGCAGACAAGAGATCCCCACACACTTCTGAGGATCCCCAAGTGATCCTTCAATCATGAATCCTGGCGTGATGACTTCTTCCCCTGCCCCCCCCCCCACCCCCGCACACATGATTTAGGGCAGATTGCCTGAAGTGTGTGATGTGAGTGGTGTGCTGCAGGGCTATTACAAGGGGGGCGGGAGGGGCACCTGCCCTGAGCGGTCTCCACATCTTTGATGGGGGTGCACTAGGAGTTTTTGCTGCTTCTCCTGCCTGACAGGGGAGCGATTCGATTCCCCCAACTTTTCCATTCCAGCAACTTCAACTCTGCCTCATCTCTCTTGGAGCCATTAATGACTTGTCTCCTTCAGAGTTCCCTTCCCCCTATCGGCTTGTTCTCCTTCCCAGGGTTCTATCAAAATAGCGAATTCATCGAGATTTCCAATCATGTCACTTCTGATTAGTGTAAAGCGTTAGGGATGAGCTGAGCAACCCCGCCCCCCCGGTTCGGTTTGCACCAGAACATGCGAACAGGCTTATATGCCCCAGGGGACATTTATCAATGCAAAAAAAAGTTGTAAAGTTTTTTCTAGAGCAGTGATTTTAATAATGCTTAAAGTGAAACAATAAAAGTGTAACATTCCTTTAAATTTCATACCTGGGAGGTGTCTATAGTATGCCTGTAAAGTGGCGCATGTTTCCCGTGTTTAGAACAGTCCGAGAGCAAAATGACATTTCTGAAGGAAAAAAAGTAATTTAAAACTGATCGTGGGTATAATCTATTGTTGGGTCTTGGCAATATAGATAAAAATCATTGAAAAAAAGAGCATGGGTTCCCCCCCAAGTCCATTACCAGGACCTTTGGCATCTCCGCCGAGGGATCAAAGTGGTCAGGTGAGTAAAATGGGGGCTGGGGGGCCGGTCAGTGTCAGAGTTTTTTTTTTACCTTAATGCAGCCTAAAAAACATGAAGGTTTACAACCCCTTTAAGTAATTTTTGTTTATCTGTTATGGCAAGGTATGTTAGCCATGGCAGATAAGGAAAAGGAAATAGATGTGGCGCTATACCTTTTTAGACTAACTTAATATGAAAATCCTAAAAATGTACAAATTTTCCAGCTTGCTGGCTAATAATTTAAAGCAGTAGATATAGAATCCAAAATAGAACTAAATGAAATAAATAATTGAATAAATAAATGATGAAGTGTTTACAAAGATCAGTCAATATTAAATAGTGAATACAAAGTGAATATAAATTTTCCAGCGTGCTGGTTAATAATTTGAAATAAGGATATAAAATCCACGATAAGATAAATAATTGACATAGATCAATAAATAAATAATTAATAATGTGTTACTAAAATACCATAAATCAATCAATGTTAAATAGTGAATGCAAAAATTGCAAATGCTAAAAGTGCCTGTGACTGTGATAATGACGCGACCAAGTGACTTGGTTTACAAAATCAGGGAAAATTCCATTATAAGAGAGTTCAGCCCAAAAAATGGGAAAAACAAAAAATAATACACAAAATTATAAAAACGTGAATACAAGTGGAAAAATGAGTGAAAAAATATATAACAAGCTGTGTGAAATTGCAAAACATGCAAAAATGCAAGAATAAAATTAAAAATTAAGTCCAGAAAGTGGAAAAAATCTTGCAATGAAATATATGTGAGATAGAAGACGGTGAATAAAACTAAATAAGATTAAATGTAAGAGTCCAATTAAATAAAAACATAAAAAATAAAATAAAATCTGATGGTGGAAAAGGTCTTCTATGTATAGGAGAGGAGTGGAGGGAGAGACTTCGCTTTCAGTTCACAGTGCCCAGTGAACGTTTATGAATTTTGCTCTCACCAGAGATATAACCCCGTCCGGGGTGGATCAGCCTTCACAGTATAAGCCACTGTGTCGCTTCCTGGGCTGTCTCTGCTGTGGTGCTGGGGGGGGGGTCCCTCGTTCCTCCGTGGGTGTGTGGTACCTCGTTTACATATGATAGAAAAGAGGACTATCCATGGTGTAGTATGTTTGAAACTCAATTTATTTGAAACAACCTTAAAAGTACTCACATTTGGTAAGATAAAACACGTATTATATTGCTGTAAAGCGTTCGGAAAATCCGCTCGGCTGCCTCGCCGTCTGCACTGAAGGTGTACGCTGTCTGGCCACGCCCTACGCGTTTCGTCATTCAGGCGTCATCTGGAGCGGCCAACTTCATACACCTTTCCACTTATATAGGGTGTAGTATACCAATCACGCATGCGCGGGACCTAACCGCCATGTTTGCTAAGGGAATTACCATTACTTCGTGTTAAGCCCATTGTTATGCAGGCCGTGCAGGAAATATGTCATTCTACCTGCTTGTAGTTTTATATTAATAAACGTAGATTGGGCACTCCTCCTATGTAAGTGGAACATACACTAGGACACCCTTAATTGTTTGTACACACACGTAAATCGTTGTGTGTACAAACAATTAAGGGTGTCATAGTGTATTTTCCACTTACATAGGAGGAGTGCCCAATCTACGTTTATTAATATAAGACTACAAGCAGGAATAATGACATATTTCCTGCACGGCCCGCATAACAATGGGCTTAACGCGAAGTAATGGTAATTCCCTTAGCAAACATGGCGGTTAGGTCCCGCGCATGCGTGATTGGTATACTACAACCTATATAAGTGGAAAGGTGTATGAAGATGGCCGCTCCAGATGACGTCTGAATGACGAAACGCGTAGGGCGTGGCCAGACAGCGTACACCTTCAGTGCAGACGGCGAGGCAGCCGAGTGGATTTTCCGAACGCTTTACAGCAATATAATACGTGTTTTATCTTACCAAATGTGAGTACTTTTAAGGTTGTTTCAAATAAATTGAGTTTCAAACATACTACACCATGGATAGTCCTCTTTTCTATCATATGTAAACGAGGTACAACACACCCACGGAGGAACGAGGGACCCCCCCCCAGCACCACAGCAGAGACAGCCCAGGAAGCGACACAGTGGCTTATACTGTGAAGGCTGATCCACCCCGGACGGGGTTATATCTCTGGTGAGAGCAAAATTCATAAACGTTCACTGGGCACTGTGAACTGAAAGCGAAGTCTCTCCCTCCACTCCTCTCCTATACATAGAAGACCTTTTCCACCATCAGATTTTATTTTATTTTTTATGTTTTTATTTAATTGGACTCTTACATTTAATTTTATTTAGTTTTATTCACCGTCTTCTATCTCACATATATTTCATTGCAAGATTTTTTCCACTTTCTGGACTTAATTTTTAATTTTATTCTTGCATTTTTGCATGTTTTGCAATTTCACACAGCTTGTTATATATTTTTTCACTCATTTTTCCACTTGTATTCACGTTTTTATAATTTTGTGTATTATTTTTTGTTTTTCCCATTTTTTGGGCTGAACTCTCTTATAATGGAATTTTCCCTGATTTTGTAAACCAAGTCACTTGGTCGCATCATTATCACAGTCACAGGCACTTTTAGCATTTGCAATTTTTGCATTCACTATTTAACATTGATTGATTTATGGTATTTTAATAACACATTATTAATTATTTATTTATTGATCTATGTCAATTATTTATCTTATCGTGGATTTTATATCCTTATTTCAAATTATTAACCAGCACGCTGGAAAATTTATATTCACTTTGTATTCACTATTTAATATTGACTGATCTTTGTAAACACTTCATCATTTATTTATTCAATTATTTATTTCATTTAGTTCTATTTTGGATTCTATATCTACTGCTTTAAATTATTAGCCAGCAAGCTGGAAAATTTGTACATTTTTAGGATTTTCATATTAAGTTAGTCTAAAAAGGTATAGCGCCACATCTATTTCCTTTTCCTTATCTGTCTCACTGTTCCATCCATTGGATGGAAACAAAATAGAGGCTGCTCTTACCTATATTACATTATATATACTCTCTGTATAACAAACTCCATAGCGCACCCTACCCCCTTGTTTTTATTATGTTACCCATGGATCCCTATACATGGTGCTATCTTGCCTCTCTGGTTCCAGTCATGGAGATAATTGGGAGTGGGAGATCTCACGATGTATTACAAGCAAGTAAACATCCAAAATATCCCCTTAAACATGTAAATAGGAGGGAACTCTTTAATAAAGGAGACATGGCATGGGCATGGTTTCCATCATGGACAGGATGGGGAATTGAAGTAATGAAAAGATTAACCAAGTATTCAATTATAATGGATGAGGTATTACATAAAACGTCAGATGACATTGCTCTGATTAATCGGGAACAAAGGGCCTTACGGAAACAGTTCATGCTACATGAGCCGGCAATTCAATCCATGGGAGCTTCACTTACTGGTCTCTGTGAAGTAACAGAAGATTACGAGTGTTCTACATGGATTCATAATACAAGTATGGAAGTGTCTGATTATTATGAAGTCATCAATCAGCATGGAAAGGAGGTAGCACAACTTCAGACAGAAGCCAGGAAAACTGATAATGACGGGTGGAATCCTTTATAGGTATTGGGAAGTTTTGGGGTCTATATTGCTATGGATTAGACAAGCCGGAATGTTAATCTTAATATGTTTATTGCTTCTCTTTATATATTTTCCCATAAAGATAGGCCAATGCATTTATAGAAAGGCAACACAAGATGATGCATATGGGAGACAAGATTTAGAATTCTCACTTTGTGACAAATGAGAGAAATTGTAAAAATTATGTTTTATCTTAAATGTTTTATAGTCATGCTTAAAGCGGGAGTCCGCCGGGACTCCGCGTTTTTTTTTTTTTTTAAAAGCCAGCAGCTACAAATACTGCAGCTGCTGACTTTTAAAATAGTGACACTTACCTGTCCAGCGCGCCCACGATGTCGGCACCCGAAGCTGATCTGTAGATCGTATCTCGGGTGCTGCCGCCGCCATCTTGGGTATGGGAATCAGGAAATGGAGCCTTTCGGCTTCATTTTCCGGTTCCCTACTGCGCATGCGCCAGCCGCGCTGCGCAATAAGGACGGTCCCCGCTGCCTCTGGGATCTGTGTTTTCCCAGCAGGCAGCGGGGCACTTGCGGGAAGGGGCGGGCACTTGCGGAAAGGGGCGTAATATACGCCCCTTTCCGCAGAGAGCTATCCCGGAAGTGGGTACAGATACCTGTACTGTACAGGTATCTGCACCCCCCTCCCCCCTGAAAGGTGCCAATTGTGGCGCCGGAGGGGGGGAGGGTTCCGATGAGCGGAAGGTCCACTTTAGGGTGGACCTCCGCTTTAATCGATTTTTGGAGTTAGACGTTAACTTCTAATTCTGCTGAAATGCTCTGTTTTTGCAGCTCAGACATTTCTGTTTTTGAGGATGTAAGCTTCCTCCAATTGTGATCTAAAACCTGAGATTATTTGTGTTCTCAAGTTATTTCTGCTTATTCTCGGCTCTCTTTCCTGAGTTAGTTTTACATTTGTTTCCTTTTACGTACATACACCCTGTCTATTGTTTCAGATTGTCATTACTTGTGCACTACTATTTCCTATGACGTATATATGTATTGATCATTGCTCATAACTATTCTATGTATATTTTTAGTTGGTCTGGGGACTAATGTCACATCCCCTTTTTGAACTGTATATAAGCTGTCCTGACTGGTCTCAATTTGAATACAGACTGAGAGACCACACATGATGTCTTATTTCCGAGTGCTCGTACATTCTTTACAGGTTGAAGGGAGGCTGGCCAGCAGAAGTGTACCTACCAAGGGGTATACCTTTCACTCCCCACTCGGGGTTCACCATCTCATCTCCCCAAAATCCAGTCCTTTTCAGACTCTTATTGCGAGACTCATCATAGTGTCTCTGGAGGGGCGCTGATCATTCCGATGTAAAATCTTACAGAAATCTTCCCTAATCCCAACCTTTAATTATCATTTCATTCCCCCACATACAATGTCTGGAACCGACATTTACTGACATCAATAACTCCCCTCGTGGTACAGACCATAAATTCCCTCATTGTAATATACGGGGTTATTCTACATTTCCACACTTTATATGTGTGTATCATCATCTGCTGGAGATAAAAGACATCACAGTGACTATGGAGGTAGAAGACGGACATGATGGGGGGTTACTGGGTGTAAATAGAAAATAATATGTTATTATCTCCTTTACTTTGTACCACATGGGACGTCCTATTTATACCTGACATCACTTCCTGTCTTCCACTGGAGACTTCCTGTCTGGGTAGAAGCCTTGCGGAGCTCAGGGTAACTGCAGCCCGAGAAATATCTTGCAGTGTGAACATGGCCTTGTCATTGTTGCCAAGTGTTCCAAGATGATGTAGGACAGTCCCGGGATTGTGGGTACAGTGATATCATGTCCTCATCTCACAGGTTCCAGGACTCAGAGTGCAGAGTGTCAGTGAGGTGATGAATCTGGAACACTCTCCTGGGACCCATCACCAGGCACTGCAATTATAGCCGACTGTGGGGAGCAGTGATCTCCTTTCTGATGGTGAAAATAGAACTCTGACATCAGCAGAGAGGCAGCAGGAGTGTGTGATCAGGTAAGTACCCACACTGACCACCAATACTGGGCTGGAGTTACACTTTATTCTCACAGACACCAACAATAATACTTATTTAATATCACTGATACTGAAAGCGGGCCTAATTTTTCTCACTGACACCAACAATGGAGCTTATTTTATCCTACTAACACCTACAATGGAGCTTATTTTATCTTACTGACACCAACAATGTGGCTTATATTAATCACTGACACTAACAATGGGGAATTATTGTATCCACTGACAACAACAATGGGGCTTATAGTAATCATTTATAAAAAAAATTTTTTTACAAAGAGTCTGATATTGTTTAAATTGGAGTGCCACCCGTCATTTGGGTAGGATGTATTCACAATGCATATTATTCAGAAAATAAAAAAAATAAAAATAAAAGGAAAAATATGAACACCCACAGGCTTACTCTCAGAATTTGTTAAAGAAACAGCATAGCGATGTGCATGTGGTGCATTATGGCTGTCTCCGATAAAGTGCAGTGTCCCTCTAGATTGCCATACCCTTCTAGATTGCAGGAGTCATCCCGCGTCTGAGACAGTACACCCCATTCACTAATACCTAACCCCCAGTGATCCTACCTAAAACCTCCCCTAGGAGATGGGACAGCATGGCTGGGACCACTACCGTGGAACAGACTCCCCAGATGTTGCACCTGAGTGTGACAGACCTGCACTTAACCACTAAGTCAGCTGGATTATGGGACCAGAACTGTGCACCCATATGAACCGTTCCCTGAGAGCTCTATACCCTGAACCTCAATAGGCGGATAAGATGAGCACCTCCGTACTCTGTCTTCCAGGGGAAAGGCAGTCCACAGTGTGTATGATTGTTCCCATATGAGCAATGTAGAACTTCCCAAAAATATGGATATCAATGGAAGTCCAGGGCGTAAATCATGCCATTACGAAGGTACCAGAAATCTACACACTGCTGTTTGGGTGGCTCAGTCTACAAATTGGCTTAATCAACAGTGATATTCAGTCATTAAGGCATCATACTTCAAGTCACACATTCACTGAAAAGCTGAAGCTGAAAAATCAGTTAGTAAAATACTTGTATATTAAAGATGTTAAAAAGCATCCGGGGGCATGGCCTAGTCCCAGACCGTGATGGCAGCTTAGCTCGTGTGCTCTGATGGCTAAAGCTGCAAATTAAGCTACCGTAGGCGGACTGGCTTCCCTGACAGAGGTGGGAGATGGCTGGAAGAAGCTCTTCACTCACCCAATCATAGGCAGACCTGACCACGCAGCTCAGCCACACTATTCCGGCTCTATTCCAGACCCAGCAAGCTGACTCGCAGGCCTCCAGGCAGATGGAGCTACAGTAAGTCAAGCCGGCACACTGGATTCCATGGGACAGCTGAGCACAGCCGTTCCTAGTCCCCAGCCTCCGCCGTTCCTCAATCTGGTGGACCTGCAACTAGTAGCGATGGATATCAAAAGCACGCTTTCAGTGGCGATCGCAGATCTCAAAATGGAGCTTAGAACTGTGGCCTCTAGCCTTGACCACGTGGAGGCAGCGGCCATGACACATGGAGCTGCCATAGAACAAGTGCAACAAGTGACCAGCGTTCATGCTTAGCACCGGATTGACATGCATTGTCACATTGAGGACCTTGATAACAGAGGCCGGAGATGAAACTTAAGATTCAGGGGGATCCCAGAATTGGTGGAAGGACCTCAGTTACAGCAGGTAGTATGGCGCTTTGAAACACCT
The DNA here is from genome assembly GCA_037367395.1 of Lithobates pipiens. NCBI lineage: Eukaryota > Metazoa > Chordata > Amphibia > Anura > Ranidae > Lithobates > Lithobates pipiens. The sequence continues at coordinate 470,822 of JAZDVW010001294.1, forward strand.
TGCTGGGCAGACCACCAGATGCCCCCATAGAAACTGACCCACTTAGGGATGTAGTATGCTGTCTTGTCAGCTTCACCCAGAAGGAGGATATCTTGCGCCATGCAAGCAACCTAGGGCAGCTACAACATGATGGCCATCCCTTTCAGATCTTTCAAGATTTAGCAGCCATCACGCTGCAACATAGAAGAGCATTGCACCCTCTGCTTAATGTTTTGAGAGACAGGCACATTAGATATCACTGGAAATGACCCTTCTGCTTGACAGCAATGGTAGGCAACCGCACAGCCTCCTTGCACACACCAACAGAGCTCCAAGAGTTCTGTGACACCTTGGGCATACCAGTAGTATCCGTTCCAGACTGGCTCATTCATACAGCCAGACCCATGAATCCCCATTCAGCAGGAAATGACCCCGCGGTCCTGGCGACACAGACAGAGACGTCGCAGGTCATCCTCTGATTCATCCCAGATAGGCCTGGACACTATGATTAATGAATGAGGCCCGACATCATCAACAATATCTTCCTGTCAGAAAACTGATTGCTAAATCCAACTCAGAGTACTTCATACGGTACCTGTGTAATTGGCCTTTTGCCCGCTTGTTAACAGAGTGGTAGATCAGAGTTGTAGATCAAAGTGGTAGATCAGAATAAAAAATAAAAATGAATGAAAAACTAGATTGCAAAAAAACAGCCAAGGGCAACAAAAAGAACATTGAAGAAAGTCCATATAGAACCCTGTTCCACTCTCCCCGCTCAGCCATCCCAAACATAGCGAGCTTCAGGTCCCTAAACAAGGGGAAAACAATCAAAACATAAAGACTCTCAGATGAGCTTAGAACTGTCCTATGGCCAACCCACCAACTGGTATGGGGGTTGTATGAGTTCTGGTGAGGCTATCAACAGTAAAGAATATATATTTTATATATAAAAGCCCTGTGTAGGAGAAAGTTCCATTGTGGGCAGGGGAAGGCATGAACGACACTGTGCCACCCTATACTTCAATGATTGTAGTAGTCAGAGTCATAAAGAGAGCAAAGTAGAAAGAAAGGGCCAGGCACTATATGGAATTGCCCCAGCGGGCCACGGAGGGAAAAGCAGCAGCCATCAGGAGGTAAGTAGGGACAGTGCACATGAGTGCACAATCTCTGCATTTAGATCTGGAAGATTCAAGTTCCATAGCAGGGGGTCAAAAAAAACAAGCCAATAGCAATGTTCAGTCGCCTCTGTGTCTGGGTGCAACTCCATAATGATCATTCAGCCATGCCATAGTTTCTTTGGGGTTGGTGTAAAATAGGGCTTTGCCATCATGGCTGACCCGCAGCTTGGCAAGGAAGAACATAGCATATCGCAAACCTTCAGTACACAATCAGGCTTTCATGGCTGCAAAAGAAATGTGTTGGCATTGGACTTCAGCTGAGAAGTCAGGATAAACAGAGATAATATTGCCATTGTATTTGAACGCCCCTTTTTCCCTTGCAAGGCAAAGTATGGCAATCTTGTCTTGAAAGTTAAGTATTCATGCAATAATGGAGCGTGGAGGGGCCCCTGCGGGTGGAGGGGTACGGAGCTTACGCTCAATTACATAAAAGAAGGATGGCGCATTAGTGCCAAAAATGTCCTGTAACCAGGAGTATAGGAACTTTTCAGGGCAGGATCCTTCTGATCGTTCAGGAAATCCGACAAAGTGAAGGCTATTCCTGTGTGAGTGGTTTTCTAAGTCATCAAGTTTAGAGTGGATGGTCGCCAGCTCACTTGTGGTATCATGCAGTGATCCACCAGCCACAAATGAAATGGGGGGGTGGAGACAAATGGACTCGAATAGTAAATGTACTATTTAAAAAGGGACAATTTATTATAAAAATAAGACCAGAGGTGTTAACCACACAGGTCACAATACAAAAATCTATTTCACAGAGATAATTAAAAAAACGGTTAAATGCAAACAAATATACACCCGTGCATGGGGATCATATAAACGTGATGGTATCAACATAAACTGCCCGACATGTTTCATAAAACCTGACGTCCTCCTGGGGCACAGGTGATATGTTGATCCATCACTTAAATATTATTAGGTCTAAACCAAGCCTCGACTTTGTCTAGAAGCCATTTTCTTGTTTAGACCTAATAATATTTAAGTGATGGATCAACATATCACCTGTGCCCCAGGAGGACGTAAGTTATTGCGAAACATGTCGGGCAGTTTATGTTGATACAATCACGTTTATATGATCCCCATACACAGGTGTATATTTGTTTGCATTTAACCGTTTTTTTAATTATCTCTGGGAAATAGATTTTTTATATTGTGACCTGTGTTGTTAACACCACTGGTCTTATTTTTATAATAAATTGTCCCTTTTTAAACAGTACATTCACTATTCGAGTCTGTTTGTCTCCCCCCTCCCCTTTTCACTCGTGGCTGGTGGCCTGAGTGTTTGCTTTTCCTACAGATTTATTGACTGAAAAGTCTCTGCATGCGGCTTCAGCAGTGAAGTTCTCTCCGTTCTATTGTGAGAAGACGCTGTACTGTGGCAGTGACTGGCTTGTCCATCTTCCCCGCAACGCCCATGATGGTGGATGCTGATAGGCTATCTTCGGAGATACTCGGCAGAACTCGGGATTATCCGAGGCTTCCAAACACAGGGACATCTCGTCAGCTCCCTTTCGGAAACTTTCGATGGAAAGTTTGGCCATGGAGGTTTTGTTCATCCCCGGAGAGGGCATTTCTGCACATGTTGTTGACTCCGCTTGTGAGGGAGTCCACCGGCTCCGGTAAGGACCCATACTCACTTGAGATACCAGCAAGCATTGTCACCAGGATTCGTAATAATCATCAAAATTTGACAAATGGATTGAAAGTTAATTTTTCATTTCGCTTTTTTATCTAAGTTTTGAATCACTGTCACTACATATATATTTTCTTTGATTTATATAGGGCTAATTTTGGTTATTTATATGGTTCATGGACTATTCACAAGGTTTATGTGTGTTCACATATTATTAACAGATATGGCTCATTTACTATTCACAGGTTTCATGTGTGTTAACTTACTATCATAATTAAGCTCATCGGGAGTATTCATAACACTTATATTCAGTGCAGCAATATTCTTTATTTTATAAGGGACGAGGAGATTGTCATAAGGGACAAGGAGATTAGGATAAGGGACGAGGAGATTGTCATAAGGGACAAGGAGATTAGGATAAGGGACGAGGAGATTGTCATAAGAGACGAGGAGATTGTCATAAGGGACGAGGAGATTGTCATAAGAGACGAGGAGATTGTCATAAGAGACGAGGAGATTGGGACCCCAATTTAGTCCCTGGGACAAGTCATTTTTTCACAAAATGTCCACAACCCTGGAACTGTTTCTTTTTTTTTATTATTATTTTTTTTTCTTTTTATCATAAACAAAACAGTGATATGGTCGTATTGTAAGACAATTCCTATTCCACAACATACAATCATTGTACTTAACCGATTCCTAATTAATACCAATTGTTACAATGCCTAGTCCTTCTTCCATTACAGATATATTCTGTTTATCTCCCTTTCCCCTCCCCACCCTCCAAGAACACAACCTGGTTCCGCCTCTATAGGCAGAAGAATACCCCAAAAAAGATAAAGAAAAGAAGAAAAAAATACCCTTCGTTATTTGAAGTTATGCTTAAAGGGCGAATCGCTGAGGCACTTCCTGTCATAATTATATGCCTTGTTAATTGAAGCAGGGTCCCCACAGGAACTGCCTTTCCTACAGAGATGGGAAGGAGACCTGGAGGTGTCTTTTTCACATGCGCAAAAAGACCGGATTCTATTATTTGCCCATAAGGCCTTATTGGCGAGTAGGTACCAAGAAGAAGGGTACAAAATTCTTAGTAGATGGTACAGAACCCCGGCGGCAGTGCACCGGATGTTTCCACAGGTATCTAATGTATGCTGGTGATGTGAGGAATCAGAAGGTACCATGATACACATCTTCTGGGAATGCCCAAAGCTGAGGGAGTTTTGGAAGATGGTCGAGCAAACAGTAGAAATGATCGCCAGCGGCCTATCTATTACATGATACTCCGGTATCAAACAAAAAGTACAAAAACTATCTGTTAAAACACTTGCTTACGACAGCAAAGGCATGTATCCCAGTACTGTGGAAAAGCAATGCGTGCCCTACGAGATCACAATGGTTAGCAAGGATCTCAGAAATCCAACAAATGGAGGATCTGACTATGACAATGAGGGAACAAGAGGAGAAATATCGGAGGACCTGGGCTCCATACATTCAATATAGGGAACGGTCTCTCCTAACCGAATAGTGGGAAGATTTTAGTAGAGATCCCTTTACAGGGAGAGTTAAAGATTAGACATTAATTACACCTGACTTGGATAGAGGGGGTGTGGTGTAATATGGAGGGGGGAGATGGGGGGTTGAGGAGGGAGAGGAACTGTTTCTTACATTATGGAGATCAGCCATGGAGTATATCTGGGGTGTATATCAGGGTGTGCTTCTATCACACATGAGTGCTGTGATGTCCAGCAACATTCATATAGAAGACATTTCCCGCACTCAAGGCACTAATACATCTTGAGGGTTGTGTGGGATCCCTGATGTACATGAAGACAGGACTTAAGTGATGAACAAATCCCTCACTCAGGACAGGAAAGTGGCTTCTCCCCCATGTGAGATCTCTGATGTCTGTTAAAACTGGAATTGTCTGAAAAACATTTCCCACACTCAGGACAGGAATACGGTTTCTCCCCTGTGTGAGATCTCTGATGTGAAGAAAGACTGAACTTCACTGAAAAACATTTCCCGCACTCAGGACATGAATACGGCTTCTCCCCCGTATGAGATCTTTGATGTATGGAAAGATCAAATTTCCTTGAAAAACATTTCCCGCACTCAGGACAGGAATACGGCTTCTCCCCTGTGTGAGATCTCTGATGTGTGTAAAGACTGGACTTATCTGAAAAACATTTCGCACACTCAGGACAGGAATATGGCTTCTCCCCTGTGTGTGATCTCTGATGTGTGTAAAGACTGGACTTCTCTGAAAAACATTTCCCACACTCAGAACAGGAATGAGGCTTCTCCCCTGTGTGAGATCTCTGGTGTGTGTAAAGATGGGACTTCACTGAAAAACATTTCCCGCACTCAGGACAGGAATACGGCTTTTCCCCTGTGTGGGATCTCTGATGTATGACAAGGGCTGATTTTTGTATAAAGCATTTCCCGCACTCAGGACAGGAATACAGCTTTTCACCTGTGTGAGATCTTTGATGTGCTACAAGTTCTGATTTCTTTACAAAACATTTCCCGCACTCAGGACAGGAATATGGCTTCTCTCCCATGTGAGATCTCTGATGTGCATCTAGACTGAACTTCTGTGAAAAACATTTCCCACACTCAGGACAGGAATACGGCTTCTCCCCTGTGTGAGATCTCTGATGTGTGGAAAGATGGGACTTCTGCGAAAAACATTTCCCACACTCAGGACAGGAATACGGCTTCTCTCCTGTGTGAGATCTTTTATGCACATGAAGATGGGATTTAAAATGGAAACACTTCCCGCACTCAGTACAGGAAAAGGTCTTCTCTGTTGAAAGGAAGGCACCATCCCTCACAGTCTGAGGTTCCTCAGGATAAGAGGAATACGATGGTCCATCTACACTGTGTGATGCCGGATGGACATTTGAGGTAGTCGAGTTTTCTCCTGGACTATACTGTGTGATGTCTTCATCTTCTACTTTACAGTCTGGAGACAAAGTGAGACAATCCTCTGAGGTTTTCTTCATCTCCCGTCCATCTACTAAAATAGAAATACAAAGATTATTACTAGACATGAGCAGATTGGTTCCCCTAAACCAGGACTCCGCCCACATCAGACAACTTTGTCTCTGAGGATATTACAATTCCCCCCTCAAGGTAACTAGTAAATGGGTCCTCTGATCTCCTACCAGATAATTTCTTTATTCATTGACCTTAGTCAGAGAGGGAGGAAACAACGAGAACTGTCTTTTATAGGAGTTACAGTGATGAGGGGATTATAGGACGAGTGTCCCCACCCCCTCTATCACTCATTGCCATCTTCCCAACACAAGAAGTCCTGCCCTTCCTTATTTGGTCCATGATTTAGTCATGAAAAACAGCGGGGCTGAGCCCCACCAGAGGTCAGAGAGTGAGGATGGGGGAGAACAACCAAGATGAAGACTAGACTGATCCTGAAGACCACCATCATTGGGAAGCTGCAAAGTATAGTATATAGTCCCCCTATAGGAAGACACAAAGTATAGTATAGAGTTCCCCTATATGAAGCCACAAAGTATAGTATAGCATTCCCCTATAGCAGTGCTTCTCAACCTTTTTGCCTTCGGGGAACCCTTGGCAAGAAGTTTGAGATCTCGGGGAACCCCTGAAAAAAAAAAAGAAAATTCAGATCTAAAGCTCACGGATCATTGGATCTTATCAGCAAGCTGTAGATATAACAGCAATAAAGAAACAGTATCACAGGAACCTTCCATCACATCAAAGTCCCCCCTATACACAGGAACCTTCCATCACATCAAAGTCCCCCCTATACACAGGAACCTTCCATCACATCAAAGTCCCCCCTATACATAGGAACCTTCCATCACATCAAAGTCGCCCCTATACATCATAAGGCCTCTTTACATGAGTCTCCCCATCACAGCAGAGGTCCCCCATGTCAGAGATATACTTATCAAACAGAGCCCCCTTTACATCAGAGGCCCCCCCATCACATCAAAGTCAGCCCTATACTTAGGAGGACCCTTTTACACAAGTCCCCCCATTACATCGAAGCCTCTCCATTGCATCAGAGGGCCCTAACCACATAGAGCCCAATCTTAAACCCCCCAGTCATTCATACCCCCCTCTCTCCGAGCCCTACAATCACACAGATCATTTTCACAAAGCCCTACCTTTTGATTTCAGCAGTGTGGCAGAGGGCTGGAGCTAAAAGAGGTCTCAAAGAGAGATAGATCCTGCATCCTGGATTTAGTAAGGCATTCACCCCCCCAATCCAGCCATGTGCTCTCTGAGACACACACACACTGCTCTGGCAGCTTTCACAACACATCCAGCCATGAGCTCTCTGATACACACATACACAGCTCTGGCAGTTTTCACAACACATCCAGCCATGAACTCTCTGATACACACATACACAGCTCTGGCAGTTTTCACAACACATCCAGCCATGAGCTCTCTGATACACACACACACACACACAGCTCTGGCAGCTTTCACCAAACATCCAGCCATGTGCTCTCTGATACACACACACACACACACACACGCAGCTCTGGCAGTTTTCACAACACATCTCTGATACACACATACACAGCTCTGGCAGTTTTCACAACACATCCAGCCATGAGCTCTCTGACACACACACACAGACACACACACTGCTCTGGCAGCTTTCACAACACATCCAGCCATGTGCTCTCTGATACACACATACACAGCTCTGACAGTTTTCACAACACATCCAGCCATGAGCTCTCTGATACACACACACACACACGCTGCTCTGGCAGCTTTCACCAAACATCCAGCCATGTGCTCTCTGATACACACACACAGCTCTGGCAGTTTTCACAACACATCCAGCCATGAACTCTCTGATACACACATACACAGCTCTGGCAGTTTTCACAACACATCCAGCCATGAGCTCTCTGATACACACACACACACACACACACACACACACACACACACACTGCTCTGGCAGCTTTCACCAAACATCCAGCCATGTGCTCTCTGATACACACACACACACACACACACACAGCTCTGGCAGTTTTCACAACACATCCAGCCATGAGCTCTCTGATACACACACACACACACACGCTGCTCTGGCAGCTTTCACCAAACATCCAGCCATGTGCTCTCTGATACACACACACAGCTCTGGCAGTTTTCACAACACATCCAGCCATGAACTCTCTGATACACACACACACACACTGCTCTGGCAGTTTTGACAAGCACAGTGGTGTAGTGGTTAGCACTCTCACCTAGCAGTAAGTAGGGTTGCTGGTTCGAATCCCAACCACGACACTACCTGCCTGGAGTTTGCATGTTCTCCCTGTGCCTGCGTGGGTTTCCTCCGGGTACTCCGGTTTCCTCCCACAATCCAAAGACATGCAGGTAGGTTAATTGGCTTCTGACAAAAAAAAATAAAAAATTGGCCCTAGTATATGAATGGGGACCTTGGATTGTGGGCTCCTTAAGGGTAGGGACTGATGTGAGTGTGCAATGTACAGGGATAGGGACAATTGTAGACACTCAGGTTGAACTTGATGGACTGGTGTCTTTATTCAACCTAACTAACTATGAAACTATGAAACATATCCATCCCATGAGCTCTCTGATACACACACACACACACACTGCTCTGGCAGCTCTCACCTCACGATCCAGCCACATGCTGTGCCTCCTGCACCTCCCATGTCCCAATGCAGCCATGTGCCTCTGCCAGCTCTGTTCATCTACCTCACCCCCATCTCAAACTCGGCCACATACCCCTGCTGAGAAACACTGTCCAGCCACATCTGCCCCCCATCACCATCACTAACCTACAGCTGTGTGCTCCAATGGCTCTCTGTCCCTCCTGCACTCTGCATTGCTGCAGCTATAGCTGTGGTAATGCAGAGTGCGGGGGAAACAGAGAGCCATCGGAGCACAGTGCAGGGGGAGGCAGACAGAGCCGCTGTAAGAGCTCACCTTCCGATTGAGCCATGTTTTTCTTCCCAGTGTTTGCATGTGTAAGACCTCCTTCTTCTTTGGCTCTCATTCCTGCTCTCTGCACAGCTCCCCTGCTCTGCCCCCTGACCTTATAGGAGCCGGAACTATAGAAGTATCATCGAGTATACATGCGCGCTGAGTGTCAGCAGCAGTGCAGCATGAAGGATAACACTGAAATGAAATTCAGTGGTAAACATCCGCTGCCATTATGTAGATTTCCCACAGAACCCCGGGTGAGAAACACTGCCCTATAGGAAGACGCAAAGTATAGTATAGAGTTCCCCTATAGGAAGCCACAAAGTATAGTATAAAGTTCGCCTACAGAAAGCTACAAAGTATAGTATAGAGTCCCCCTATAGGAAGCTACAAAGTATAGTATAGAGTTCCTCCATAGGAAGGTACAATGTATAGTATAGAGTTCTCCTATAGGAAGGTACAAAAATACTTCTGCCTTTAGAATCACTTGTCTCCTTCTCTTCCCCAGGACTACATGTCCCATGAAGCATTGCTCCTCACACATTCAAGTTCTCAGGCATTTACTGACATGTATGGATGGTGTACTGAGCTGTATTTTATGATATGTAAATAAATAATGCATTCTGTATGCAAGCCAATTAATCGACTGACCAACTAATTGATTAAAATTGTTGACTATTTTCAAAATTGATTAGTTGTTTCAGCCTTACATCTCTGAATCTCCTACCAGTTCATTTCTTTATTCATGGACCTTAGTCAGAGAGTGAGGAAACGAGAACTGTCTTTCATAGGAGTGACAGTGATGAGGGGATTATAGGACAAGTGTCCCCAACCCCTCTATCACTCATTGCCATCTTCCCAACACAAGAAGTCCTGCACTTCCTTATTTAGTCCATGATTTAGTCATGAAAAAAAGCGGGGCTGAACCCCACCAGAGATCAGAGAGTGAGGATGAGGGAGAACAACCAAGATAAATACTGGACTGATCCTGAAGACCACCATCATTGGGTTACTGACTCCTCCCTCATTATCACTTTCTGTTTAAGGTTCCAAAGTTTGAGAATGTTATCACATTATTATCAACATGTAAAAGTCTGTGCTCCAATCAAATCATCAGATATAAAATATCCAGCTGGTAGGAAATGGGTGTTAAATAAGTCAGGACTATGTAATGTACAACTTATTATATATAATACAACAGATAGGACTATATAGTATCAAAATGAAGTAATGGACAGCATAGAGTATATAGTGCAGGGGTCAGGAGTATATAATGTACAACAGAGTATTTAGTGCAGTGGTCAGGGGTATGCAATGTACAACATAGAGTATATAGTGTAAGGGTCAGTCCCTCATTATCACTTTCTGTTTAAGGTTCCAATGTTGGAGGATGTTATCACATTATTATCACCATGTAAAGTCTGTGCTCCAATCACATCATCAGATATAAAATGCCCAGCTGGTAGGAAATGGGTGTAACAAAAGAGAATACATATTATGTGTATATATAGCAGTGGGTAGAGGTGAGAGAGCAGAAGTCAGGACTATGTAATGTACAACATATTGTATAAGATATAACAGATAGGACTATATAGTATCAGAATGATGTAATGTACAACATAGAGTATATAGTGCAGGGGTCAGGAGTATGTAATGTAGAATATAAAGTATACAGTGTAAGGGTCAGGACTCATAATATTGGTATTCAGTAATCAGTGGAAGATTAAATGTTTACATGAGGCAAGTTGCAGAGGTCCCACACCGCTGCCTCCCATCTCCTGAGACTGCACTCAGTGACTTGGGTCTGAGACTATACAGACATATCCCTCCACCCGGCACAGCCAGAAAATAACAGAACAAGTAACCCTGGGAGAATTGTTCTGTCTGACATCTTTCTAGATTCGGGTATGGGGAAGAAGACTCAAGGTACATACCCAAGGTGCCTAGATCTAGTAATGTCTATGGTAAAAATCTATTTTTTGCTGCCAGCTGAACCCCAGAATCTCCATAAATCCAGTCTAGATACATAAATTGTGTCTGCAGCACAGAGAAGGAAGATTATCCGAGAGAAATACAGGAATAAAGGACGGCAAACACAGCTCAGGAAAGTGACGAGGGGATTACAGGCTGATATCACCCAGTCCCCGCCCTACTCTGGACCAATCAGTGAGCAGTATGGGTGGAGGAATGTATTTAGTGTTAATGACCCACCTGTCCTGATCTCTGTAGGAGTGTCCTCCTCTATAAATGTCCCCGTTATTCCATCCTCCTCCATAGACTGCTGATCATCCCTCACATACCTCTCTTCTTCTTCTGATTTAACCTCAAATTCTATATCGATTGGATCTCCACTCTAAATCAAGAAAATGAGAGAGAATATCATCTGTAAGATATAAGCTTTATTATAAAAAAAATGTACACATTGTCACCACAAGTTCATGTTCTAGATGATCAGTCCCACCAACCTTGTAACAGTGAGGGATGGTGTGATCTTCCTGTGTGGAATCCAGGGAATACAGAGGATGAGGACATCTCTCTGGTGGGTTCCTGGTATTGAGTGGCTCCATCACATCCTTGCGTTCCTCTGAAAACTCCTCCATCACTCCATACTCCTCATCCTCCTCTTTATACTCTTTTTTAACATCAATATTATCATCCCCGAGGTTTCCACTCTGAATATATAATAAAACATTCATTGTAACAATCATGCTGTGTATAAATCAGAGCTACCAATAATTGTCAATCATCTACCTGATGATGGTGGGGGATGGTGTGATCTTCCTGTGTGGAATCCCAGGAATACAGAGGATGGGGACATCTCTCTGGTGGGTTCATGGTATTTGGTGGCTCCATCATATCCTTACGTCCTTCTGAAAACTCCTCCATCACTCCATACTCCTCATCCTCCTCTTTGTACTCTTCTTTAACAATATTATAATTCCCGAGGTCTCCACTCTGAATACATAGTAAAAAATTTATTGTAACTAGAGATGGGCTGAACACCCCCTTGTTTGGTTTGCACCAAAACTCCCAAACAGAGAAAATGTTGTGACTGAAATGGCAAACCATATTAACCACTTCCCAACCGCCTCACACCGAGATACAACGGCAGAATTGCAAGTACAGGCAGAACCTTGTACCTGTACGTTGCCCTTTAAAATGCAGCTTGCAGGCACGCGCTGCCGGGAGCTCCATGAGTCAGATTGCAGGACCCGAGGACTTGATGTCCATGGGGATACCCACAATCATCTCACCGAGAGGAAAAACGGGGAGATGCTAATGTAAACAAGCATCCCCCTGTTCTGCTTAGTGACACTGTCACTGATCTCTGCTTCCTGTGATCGAGATCAGGGACCAGTGACGTGTCACTCATAGCCACGCCCCCTAACAGTTAGAATCACTCCCCAGGATACACTTAATAATTTAGACCCCTATTGTTTAACCCCTTAAACCTTGGTTTACGAGTAACGCGGTTAACAAGTGTTTTGAATAACAAGCAACTGTTTTAGAAAAAATCCTGACTCGGTTTGCGAGTGTTATTGCAAAAGAAGCAGAATTCAAGCTAATGGGGTGTGCAGTACCGCATTTGGCCAGAGGTGCGGGGGGCGCCGGTGACATTCGGAACGGTTCGGAGCCGTTCGGAAATACTCAGAATCACTAAGTTCCCAAACCTTTCCGAGAGTTTCCGAGATCAGCTGAGCTGTCCCTGAGTATTTCCGAGGCTCTCCGGCGCCCCCCACCTCTGGCCACATGCAGTATTGTATGCCATAGAAGTCAATGCGGAACGAGATGGGGAAACTCGATGTGCGAGTGCTTTGGATTACAAGCATTCTCCGGGAACGGATTACGCTCATAATTCAAGGTTCCACTGTATATATGTGTTATCCTAGGACTTATGTGTAATATCCTTATTGGTCTGTGATTATATGATTTTGATGTTTGATGGATTTGATTGTCATGTTGGATCTCATAATGCTTTTCATTTTAAATTGGCCCACATTAAACTGATATAGGGTTAATTGCATATATGTATGAAGTTTGCGGTGTTGCTGCAGGGCGGAGTCACTCAGCAGCTCGCCGTGCTGACAGATCCCGATAAGGGTTGGTTAAATACTTGGAGATCAAATGAGCAAAAGACCAGTTAACGCTTGGAGATCATCATGTGTAATTATATGCATGTGAGGTTGTGCTGAGCTGATTGGTCAATAAGGAAGGAGGAGGATATTTTAACTTGGTTGCCGTGCCGCGTCGCCACCCCCTGTGACGAAGTCGGAATCGACAAAACACGTCGGAATGTATGTTGAAGCTGGGATGGCGTTCTGATGTCTAACGAATGAAGCAGTGGTGAGATCGCAAACACAGAGCCGCTCGGCACGTCTTGTACTGCGTTACAATAAGGCCGGTTTTAGCTGTATTTGATGTACGTGTAATATAGATTTTATATGGATCAATATCTCAAATGATTTCACACTATTGGAGGCTCCATTTCTCCCTCTATTTTCTACATATGGAGTCATACCCGGACATGTGCATGGAGTGTGGCCAGCTTTCAGCTTGTTTGCCAAACACGAGAGTGAATGGAAGATCATCAGGTGAGCTCGTTTCTTACCGGGAGTTGGTCTCCCATTCATCCCTGTGGTGGAGGAACTCATCTCATCATATTGTTTTTACACTCTTCAATAAGGAATGTTTTTTGGGCATGGATTCACAAGACTTTATTATTATTCATATATATATATATTATTAAGGACATTTTTTGTCTTTTTTGGACACATTGAAGAGCGCTACTGTGGATTATATTATATATACACCTTTATATATTTATGTTTTTCATCTCGTTATGTTTATGTTATTTAAGTAGCAGCACTACTCTGGGGTATTTTTTCAATCTAAAGCGCATTGCTTTTGTATTTATAAATTTTCAAAAACTGTCTGTGTATTTCTATAACTTTGACATTTATTTGGTGAATGGGTAGGGGTACTATGCACTCCATACGCATTCACATGGGGGGCAGGATCTGGGCCCCCCCCTTGTTAAAGGGTGTTCCAGATTCCAATAAGCCCCCCGCCCACAGATCCCCACAACCACCTCCCAGGGCTGGCCAGAAGAGGCACTTTTTCCCATCAACATGGGGGACAAAGTGCTTTGGAATGGGAGAACCCCCTGCCCCAAATCGCTCTTCCCCCCAGTCCCTGGCCTGCATGCACATTTTTTTTCACTTTGTTATTGCCTGTGATGTTTTTTTTTTTTTTTTTATTCAGCTGTCAGCGGGGAAACCCATTGACAGCTGATGACACGGCCAGCTTCCCGACCCCACTCCTTACTAGCCAGCTATTTACTGCACCCTGATTGGGCAAGGCATTACCCATTCAGGGCTTAGAATGCACTGTGCATTGCAGAGCATTCAGTGGGGCGAACACCCACTCAATGCCCTGCAAATTCTGGTGTTTGTCAAAGAGACAAACAGGCAATGTTCGGACCAAACTTTTCGCTCGGCCAAAACTGTTTGCCCAACTTTAATTGAAATAAACATGCTGTGTATAAATTATAACTACCAATAATTGTAAATCATCTACCTGATGTCGATGAAGGATGGTGTGACCTTCCTGTGTGGAATCCCGGGAATACAGAGGACGGGGACATCTCTCTGGTGGGTTCCTGGTATTTGGTGTCTCCATCATATCCTTGTGTCCTTCTGAAAACTCCTCCATCACTCCATACTCCTCATCCTCCTCTTTATACTCTTCTTTAACATCAATATTATCATCCCCGAGGTTTCCACTCTGAATATATAATAAAACATTCATTGTAACAATCATGCTGTGTATAAATCAGAACTACCAATAATTGTCAATCATCTACCTGATGATGGTGGGGGGATGTGTATGTGTATATATATATATATATATATATATCTCAACATACACACACAAACACACACACACACACACTATATATATATATATATATATATATATATATATATATATATATATTTATGGCTGGAGCCCTATGGCCGATACGTATCTGAACAAAACAATCTTATCATGAGACACCTTCTATGAAATGGACCTGAAAGTGTGCCCTGGTCTAATGGACGGTATACCAAAATAAGGGGGCATACCCAGTAATTAGCATGAATATGATTGAAGAGAAATGTTTTTGATAAATGCCCTAAAAAGGGGATGGGAGGGAGGGTATTGCGCACCGGAAACCGACAATCACCACAGGCGAACGGGCTGGTTAAATACCCCCCGGGCTCCTCCCATAAATTCAGGCCACCATACTGGCCTTCTTACTTATGGCTGGAGCCCTATGGCCGATACGTATCTGAACAAAACAATCTTATCATGAGACACCTTCTATGAAATGGACCTGAAAGTGTGCCCTGGTCTAATGGACGGTATACCAAAATAAGGGGGCAAAAACAGTCAGGTAGGGATAAGAGAGTTTTATTGTTTCCTGATTAATTTTATTGAGCCAGTTGAGTGAATGCTCGAGACATCTCCACCTGTGGGTTAGGGATGTACCGAGTGAAGCAGGCCGACTTCCACCTGCCCAACCTTTTGATGACATGATCCGGGACCCCATGCCGGGATGCGGATGAAGCTGCTCCAATGCGGAAGGAGTGGCCGGAATACTCACTCGGATTGAGGAGCAGGTTGCGGAGGAGAATCCTGACATGCTTAATAAATTGCTGGTTAGTTAGTGGTTTGACCGGGAAGGACAAAAGTGGGCTAGAGTCCGGGAGCTCGGGCAGCCGAGCGAGAAACTGTGTGAGCATCGAGACCGGGCACCAGGCGTTGTTAGTTTTGTAGAGGTGGATATCTACGCCGGTGCCTGTCTGCTGGGTCTTGGTTACCGGGAGGTGGAGGATGAAATGGTCCTGATGACGGCGCAGATGACGTCTGCGGAGGACTGGGCCGTGTAGGCTGTTGTGAGTGAACTCACCGGGCCGAAGGAAACCATAGAAGGCCAGGTAAATGGCTGCCTGTATGACCAGACTGGGGAGAACACCAAAGGGGTAGCCGTTGAGTATGGTGGACATGTCCCTGAAGATGGCACTGGTGATGGGGAGCCGCTTGACTTTCACTGGCGGCTGTTGTTTTTGGATGCCGCGTAGTATGGCTCGGACAGCGTGGGACGAGAAAACAGAGGGTTTGGTAGGATCCTGGATTGAAAGGAAATGCTGAACACCAGCTAAGTATAAGCGAATGGTGTTAAAAGACAAGACCAGTTGGTTGTGGCAGTACGAAATGAAGGCTAGAATGTGTCTAGCATCTGTGGGGGAGCCTACTGAGGAGGTGACCAGGAATGCGTTGAAGGTTCTCCAGGCTACCTGGTAGGCTTTGAGAGTATTGGCCGATAACGAACGATTGATAAGCTGCGTGGCTCCTAGTAAATGCGGCTCTAGTCCAGGGTCAACTGCGACCAATGCGGGATAGGCGCTGATGCGGCATCTGCACTGGGAACCTGTAGGAAGAAGGACCGGAAATTAAGACGGGACAGGGCGTCAGCTGCCCGGTTATATTTCCCTGGGATAAACAAGCAGATGACGTTAAATTGGTGCTGTAGTGACAGCTGCACCAGCCTGCGTAGGAAGGACATCACGGAGGGAGATTTAGACCTGCCTTTATTGACAATCTCGGCTGTGGCCTGATTGTCGGTAGTGAAGCCTACCGTTTGTCCGGACCAGGTAGGGCCCCAGAGCTGGGCGGCTGCGACCATGGGGTAGAGCTCGAAGAGCGAAGAGGATTGACTAAAGCCCGGGATGCTGAGTATTTGAGAAGGCCAGGGACCGGCGAACCAATGGTGGCCAAAAATTGCAGCAAAGCCTGTAGAGGCTGCGGCATCTGTGACTACCTGTGGTGAGAGAGGTGAAATGCACGGGATGAAGAGGGAGATGCCATTCCAGTTGGACAGGAACTCGTCCCACATCGCCAGGTCTGCTAAGGCTGCGGTATCTAGGCAGAGGATATGATCCGGGTCTTGAGCCTGAGACAGGTAGACCAACAGTCGTGAGACAAAGGAACGGCCTTGTGGGATAATGCGCATGGCATAGTTGAGCATGCCCAACAGTGACTGCAGCTGTCTCCTAGTACATCCCCTGGTTCGAGTGAACTCGTGAAGTGCCGCCCTGATGCGGGTTAATTTGTCAAGGGGCAGGCTGGCTTTCATGGAGCCGGCGTCTAAAATAACACCAAGGAAGGTGATTGAATGTGCGGGTCCGTCCACCTTATGTTCAGCGATGGGAACATTGAGGTTCCCGAAGACGGTCCTTAATTTGTCGAGGTCTCTGGGAGGAGCGCCTGGCCGTTCTATTAACAAAAAGTCATCTAAGTAGTGGATAATTTGCTGACAGCCGACCTTGTGTAGGAGGATCCACTCGAGAGATTGGGCAAATATGTCGAACAGCCACGGGCTGCTTTTGGAGCCGAACGTCAACTTCGTAGCGAAGTAGTATAGATCCCTCCACTTAATCCCGTGCCAGCACCAGAGGGACGGGTGGATAGGCAACAGTTTAAAGGCGTCGGATATGTCCGCTTTAGCCAGCCACGCGCCTGTACCTACTTTCAGGATGGCCTGGATTGCCATGTCCACTGAGGAATATTTTAAGGAGAATTCTTCAGAAGGGATTAATGAGTTTAAGCTAGGAATGTAAGAAGAACGAGGCGCAGACAGGTCATACACTAAACGACTTTTATTTGAAAACTTGCCCTTTACAAGCCCTATAGGGCTAACTCTCCACATATTGAAGGGGGGCTGAGTGAAGGGGCCTATAACGAAGCCTCGATCCACCTCGTTCTGCAGCAGTAGGTCGATGGCCTGTTCGTCAGAGGCTGCTGAGCGGAGGTTTCTGCACTCGTGAGTTTGGTGAGGTAGGGAGATGAGGCCGGTGTGGAAACCTGCGGTGAAGCCGCCTACGAGGAAGGTGGCTAGTGAAGGAGTGGGGTGCGTGTTGAGGTAGAAGCCCAGGCAAAGTACATCTATCCGGCTCAGTCATGAACCTTTGTGCGCTTTGACCTCGCACAAATTTCTGGGGTGCGCCCTGTGGCAAATAACGCAGATATGCAGTAGACGGCACTGGCTGTAATTACAAGAACCGTAGTTAAAATTATTGCAGATGGCCGCACCCCCAATGGTTCGGACCGTGCGTCCAAACTTGTCCACCTGGTTTTTAGGTGCCGAGCCTGATGGGCCTGGGGCTGCGGTAGAGGTGGAGGGGAACTCTACTGGGCGAGTAGCCGGTATGTTGGCGCACCAGGGAGCGGTATGGGTGGAGGACTGGCAGATGGCACACAGGGGTGAACGAAGGCCGGCAAAATGCCGGCAGAACAGTTCCGTGTCCATCAGGCTCCAGTCTGTGAGAGACTGGAACTGTGCCAGTTTGGCGGCTGCTTTCGCTGAAAAGGAACGATGGTAGTCGTAGAATGCAAATCCACCATATTTGTATCCCAGATCCACCACCGTGTGGAGATATAAATCTAGTTCAACCCTCCTGGCAGGAGAGGCTGAGCAAACGACATCTCTGAGCATGCCAAAGGCTAGGGTAAACTCGGGGATGGACAGCTTGCGGTTTAGCCTGGGGTCCTTAGCTTTGAGAACTACGGACACATCCCCCCAGGTGTAAGCCTTGTTCTCTGCCAGGTCATGCACCGAAATGAGCAAGGAGGCAAGGTTAACATCCTTGCCGTCCAAGATGTCCTTCCTAATGCTGGCCGGCACAAGATGTGCTGGACAGACCACGGGACATGTGCCTTCGGTACCTGTTGGTAGTGGAGACGGGACTGCGTCCGGAACAGGGGTGGCTGTAGGCAGAGGTGTTTCTAAGAGGGTCACTCTGGTCTGTACATCCGTGACCGAGCTGGACAGAGATGACACCATGGTATGCAGTTGGCCTATAGCGGAAGAGATGGACTGCAGGGTAGCCTGAGGTGGGGTACTAGGCCCGGCGGTAGCTGGGGGGGTAGAGAGGAGCCTAAACAGCTCTGCCTTCCTAGCTGTGGCTGGGAAGGGAATGCCCCTGCGTCTGAGCTCCGCTGACAGCCTAGGGATAGTCCAGCCCCTGAAAGACTGTATGCTGTCGCCCACTGAAGGCGGGCGAGGAGACAGGGGGGCAGTAAGGTCTTCACTGCTGGTCTGGGACATGGTTCCTGATGGATCGAGTCCCGGGAGTGATGTCCTATCTCTTTTGGGGAAGATAGATGGACGACCGGAACCTATAGAGGATGACAAAGTCAAGACTGTTTCTCTATATTCCCAAGCGAGCCCACCTGTTGCTTGGGTACTAAGGCGGAAGCGAACGCGAATACGCATATATACTGACGTGCCTTCGCCTACATACATATGTGTACCGGTCCGTCTCGCTGTCGCCTTTTCCACTCCTAGCCCTTCATTTTTTTTTTTTTTTTTTTTACCTGGGAGACGACGTCCAAGCTGGTGCAGGGTGGACCTACTAAGCTTTGACTGACCTGGAGAGAGAAACAACAGATGACAATTGTTTGAGGGAGCCTAACGAGGAAACTGGCATGTGACGTAGGCAGTTGGCTAACGCAACTGAAGTGCACCGGTGAGTAGATATTTTCCGCCATGATTCCTAAAGCATCACGCCGCTATTCCCTCATTGTTTCTGTTTTCCTTTTGGGATTTCCGTATATATATATATTTTTTTTTTTTTTTTTTTTTTTTTTTTTATCCAGCGCCAGACAACCTGTGGAAAACAAATGAAATGTGGCTGTTCCCTCTGGGGCACGCCGAACCGAATCGATGCATCATAGATGCTACTGGACTCGGATCGGAGCGCTTATAAGTGACCATGAAATGAAGCACGATCGCCGTGACAGAGGCACAAACTGGTCGTGTCGTACGAACAACTGACAGCAGAACGGACTCTGGAGCACGTACAGAAATGAGGGCAATAACCTGGGGCGAACCGGAACGAATCGGTGCATCCGATCGTGCGACTGGATTCGGACCGGAGCGCGGAATGTGACAGTGAAATGAATTGAAGGACTACTGTCATGACAGAGGCCAGGGATGGCCGGCCACAAACTGAGGCTGAACCAACCCGGATTTCTGGAGCATGCACTGAAATGAGGCCGAAAAAGCTACAAAATGTGTGACCGTCCGGGCGAATCGATGCAAACGAAATGCGACCGGATTCGACCTGGGCGAACTAGATGAGGATGAAATGTTTCCCATGGTAGAGCTGCGACTCGGAGAGGACGCGACTCGCACCGTCAACGAACGGGCTCTAGCGCATGTACTGAAATGAGGCCAAACAACAACTGGGACACGTCGACCAAACCTGTGCGTTTTGAACTAAAACGTCTGGTATTGATTCGAACGTAGTGGTGACGTGAAATGATTCCCATGACAGGGCCCGGGTTGAAACGGTAACGAACGGGCTCTGGAGCATGTACTGAAATGAGGCCAAGCTATTTGGGACACGTTTAATCGAACCTGTGCGTTTTTTTTTTTTTTTTTTTTTGGCAAACGACTGGTATCGATTCGAACGTAGTAGGTGACGTGAAATGAACCCATGACAGAGACCCGGACGGTAGGAACGAGCGGGCTCTGGAGCATGTACCGAAATGAGGCCGAACACCTAGGGGCACACCGGGACGAATCGGCGCATTTAGGTGATGCAACTGGATTCGAATCGGAGCGTAGTAAGTGTCAGGTGAAATGAAGAAATGGCCTACGTGAGCCAGCTTGTGGCAGAGGCATGGATCGTTGTGCCGTAAGATACGACTGGCAACGATATGACTGCGGAACACGACGAACAAGATTTATACAATCAGCAGCTAACAAGGTATCAGACAGTCTACCGAACGACGCCCGTGAAATGAAGGGCGTGTGCGGGCATGTGCGACATGAGTGATAACAACCCGGCATCAACACGAACGATATGACATTTTAAGGGTTTTACGACACTCGAACAAAATAGAAATGAAGGTCAATCGAGACCCCTACCTGCGGCAGTCGAGCCGGCGAGATTTGTACAAAAACCGGACGGAACACGAGGACTACGAGACTTCCAAGAAGGGAGACGTTTGTCTGAACGGTAATCGAATGGTGATCAACACGAGCTGTCGGCCTAGTGACGTGGTATTGCGCACCGGAAACCGACAATCACCACAGGCGAACGGGCTGGTTAAATACCCCCCGGGCTCCTCCCATAAATTCAGGCCACCATACTGGCCTTCTTACATATATATATATATATATAGACATATATTATTTATATATATATATATATATATATATATATATATATATATATATATATACATATATTATATATATATATACACACATATGTGTGTGTATGTATAGTTAAAAGGAAAATATATATGGTAATTTTTAAAGTTTATAAATATTTTGCAGTTAATATATATGTATCAAATGTTTGGTACAGATTTTATTTAAAAAGAAATACTTAATTACCATATTGAGTGTGTGTGTATATATATTAGATTTAGTTTTTTTTTTCTAGAGTTGTTTTCCCCCTTCCCCCCCAAGCCTTGATAGATAATGCTGGTTTAGTTAAAAAAAAAAAAACAACCAAAAAAACCTTACTTAGCTTTTCTCCTTATCTGTAAATACCCCTCCACCCCACCCCTGATATCTGTTCTTTTCAGATCTAACTCAACCAGTTGTAAATTTTTGCAAAGTGACTGTTAATGACCATTTGTTTGTATGATCTTCAATAGATATCCGTAGATAGAGTGTGTATGTTTTTAGATATATCTATACACACACACAAACACAGATTAATAAGAATATATATATATATCCATAGCTCCATAGAGAAACCAACTGTGGTCTTCAAATTTTTATTTTAATTGCCCTACATTTAACTGTACTTGATTATATTGAGATATAAAGTAATTTATCAATGTATATTTTTTTCAGATTAAAGAATAGAACAACTACACTAAACAATTTATTCTCTATATCAACATGGTAAGTAAAAATTATTTTTTCTCTAAAATTTTCGTAGTTATTTTTTATTTTGAAGATCTAATGACCATTATTACTTTCCTATTGATTTGAAGGCTAATAATTCCGGAACAGCGGCAGACATCGTCTAATACTATTCTTCGTTCAGTCAAGAGGAAAGAGTAAGTTTTACAACTATGTTTATTAAAGCTCTTGTTTTTCATTTTTTTTTTAAGTCATTGCAACAGATATTGTAGCTTATGATTTTTTTAAAAAGCACAGTTAACCGACCGGTGTGCGAATAAGGTCAGCACCTTATGCCAATCTCTCGATTGACTCTCGGGTGCTGATGCCAACATCTTTGGGATGGGAATCATGAACGTAAGCCTTGCGGCTTAACTTCGCGGTTCCCTACTGCTGATGCTCGATGCACTGCGCAATAAGGATGTTACCCGCTGTCTCTGGCATACGTGTTTTTCCCAGCTGACAGGGGTGGCCATTACAAAGTGTTGTAAATACCCACAGAATCTGTGGCGCTCAATGTCTGAAGTGGGTGCACATACCTGTACTATACAGGTATGTACACCCCCCTCCCCCCCCTGAAAGATGCCAATTGTTCAACTGTAGGGGGGGAGGAGTCTAATGAGCAGATGTTCCACTTTAGGCCGTAGCTTTGTTGTAAATTTATAAACATCACATTTGTATGTCTCATTGTCTTTAGTATTTCGTAATTGATTTTTATCCTGTGTATATTTTAATTACAACTCAAAGTATCTATTTTTTATTCTAGATATATATATATATATATATTTTTTCTAATCTCTGTGTGTATATATATATATATATATATATATATATATATATATATATAAAATTATATATTTATATATATATATAAATATTTATTGAATAAAAACATCAAGCAAATTTTGTTTTATGAACATTCAATTGTAGAAAAATGTATTTTAGAAGTATCAGCTCATGTCAATTAAATTTTTTTTTAAATCCCAAAATGTGTGTTTTTTTTTTTAAGAGATCTCAATTTTAATTTTACTTATTGATAATTCATCTAAATATTTTTTGATTTTAATAAAATTTTTACATTATCTATTTAATGTTTTTATTTTAGCGCAAGATAATAGTCCAACAATTGTTAGCAAGGTACCCCGCACGAGACAGTGACCGCGCCTTCCCAGTAAATCCAACGGTTCCTTCGTCCAGTGTTGTGTCTTCAACATCAGAATCTCAAGACACTGCCGATGATAGAATAGGCAACATTGACTGGTGTCTGTGTCAGTGCTGTATACCAATGGCTACCCAGGTGGAATCAGTTTGTTGCCAGGAAACACACCAGGTAGAAGGATGCATACCAGAGGGAAGGAAATGCATAACAGAGGCAGATATGTTCTCGTCTCAAATTGCAACAGAGGAACACGTCAGACTCATGTTTAAGATGTTTTATTTAGAGGGACGTCCTGTTGTCGATGCCGACAACAATAGGTCAGTTAATGTGTTAATATTATTACATGAGATTACCCGTCGTTATAAAACTATGTTTTTTTATTTTTAACATTTTCTTAAAGTTATATGTTTGATATAAAAAATATGAATGCTTTTTTTCCAGGAGATTACGCAAAACTGCTTATCAGGCTTTTATTGCTTGGATCTATGTTTTTTTAGGGAAGGGGAATCGAAGGGTCATCCTATCGTGCGCTGTAAAAGTAGTGCATCAGACCTTTCCTGATCCAAATGGGACTTATGTCGGATTTCTTTACTCTGAAGACTACGATGCATCTGAAATGGCGTTTCACTAAATAATAGTTTTTTATTTTCACTGTTAAAAGTTATACTTTTTTTTTGGTTTTAATATATGCTTAATGATATTAGTTTATTTTATTTAGCAATGTATCTAAGTAAATATAAAAATTCTAAATAAAAATGACATTATTTGTATTATTTATAACATGATTAATGTTATTAATTCAATGGGTACGATAAGACTTAAACTAAAAGCACTAAACTAAACTTAAAGCACTAACTAAAACAATAGATGCAACAAACTTATAGCGGAGGGCCACCCTAAAGTGGACCTTCCGCTCATTGGAATCCTCCCCCCCTCTGGCGCCACAATTGGCACCTTTCAGGGGGGAGGGGGGTGCAGGTACCTGTACAGTACAGGTATCTGCACCCACTTCTGGGATAGCTCTCTGCGGAAAGGGGCGTAGATCACGCCTCTTTCCGAAAGTCCCCCGCTGCCTGCTGGGAAACACACAGATCCCAGAGGCAGCGGGGTCCATCCTTATTGTGCAGCGCGACTCGCGCATGCGCAGTAGGGAACCGGGAAATGAAGCCGAAAGGCTCCACTTCCTGATTCCCATACCCAAGATGGCGGCGGCAGCACCCGAGAGACGATCGAGAGATCGGCTTCGGGTGCCGACATCACGGGCACGCTGGACAGGTAAGTGTCACTATTTTAAAAGTCAGCAGCTACAGTATTTGTAGCTGCTGGCTTTTAAAAAAAAAAAAAAAACGCGGACTCCCGGCGGACTCCCTCTCTAACTCTATATCAATTTTTTTATTAAAATTCAGCTAAAAATTTATAGACAACAGACCATAACAAGTCAACTTAAAACAATAAAATAAATTCCTAATTTCTAAGCTTTATAGTGCATTTGAAAGTGCCATATTTATTAATGTCAATTATATCTTTAAGATATGACATACTTTAAACGTTCATTTTGCACCTGTTGGAAAGCGTGTCATATGCTCACGCACCGCCGCACTTGTTTCCGGCCTTTCGACGGGTGCTATGTTTTTGGGCATCTGAACATTTTTTGATGTCCAAGAACTATGTATTGTGCCCTCTATGATAGAAATCATGTTTGCAAGCATTACAAAAGTATGGTCAGTGTTCATCTTTTCAAATACATTGCGAACAATCAATTTTTTGCGTCCACGTGGGAATTCCAGGTTTTTCCTTTCCACAAAAATCTTCTCACCACTTGCATCCTTTTTTTTTTGTCAGAGCGGGTTTACGTATCACATTGTGATTGTGGCACAATGCGCCAATTTAGTTCTGGCATCCATTGAATCCATTTTAAAATGGATTCTTTTGGGCCGATACTTTAGAATCATGCTGTGATGCGTTTCGATGACCCCAGTCTGACAAAAAAAAGTGAGATGTTTCATGTCCTTTGTCAACTGAGGGTCCAAAACAATTGAGGATAATGCGTGAAATGCAGGTGTCTGTTGGCTTAGCCAAGGAACATTCGGAGAATGCACATCGATCTCATCATGTTGGCATTTGAGTTCGGTATCTCCAATTTTCCATATATGTACATTTACTACATGATGTAGTAGAGATTCCCACAGAAGTTTAAAACGTTCCTCGCTTCCATCACAAGCTCTACTACACCAATAGAAATGTGTCAATATGGATCGAATCCACGGCTGAATTGGTCGATACATTTTTTTTGTGGAAATTTGCATAAGTTTACGTTTTAAATTTTTCACATAATGCCAGATGTCGAATTGATGATTAATATTTTGGTACTTTTCCATTGATAATAATTTGCGTATACCGCTGTGTCGTTCTGTTCCTACAAATTTAATATCTAATTTTTGGTCAATTAACCGATCAAAACATTTTTTTAAACCAAATTTTTCCATTGCAACTGATGAAGTTGTTTGAGAAACCTGCACCAACTCATAATCCACAATTGTTTTGCTAAAGAGGTCCATGAAAGTGTATGTTGAGTATTTTGTGGAAAAACCTGGACTATCGCACTGGCCATCCCCGACAAGACACAATGTTTTTTTTGGACAATTTATTCATTACATTGACATGATTTTCTTGCCAACAGTAATCAATAGTTTTGAAAATATAATTACTTTGGGGCAAATTATAAGAAGATTTTCCAAAAATTTAGATTCCACAAAAATCAAATATTTCTCTGATTTTGGTGTAACTTCCTCCGCTTACACATATGGATCCTGCCAGCAAAATATTACCAGCAGGATCATTTTTTATTTTAGGTTGGCTTTCCCACAGCTTTAATCTATGGCTGGCAGAACATGTGGAAAAGACTAACAACATGGTTCCAATTTTAGTTTTTTCTATTTTTACAATGCGTGAAAAACATTCATGATTCGGACAACGCATTTTGTACAGTAACTGATCAAGTTTGGTTTCAAATATAATAAATTTTTTCTCTTTTACCAAATTCAGCGGATAATGAAGAGTGTTTTCGGCCTCTATACTGTCACACAAACTCGGGTCACCTTTTTGAGGTGTGTCACAATAGGACAAGTGGAAACTTGGGTCCTCATAATATTTTAATTTACTCTTTGGTCTGTTTTGTGGACTCTCATCGTCTGAGATCAAACGAGCCCTCTTATTTGTGGAGTCCAATGTAGGTGTCACACTTGTAGATGGAGAAAATCCAATAGAGGTTTCAGGTTCTAATTGACGCACAGCATGTATAGATGTTGAACCATCTAAGGGTATTGGCAAAGCTTCTTCCAACATGCAATAAGAATGATCCAAACGTGAAACTCTTTCACTAGCTAGTTTTATATAACTTTCTTCTGATTGAGAAACAGCAAAGTGAAACGTGTCAGTCTGTGTGCCTGCATCATTCTTTTGCACTTTGGGAAGGTGGCATTTGCAGATCGTGGGCGTCTCAGTTGTTGACGTTGAACTTTCTGGCATTCTAAATGATTTTTGTTTTATTTTGTTCAGTTTGGTTTGCCATCTGTTTGGTGTAGATGAATCAGTGTCATCTGTAATAAAAATAGTCGGCACAGCGTCATTTCTTAGTTTTCTTCGATTGCCTTCACCGATGAAAGATTTGGTGCTGAAATGTTCAGAACACATCCTGTACTGGTTTCCACGTAAGTCATTTTGTATTAGTGGGATAAATTCCTCAATCATGTCTGGCTCCATACCGCCATTTCCCAGCCAGATTCTAATTTTGTTCGCTTCCTTTGGGAAGGTGAAATATTTGATGTTGGCCGTTTTTTTTCTGCCAGTATTGTTGTTGCAGCAAATTTTTGCAAAGCAATTTGGCATGTCTATGGAAGACATAAGAATTAGTACGAAAACAATATTCAAACATAGTTATGCTTTCTTGTAGAGGAAACTAAAAAAAAGAAAAATTAAAAAAAAGAAATAAAAAATATATCACCCTAAAAAAAAAATCTGAATGAATAATATAATTTGATTAACAATTTGATTGTCTAACTAATCTAAATTTAAAATAGGATAGTGTTAACAAAGATTTTAACTTTAATATGTTAATTTTAGATCATTATGTAATTACAAATTTATAATATAGTACACAAAAGAATAAAATTAATTGCAAATGTCAAATAAATAAAAAAAACAAACACAATTTAACGTAAAAATGTAATTTACTGACGAAAAACAGCACTCAATGTTATATAACATAAATTCAATCTTTTGTTTAATGATATTTTTTATAAAAATTATTTCTTTTACGGTTGACAACAAGGTGGTTTTGTGCACGGCTGATCACAATTAAAATGACACAATAGAGTACGGACATTTATAAACAGATGAAACAATAAATACATAAAAAATGAAAAAGATTTGAGAACAAGAAAGAAGGGAGAATTAAAGAGGAAAGGAGAGGGAGAGAGATGAAAGGAGAAAGAGAGAGAGGGAGAGAGCAGGGGGGAGAGAGATAGGGGGGTGGCAAGGAGAGAGAGAGAGAGAGAGAGAGGTGGGCAAGGGGAGAGAGAGAGACAAGGGGAGAGAGAGAGAGAGAGAGAGGGTAAGGGGAGAGAGAGAGAGAGAGAGAGAGAAGGTAAGGGGAGAGAGGGGGGTAATGAGAGAGAGAGAGGGGGGTAAGGAGATAAGGAGAGAGAGAGAGAGGGGGGGTAAGGAGATAAGGAGAGTGAGAGAGGGGGGGTAAGGAGAGAGAGAGAGAGAGAGAGGGGGGGTAAGGGGAGAGAGAGAGAGAGAGAGAGAGAGAGAGGGGGGGGGCAAGGAGAGAGGGAGAGGGGGTGGCAAGGAGAGAGAGAGAGAGAGAGAGAGGGGGGGGGCAAGGAGAGAGAGAGGGAGAGAGAAGAGAGCAAAAGAAAGTATGCAATACATATAAAAATATTATACATTTAAATTATTTTATTATCATGGAATATAGATAAACGAAATTCGATTTGTCAGAGAGAGGGACGGGGGGAGGAGAGTGGTAAAGGAGAGAGAGAGAGAGAGAGAGAGAGAGCACGAGGAGGGGCAAGGGAAGAGAGGGGGGTAAGGGGAGAGAGAGAGGGGGGGCAAGGAGAGAGAGAGGGGTGGCAAGGAGAGAGAGAGAGAGAGGGGTGGCAAGGAGAGAGAGAGAGAGAGTGGCAAGGAGAGAGAGAGAGGGGGTGGCAAGAAGAGAGAGAGAGAGGGGGGGTGGCAAGAAGAGAGAGAGAGAGGGGGGTGGCAAGGAGAGAGAGAGAGATGGGGGTGGCAAGGAGAGAGAGAGGGGGGTGGCAAGGAGAGAGAGAGAGAGATAAGGGGAGAGAGAGAGCAAAAGAAAGTATGCAATACATATAAAAATATTGTACATTTAAATTATTTTATTATCATGGAATATAGATAAACAAAATTCCATTTGTCAGAGAGAGGGACGGGGGGAGGAGAGAGGTAAAGTAGAGAGAGAGAGAGATGGAGAGAGGTAAGGAGAGGGGGGAGCAAGGAGAGAGAGAGAGAGAGAGAGGGGGGCAAGGGGAGAGAGAAAGGGGGGTGCAAAGAGAGAGAGAAAGGGGGGGTGCAAAGAGAGATAGAGAGGGTGGCGAGAGAGAGAGAGAGAGAGAGAGAGGGGGGGGTGGCAAGGAGAGAGAGAGAGGGGGGTGGCAAGGAGAGAGAGAGAGAGGGGGGTGGCAAGGAGAGAGAGAGAGAGAGTGGCAAGGAGAGAGAGAGAGAGGGGGTGGCAAGGAGAGAGAGAGAGAGGGGGTGGCAAGGAGAGAGAGAGAGAGGGGGTGGCAAGGAGAGAGAGAGAGGGGTGGCAAGGAGAGAGAGAGAGGGGTGGCAAGGAGAGAGAGAGAGAGAGAGAGAGAGGGGGTGGCAAGGAGAGAGAGAGGGGGGTGGCAAGGAGAGAGAGAGAGGGGGGTGGCAAGGAGAGAGAGAGAGGGGGGGTGGCAAGGAGAGAGAGAGAGGGGGGGTGGCAAGGAGAGAGAGAGAGGGGGGGTGGCAAGGAGAGAGAGAGAGAGAGAGAGAGAGAGAGACCCTGAACATATATCACAATGGTACCATCATGGCGCAAGGCATAGAGGAACAATTAGAGGATTTAAGCATGTCTTCCCCCAAATTAAAGATCAGGCCGAGGTTTATAAGGATCTAAAAGCTACAGCCAAAAAGGATGAGAAACAGATACCAGCAAAGACATCCATAGACACTACTGGAGAGTGGAATAGGAGGGAAAACATATGATGTTATTAAGAGTTCATACACTGAGAACAGCTACAGCGTAAAGGTGAATGGGAAAAGAACCGAACATTTCCGGCAGGCCCGAGGAGTCAGACAGGGCTGCAGCCTAAGTCCAACCCTCTTCAACATCTACATCAATGAACTGGCTGCAGCCCTAGAGTCCTCCCAGCACCAGGACTGAGTCTACATGACACTGAGGTGACGTTCCAATGAACTGGCTGCAGCTCTAGAGTCCTCCCAGCACCAGGACTGAGTCTACATGACACCGAGGTGACGTTCCAATGAACTGGCTGCAGCCCTAGAGTCCTCCCAGCACCAGGACTGAGTCTACACGACACGGAGGTGAAGTTCCAATGAACTGGCTGCAGCTCTAGAGTCCTCCCAGCACCAGGACTGAGTCTACACAACACGGAGGTGAAGTTCCTGCTGTATGCAGATGACCTCTTACTTCTGTCACCAACAGAGAAAGGCCTACAAGACAGCCTGGAAGTGCTAGAAAAATACAGTGCCACATGGGCACTACCAATCAACTCAAGCAAAACAAAAATCATGGTGTTCCAAAAGAAAAATACAAAACAAACAAAGAGCCCTCCCTTTAAATTAAACAATTGCACTGTTGATGAAACTAACAGCTACACATACCTCGGCCTAGAAATGAACAAATCAGGAAGTTTCAAGCCAGCCATAGAGGCACTAAAAGACAAGGCACGCAGAGCCTACTATGCCATCAGGAGACAGCTGTACCACCTAAAACCACCAGTGAGAGTCTGGAACAGAATATTTGATAGCGTCATCACCCCAATTCTTCTTTATGGCAGTGAAGTCTGGGGTCCTGTCACCTACCCAGACCAATCCAAATGGGACCCCAGCCCAACAGAAACATTCCATCTGGAATTCTGCAAACATCTCCTCCAAGTCCATCGGAGCAACTCCAACAGTGCTTGCCGATCTGAGTTGGGCAGATTTCCTTTACTTCTCGCAGTACAGAAGAGGGCACTATCATACTGGAACCACCTACAAAACAGCAATCCCAACTCATACCACCATAAAGCCTTACTGAACAGTAAGGACCAGTCCAAACCATGTGGCCGGCAACAACTCATCACCTTGTCTATTCCAAACTCTCAACAATGCGGCCTGACAAAATCTCAAATGAAAAACATAATGAATGACTACAAAGAAAAATATGTTGAAGAATGGAGAAATGAAATAACAAAGTCCAAAAAACTAACTGTTTACCAGTCATTACAGAGAGAATACAAACTGGCCCCATACCTGGAGGTGCTACAAGACCCCAAAGACAGACAGACCCCGAGCCTGTACAGACTGAGCACCCACAGCCTGGAAATCCAGTTAGGACGGCACAGAGAGACCTACAAGCCCAGGGAGAGGAGACTGTGCCAGCAATGTGACCAGGGGGTCCTGGAGGATGAGGACCACTTCCTGCTACAATGTGACCAGGGGGTCCTCGAGGATGAGGACCACTTCCTGCTCCAATGTGACCAGGGGGTCCTGGAGGATGAGGACCACTTCCTGCTACATTGCCCAAAGTACTCATCAGTGAGGGACACTCACTTCCAGAGACTCTCAACTCTCATCCCGAACTTCACTTCTATAGAAGAGAAGAGGAAACTCCAATTTCTACTGGGAGAAGAGGAGCAAATGGTGAAGAGCGCTGCCCGATTTGTGACAGCGTGTCACCAACTGAGAGGGACCTAAAAATCCTTTACAGAGACTTATGCCCATTCCCCTTTATATTACCCATTACCCTTCCCCCTTTTCCATATACAAACTCAACTGCTTTGGCAATGCTAACATGTATTTGGTCCTGCCAATAAAGCTAATTTAAATTTGAATTTGAGAGAGATATAGAGAGAGCTATAGATAGAGAGAGGTAAAGGAGAGAGAGATAGAGAGAGAGGTAAAGGTATAGAGAGATAGAGAGAGAGAGAGAGGTAAAGGTATAGAGAGATAGAGAGAGAGAGAGGTAAAGGTATAGAGAGATAGAGAGAGAGAGGTAAAGGTATAGAGAGATAGAGAGAGAGAGAGGTAAAGGTATAGAGAGATAGAGAGAGAGAGAGGTAAAGGTATAGAGAGATAGAGAGAGAGAGAGGTAAAGGTATAGAGAGATAGAGAGAGAGAGAGGTAAAGGTATAGAGAGGTAGAGAGATAGAGAGGTAGAGAGAGAACAAAAGAGAGTATGCTAAACATTTTAAAACGTAGATTTAAAAATCATGGAATATAGATAAACCCAATTCCATTTGTCAGAGAGAGGGACAGGGGGGGAGAGAGAGAGGGACAGGGGGGGAGAGAGAGAGGGACAGGGGGGAGGGAGAGAGGGACAGGGGGGGAGGGAGAGAGGGACAGGGGGGGGAGGGAGAGAGGGACAGGGGGGGAGGGAGAGAGGGACGGGGGGGGGGGAGAGGGACAGGGGGGGGAGAGAGAGGGACAGGGGGAGAGAGAGAGGGACAGGGGGAGAGAGAGAGGGACAGGGGGGAGAGAGAGAGGGACAGGGGGGAGAGAGAGAGGGGACAGGGGGAGAGAGAGAGGGGGACAGGGGGAGAGAGAGAGGGGGACAGGGGGGAGGGAGAGAGAGAGATGGACGGGGGGAGGGAGAGAGAGAGATGGACGGGGGGAGGGAGAGAGAGGGACAGGGGGGAGGGAGAGAGAGGGACAGGGGGGAGGGAGAGAGAGGGACAGGGGGAGGAGAGAGACAGGGGGAAGAGAGAGGGACAGGGGGGAAGGAGAGAGGGACAGGGGGAAGAGAGAGGGACAGGGGGGAGAGAGAGGGACAGGGGGGAGAGAGAGGGACAGGGGGGAGAGAGAGGGACAGGGGGGAGAGAGAGGGACAGGGGGGAGAGAGAGGGACAGGGAGGAGAGAGAGGGACAGGGAGGAGAGAGAGGGACAGGGAGGAGAGAGAGGGACAGGGGGAGAGAGGGACAGGGGGAGAGAGAGAGGGACAGGGAGAGAGAGAGAGGGACAGGGGAGAGAGAGGGACGGGGGGAGAGAGAGGGACGGGGGGGAGAGAGAGGGACGGGGGGGAGAGAGAGGGACGGGGGGAGAGAGAGAGGGACGGGGAGAGAGAGGGACGGGGAGAGAGAGGGACGGGGAGAGAGAGAGAGAGAGAGAGAGAAAGGAGCAGGGGGAGAGAGAGAGAGAGGCAGAGAGAGTGCGGACAGAGAGAGAGAGAGGCAGAGAGAGGACGGACAGAGAGAGAGAGGCAGAGAGAAGGCGGACAGAGAGAGAGAGAGGCAGAGAGAGGACGGACAGAGAGAGAGAGAGAGAGAGGCAGAGAGAGGACGGACAGAGAGAGAGAGGCAGCGAGAGAACAAAAGAGAGTATGCTAAACATTTGAAAACATTGTAGATTTAAAAAGATTTAATTATCATGGAATATAGATAAACCCAATTCCATTTGTCAGAGAGAGGGACGAGGGGGGAGAGAGAGAGAGAGGGACGGGGGGAGAGAGAGAGAGAGGGACGGGGGGAGAGAGAGAGAGAGGGACGGGGGGAGAGAGAGGAGGGGAAGAGAGAGAGGGACGGGGGGAGAGAGAGAGAGAGGGACGGGGGGAGAGAGAGAGAGGGACGGGGAGAGAGAGAGAGGGACGGGGGAGAGAGAGAGAGGGACGGGGGGAGAGAGAGAGGGACGGGGGGGAGAGAGAGAGGGACGGGGGGAGAGAGAGAGGGACGGGGGGAGAGAGAGAGGGACGGGGGGGGAGAGAGAGAGGGACGGGGGGAGAGAGAGAGAGGGACGGGGGGAGAGAGAGAGGGACGGGGGGGAGAGAGAGAGGGACGGGGGGAGAGAGAGAGGGACGGGGGGAGAGAGAGAGAGAGGGACGGGGGAGAGAAGAGAGAGGGACGGGGGAGAGAGAGAGAGAGGGACGGGGGAGAGAGAGAGGGACGGGGGGAGAGAGAGAGAGGGACGGGGGAGAGAGAGAGAGAGGGACGGGGGGAGAGAGAGAGAGAGAGAGGGACGGGGGGGAGAGAGAGGAGGGACGGGGGGAGAGAGAGAGGGACGGGGGAGAGAGAGAGGGACGGGGGGGAGAGAGAGAGGGACGGGGGGGGAGAGAGAGAGGGACGGGGGGAAGAGAGAGGGACGGGGGGAGAGAGAGAGGGACGGGGGAGAGAGAGAGAGGGACGGGGGGAGAGAGAGAGAGGGACGGGGGGAGAGAGAGAGGGACGGGGGGAGAGAGAGAGAGGGACGGGGAGAGAGAGAGAGGGACGGGGGGAGAGAGAGAGAGGGACGGGGGAGAGAGAGAGGGACGGGGGGGAGAGAGAGAGAGAGGGGGAGAGAGAGAGGGACGGGGGGAGAGAGAGAGAGAGGGACGGGGGAGAGAGAGAGAGAGGGACGGGGGAGAGAGAGAGAGGGACGGGGGAGAGAGAGAGAGGGACGGAGGGGAGAGAAGAGAGAGGGACGGGGGGGAGAGAGAGAGAGAGAGGGACGGGGGGAGAGAGAGAGAGAGAGGGACCGGGGGGAGAGAGAGAGAGGGGGGGGGAGAGAGAGAGGGACGGGGGGAGAGAGAGAGAGGGACGGGGGAGAGAGAGAGAGAGGGACGGGGGAGAGAGAGAGAGGGACGGGGGGAGAGAGAGAGAGGGACGGGGGGAGAGAGAGAGAGGGACGGGGGGAGAGAGAGAGAGGGACGGGGGGGAGAGAGAGAGGGACGGGGGGAGAGAGAGAGAGGGGCGGGGGGAGAGAGAGAGAGGGACGGGGGGAGAGAGAGAGAGGGACGGGGGGAGAGAGAGAGAGGGACGGGGGGAGAGAGAGAGGAGAGAGGGGAGGGGGAGAGAGAGGGACGGGGAGGGAGAGAGAGGGACGGGGGAGAGAGAGAGAGAGAGGGACGGGGGAGAGAGAGAGAGGGGGACGGGGGGAGAGAGGGGGACGGGGGGAGAGAGAGAGGGACTGGGGGAGAGAGAGAGGGACGGGGGAGAGAGAGGGGGACGGGGGGAGAGAGAGAGGGACGGGGGGAGAGAGAGAGGGACTGGGGGAGAGAGAGAGGGACGGGGGAGAGAGAGAGGGACGGGGGAGGAGAGAGAGAGAGGGACGGGGGGAGGGAGAGAGAGAGAGGGACGGGGGGGAGGGAGAGAGAGAGAGGGACGGGGGGAGAGAGAGAGAGGGACGGGGGAGAGAGAGAGAGGGACGGGGGAGAGAGAGGGACGGGGGGAGAGAGAGAGAGAGAGGGACGGGGGGAGAGAGAGAGAGAGAGAGGGACGGGGGAGAGAGAGAGAGAGGGACGGGGGGAGAGAGAGAGAGAGGGACGGGGGAGAGAGAGAGAGGGACGGGGAGAGAGAGAGAGAGAGAGACGGGGGGAGAGAGAGAGAGAGGGACGGGGGGAGAGAGAGAGAGAGGGACGGGGGAGAGAGAGAGAGAGAGAGGGACGGGGGAGAGAGAGAGAGAGAGGACGGGGGGAGAGAGAGAGAGGGACGGGGGGAGAGAGAGAGAGAGAGGGACGGGGGGAGAGAGAGAGAGAGAGGGACGGGGGGAGAGCGAGGACGGGGGGAGAGAGAGAGAGGGACGGGGGAGAGCGAGAGAGAGAGGGACGGGGGGAGAGAGAGAGAGGGACGGGGGGAGAGAGAGAGAGAGAGGGACGGGGGAGAGAGAGAGAGAGAGGGACGGGGGGAGAGAGAGAGGGACGGGGGGAGAGAGAGAGGGACGGGGGAGAGAGAGAGAGAGGGACGGGGGGAGAGAGAGAGAGAGAGAGAGGGACGGGGGAGAGAGAGAGAGGGACGGGGGAGAGAGAGAGAGAGGGACGGGGGGAGAGAGAGGGACGGGAGAGAAAAAGAGAGGGACGGGAGAGAAAGAGAGAGGGACGGGGAGAGAGAGAGGGACGGGGGAGAGAGAGGGACGGGGGGAGAGAGGGACGGGGGGAGAGAGAGGACGGGGAGAGAGAGGGACGGGGGAGAAAGAGAGGGACGGGGGGGGAAGAGAGAGGGACAGGGGGGAAGGGAGGGAGAGAGGGATGGGGGGAGAGAGAGGGACGGGGGAGAGAGAGAGAGGGACGGGGGGGGGAGAGAGAGAGAGGGACGGGGGGAGAGAGAGAGGGACGGGGGGGGAGAGAGAGGGACGGGGGGGAGAGAGAGGGACGGGGGGGAGAGAGAGAGAGGGACGGGGGGAGAGAGAGAGAGAGGGACGGGGGGAGAGAGAGAGAGGGACGGGGGGAGAGAGAGAGAGGGACGGGGGAGAGAGAGAGAGAGGGACGGGGGGAGAGAGGAGAGAGGGACGGGGGGAGAGAGAGAGGGACGGGGGAGAGAGAGAGAGGGACGGGGGAGAGAGAGAGGGACGGGGAGAGAGAGAGAGAGAGGGACGGGGGGAGAGAGAGAGAGAGGGACGGGGGGAGAGAGAGAGAGAGGGACGGGGGGAGAGAGAGAGAGAGAGGGACGGGGGGAGAGAGAGAGAGAGAGGGACGGGGGGAGAGAGAGAGAGAGAGGGACGGGGGGGAGAGAGAGAGAGAGAGGGACGGGGGGAGAGAGAGAGAGGGACGGGGGGAGAGAGAGAGAGGGACGGGGGGAGAGAGAGAGAGGGACGGGGGGAGAGAGAGAGAGAAAGAGGACGGAGAGAGAGAGAGAGAGAGGGACGGGGGAGAGAGAGAGAGGGACGGGGGGAGAGAGAGAGAGGGACGGGGGGAGAGAGAG